>JALJCO010009076.1:0-27426 GCA_023101725.1 Atherinomorus stipes
AAACTGAATAAAATAAAAGCAGAAAGCACATTTTTATATTTTCATTTCTTTTTGTGCATTTTCAGACTGAAGTCGATGGATGTTTCAGATAATCTGGATGTTTCAGATAATCTGTGGATGTTTCAGATAATCTGGTTCCTGATCATCAGAGACCTCAGATCAGGTTCAACCAGGACCGCCTTCTGTCTGGACCAGGCGAGAACAGGTGAAAAGGGTCCACCATCACATACCCCAGTGCATCATGGGACGTTGACCTGTAGCAGCAGGGTCACCCTCACCAGACCTGAAGTAGAGAGGGGTCTGGTCCAGAAGCTGGTTCTGGTTCCTGGAGCCGGACTGGGAGCTGGTTCTGGTTCCTGAAACCAGACTGGGAGCTGGTTCTGGTTCCTGAAACCAGACTAGAGCACAGTTCTGGTTCTGAAACCAGACTGGGAGCTGGTTTCATAGAGAGGGGTCTGATGGAACTGGAGGTTCTGGCCTCCCTTTGGAGGTGGTCTGTGTCCCCTCCGGTGACCCTCCTTGGTTCTGGTCTTGGTTGGTGCTGAACTGAGTCTCCAGATTATTAAAGGATTAAATGAAACCGGTTCTAATAAAAGCAAAACAGCAAAATTATGAATTTTACAAATTATTTAACAAAGCAAAGCAAGAATGATTCTGAATGAGGAGTCAATTTGCATCATTTCTGTTTATTAATCATCATGTCCAGCTGCCATCACATTTATTCCACATTTATTCATGTTTGCCTCATATTTATTCACATTTGTTCACATTTATTCACGTTTGTTTGCATTTATTCTCATTTCTTCACATTTCTTCCCTTTTTTTTCTCATTATTTTACATTTGTTCATATTTATTCACATTTCTTCTTCCTTTTTTCACATTTATTCATGTTTATTTTCTCACTTCTTGACGTTTCTTCATTTCCTTTTTTTTTTTTCACATTTCTTTATGTTTGTTCACATTTTTATTCATATTTATTCATGTTTTGGAACACATTTTTAATCTAATTTCTTCTCATTTATTTCACTACTTTCACATTTAATTCATTTCGTCACATTTTTTTTCACTTTTTTTCACATTTATTCACATTTGTTCATATTTATTCATGTTTACTCACTTTTTCACATTTATTCATGTTTCTTCACATTTATTCCCATTTTTCATATTTATTCATGTTTTTCACATTTATTCTCTTTTACTTTTTTCACAATTATTCACGTTTATTCACTTTTTCCCATTTGTTCATGTTTTCTCGCATTTATTCATATTTATTCACATTTGTTAGATTTATTCACATTTATTCTCATTTCTTCTTATTTATTTACTACTTTCACCTTTATTCACATTTACTCATGTTTGTTCACATTTATTTACTTTTATTTACTTTTATTCTCATTCCTTCTCATTTATTTACTACTTTCACCTTTATTCACCTTTATTCATATTTATTCAGTTTTTTCACATTTATTCACATTTATTCACGTTTATTCCTACCCTCGCATGAAAGAAAGAAAAATTTTCAGATGTCAGTGATATTATCTAAAATTGACAAAAGTAATTGTGAACAAAAAAAAAATAAAATTATGTTACTTTGAATTGTGGTTCAACACAAATATTAAAAACAAACAAAAAAAAAGATGATACAAGTAAGCAAGCACTACTCCTGAACTAAAATGTTGTTGAGCAACACTTTGCAACAGTACCTAACTGCAGTTACAATAGCCGATAAGGACGCCGTCATACATCCAATCCATACAGGAAGTCTCCAGCGGAAGTTAGTTAAACACCACGAAGAGTAACTATCTGCGGCGTGCAAACTGATGCGTTCGGTGTAGTCGGGTGGTCAGAGGGGTCACGGGTAGGGTTAAATTTTAGTAAGTTACATGAAGAACAAACTTCCGATTAGGACTTCTGGCATGGATATATGGCGACGTACTGTAACTGCAGTTGGGTCCCTCTCACACTTTGAGACAATCACTGCAATCAGGTGTTTTCTGTAACGGCCAATCAGACGTCTGCACCCGTTGACAGGTATGTTGGTCCATGTTCATGGGAAAGATGCTCTGATGTGTCTGGGACAGTTTTGTTTGTTTGTTATTCTTTTAAACCACAAATCAAAAGAAATATGTTGATTTTACCAAATTATAATTTAGTGAGTTTTTATTTATTATTATTTTTTAGTTTCTTGTCATCTGAATAACGATGTGAATTTCAGCTTTTCTATGCTGGGAGGGGATGAATACATTTGAGGACGACTAGATCTTTGTTTTAAAGCCATCTTTCTCTTTAAATCCTGATTTTGCCATGAAACTTGCCCCCCCCCACACACAGCTTTTACGCTGAAGTTCAGTGTGACAACTTCCTTTTGTCCTCTGCTTGACGTGAGTCAAACTTTTCCTGATCTGCTTCCTGACACCTGAAGGTATCTCCACTAAATCTGTTTCATTTGCCACCGTGCAGCAGTGCTGCTCACATAAACATCAAGTCATAAAAAGTTCGGGCGTAAAAAGACTCCTGTAAAAGCTTCCAGGTTAATTATCATTCACTGAGCAAACAAACCTGCTGCTGGCCAGCGGGGGGGTCAGGAGACACGTACCATGATGTTACTGGTTGCTTTACAGGGAGAGTGAAGCCGCCACAGCTGGCTGGTCCGTGTAACACGGCAGGAACAGACTCAGCATTTCCTCCTCCGGTTCCTCTGTCAGCTCTGAGACCGGACCAGGAGTTCATGACCCCGTCAGACCCTCAGTCACGAGATGCCTGATGCTTCGAAGGCCACACCTTAAAATGTTATCTTTATGTCCCACACCACAGCAGTCAGGTGACAAACATCTGATCCTGCCTGGTCAACAAGACGGAACCAGAACCCAGACTGAAGGTCCTGCAGGGGGGGCGATGTGGCCTACACCGGGGGTTCTCAACCTATTTCAGTCCAAACTGGTCCAGGATCCATTCATATTTAACACTGTATCAGTGTAATGATGTCTTTTTAGGTTTATTTCTTTAATAACTCAAGCAAATCCACCTGCCTTTAACAGACTGAACCTGTAAAATGTGGCTGATAAACATGAATAACATCATATAAAATATATTATGAGATGGTCATAAACACATTTATATCACACGTATAATTCATGGAATAAAATCAGACTCCTACAAGAACAAATCAGAATTAGGCTATAAACACAAAATCTTCAACATTTTACTACAAAAAGAGGAACATCAGGAAAAACTGATGGAAACTGATTTAAAAAAAAGAGATAAAATGGTGCAGTAATAACTGTTGCAGGACTTTGGTGAACACACCTGCGGTCAGACACGCAGCTGCTTGGTTGCGTTGGTCAGAAACGGTGGGAAGTTTGACTCTTTTCTGAGCTCTTTTGACTCCCGAACGGCTGTTAAAGGGGAAACTCAGTAACTTTTTTACCTCAATAAATGCTTTTCGGAATCCCCGTGGGGCTAAACAAAGTGTTTACGGAGCGATTCAATGCCCCCCCCCCCTCCCACCGGGGCCTCTGGCCTGCGAGCAGCTCTATACAACTTTGCCTGCGCCGACCCGAGCAGAACTTGCGACAACAGGAACCGCTGTACGGTACTCAGGTCCCCTATCTACCGAGCTGCTTCCAGCTCTGATTTGAACCAGACTACCAGCGCTAATTCGAAGAAAACATTTCTTTATCTTCCACCACCTAAACACGGCTCCTGGCTCTCATAACCAACTCTTTGCTGGACCAGAGTGATTCACGTAGCTGCGCTGTCTGGGCGCCGGGTGAAGCATCACTGCTTCAGGCTCAATAATCACTTGTCACGTCCGCAAAAAGTAAATAAAAGTTCGTATTCTTACCTGCTACTCGCCAACACCAGAGAAAAATATAATCCACCGCATATTTACCCGCAAATCGCGGGTAAAACGTCCCGTTTCAGAAAATACAGGACTTTGCTTTGAGCAGAGGGAGACGTGGTGCTGCTACCAACGCAGCAACGTAGCATCAACAAGCTAGTAAACGCTTAGAAATATATCCAGGGATCAAAATAGAGGAACGATGGTAGAGAAGCCGTCTGTGTGCTGTGGGGGTGTAAGGGGGGGTTGAACTTTTAGACAGTGAAAGGACGCCACTAGGGGGAGCCCCGAGCTGAAGTTACTGAGTTCTGCTTTAACTTGCAGCCCTGTATTTTACCTCAATTTTTGCAATAAATTAATGGTTTGTGTGTCAAAAACTTTTTTGCATTCAGTATTTTTATGAGAAGCCTTTAAATTCTGTGCATATATTCTATCTTCAAACTTTTTGTTTATTTGATAGGGACAGTAATGAACATATGTAGCAACAGAGGCAAACATGTTGGATTAGGATTAGCAAGCTAATTAGCATCAGCCTTCCCTGAGCAGGCAAAGATACACAATAAAATAAAACAACAAAATTAATCTTTAGGTGTCACATGGTTATAATACATGCGACGCAGTGCACTCTCCTCACCACTAACTCCTGTCTTCACTTGCAATGAAACATGGTCTTTCTTTCTGTTTTCACATATTTGTACAAACTTATATGCTCACATGTGACTGGCAGCATGGCCTCCTTAGTGGCCAGTTTTTATTTTATTTTTTTTAAGAATAGCCTAACTGACTAAAACTAGACAAACATTTTTTTTAACTTTGTCGACTAAAACTAAACTAAAACGATCAGATACAGAAATGACTAAAATGTGACTAAAACTAATAAGCATAATCATCAGAAAGACTAAGACTAAAAATCAGTAGCTGTCAAAAACAACACGGCCCTCTAGGTGGCGCTCGAGGCCCCAGCTTGGACCCCCATGGTTAAGAATCACTGACGTCACCCTCCATCGCTCCCTAAGAAAAAGTTACGTTCAGCTTCTTAAGGGCACAGACTGGCCAATGTCAGTTAATGGCATGTAAATATTATCTAAAAATGAAAAGTTGCCAAGGAAGGAAGGAAGGAAGAAAGAAAGAAAGAAAGAAAGAAAGAAAGAAGGAAAGAAAGAAAGAAAGAAAGAAAGAAAGAAAGAAAGAAAGAAAGAAAGAAAGAAAGAAAGAAAGAAAGAAAGAAAGAAAGAAAGAAAGAAAGAAAGAGAAAGAAAGAAAGAAAGAAAAAGATTGAATTTTTTACAATGTTGAATTTCTCTTCTGGGATAAATAAAGTTGGTTTTTTTTTTTTTTTTTCCTGGCTGTCATCACAGACTTCTGGCTTAACCATTAATAGCAAAAAAGTCAATGAGTTTTAAAATTTTAACCCTTTAAATTCCACTTTGCATACATGGTGCACCAACTTCCAAAAACTGAAAATGGGGTTAAAATAAATGTGATTTTAAGCATTTTTGAGTTTTTGAAGGACTCTGATTGGCTGAAATAACATTGGAGTCTATGGTTTCATCACTAAGATAAAAAAAGTGGGGCCCCTTTTCAGTGTTGCAGCTGTGCGAAAAAGTTTTTGCCCCCTCCTGATTTCTAACTTTTTTGCATGTTAGTGACACTAGATGTTTCAGATCATCAAACAAATTTAAATATTAGACAAAGATAACACAAGTAAACACAAAATGAAGTTTTTAAAGAAGATTTTTATTAGTGAGGGAGGAAAAAAAAATCCAAACCTCCATGTCCCTGTGTGAAAAAGTGATCTTCCCCTAAACCTAATAACTGGTTGTTCCACCTTAGCAGCAACAACTGCATCAAGCGTTTGTGATAACTGGCAGTGAGTCTTCTACAGCGCTGTGGAGGAATTTTGTTCCACTCATCTTTGCAGAATTGTTGTAATTCAGCCACATTGGAGGCTTTTCCAGCACGAACCGCCTTTTTAAGGTCATGCCACAGCATCTCAATGGGATTCAGGTGGGGCTTTGACTAGGCCCCTCCAAAGTCTTCATGTTGTTGTTCTTAAGCCATTCAGAGGTGGACTTGCTGGTGTGTTCTGGATCATTGTTCTGCTGCAGAACCCAAGTGCGCTTCAGCTTGAGGTCACCAACAGATGGCCGGACGTTCTCCTTCAGGATTTTTTTGGTAGAAGCAGAATTCATGGTTCCATTTACCACAGCAAGTCTTCCAGGTCCTGAAGCAGCAAAACAGCCCCAGACCATCACACTACCACCACCATATTTTACTGTTGCTATGATGTTCCTTTTCTGAAATGCCGTGTTACTTTTACGCCAGATGTAATGGGACCTACACCTTCCAGAAAGTTCCACTTTTGTCTCGTCAGTCCACAGAGTATTTTCCCAAAAGTCTTGGGGATCATCAAGATGCTTTCTGGCTAAACTGAGACGAGCCTTTATGTTCTTTTTGCTCAGCAGTGGTTTTGGTCTTGGAACTCTGCCAAAATACACACCTGGACCAAGTTTATGCTATTTGCATTAGTAGAAAAAAAGTAACAACATAAAAGGTCACTCGCTACCCCTTCAGAAAGCTTAGGAGCTATGAGGGCTAAATGAACACTATGCTTAATCTGGCTAATCAAAGTTTCATGTAGGGTGACCAGATTCCATCTAACCAAATGTGGAACAAATGCTGTGTCTCAAATCACCTACTTTAATACTCAATACTCAAAATTTGGAGTGTACTGCATCTAAATGGAAAACAGTATGTGAAAATTGAGTATGTAAAAGTACCCGGATGACGTACTCAAACCCGTCAAGATTTTGAGTGGGTGACTGTGGACACTCACCGGCGCACTCATCAGTGAAAAGATGGCAGCGGGGCGCGGTTCCTCATACCAGTCCACGGTGAACACATCAGCTCTTTACAAATGTAAGTTGTTTCTGTTTTTGAAAAATGCCTTCTTACCATCAAGAACCACCCGCTGTGGTCATTTTCAGTGTATTTGTGGTGTACCAATGTTTATTTTAAACACGAATGGTGTCGTAAATGCTAATGCTAGTTACCTAATAGCTGTCAGGTTACGAAGCATTACCCACATTAACTATGCGAATAAAAATAACCGGTGTAGGTACACAATCCCCATGGGCAAGCTCTCTGGACCCAGAGAACACCACAATTACGGAAATAAGATATGTTTAAAAAAAAAAAAAAAAAAACTACAAATAACATCTAACTCCCAATTACAAAAAATAGACCAAAATATTAAGGACAAATACTACCATCAGTGGAAATTGGTAACTCATTAGAAGGTTATAACTTATTAAGGAGAGAATTTGAATTGGCAGATTACTTAACAGTAATTAAAGAACCCTTTAAAAGACAGATACTAACCAAATATAAACTCTCTGATCATAAACTGGCAATCGAAACTGGTCGATTTAGAAACCAGTGGTTAGAAAGATCAGAGTCTGTAGACTCTGTCATACAGGACAGGCAGAAACAGAAATTCATTTCCTTATTACCTGTCCAAATTACACAGATATAAGAGAGACATTTTCCCCCAAATTTACCAATTTGATCCCTGGATTTCTTACTCTGCCACAAGAAAACAGATACCAAAGATTCTGGGTGAAGACAGCTTGACTGCTAAACTATCAGCTGACACAGATAGACAAGCTTATATGAAACATGACTAACAAGATTTATATGAAAACTTTCTCCATGTAAATATGAATGTAAATGTGGTTCAAAGATGTTTCCCTTACTATGTTATACTGTGATGACTGTATATACTGCATTATTAACAATGTTATGATACATTATAATTGAATCTGAATGGAAAATAAAAGTAATATATGTTTGTATGTATTTGTGCTTTGGCAATATGCTTAAAACTGTCGTGCCAATAAAGCTTATTTGAGTTTGAGTACGGCCCATAGTACACTGTTACAATAGTACTGTTCCATTTCAAATTATTGGAGTATTTTAACTTTGGTGGGCGCTGCGGTGCTTTCGCTGACGGCTCAGTCAGCTGCACCCATATCAACAATCAATCAAATGCCCCCCCTTAACTGTTGATAATGTGGTAAACAGGATGAGTCTTCGCCTTCCCTGTTGGGGAGACTGGTATTGAGCCAGCTTCAGCTGGGTAGATGGTTTGTCAATACAGCTACGGAGGTTTATCTGTAGCATTATTTGTTCACTTATGATGTCTGTAACGTGTGTTTTGCTCTTTCTAGGATCAGACGAGGAAACCCGGAGCCTCATTGCCTGGAGGGTCAATAATAATGGATTAGATTTATATTGCGCTTTTCTTGCAGAGCACTCAAAGCGCTCACTAGGGATGGGTGATATTTTATCGTGTGCGATATATCCTCAGAGAAATTCTCACAATAACTATTTGAATTTATTGTTTTTATCGTGAGATGACAGTTTATCAGGTTGTTTGCAGTTGCACTACTTTGTTTTTATAAGCCCAGTTAGTTTTGCTGTTTGCATCGTTTGAATAAATGTGGAATTTGGTCTCATATTTCAGACTTGTTTGCTTGGTGTCACTACAGTTTTGCAATACAGGTGCACTACTTAAACTTAATGATATAGTTTAGTGGCTTCGAGTATTTTGTAGGGCTTTCAAGACAGAATTTAGTGGCAGATTCATAATACAAAATAATTTGTATTATAATAATAATTTGCTGATAGTTTTTATCGTCACTTATTGTTACTGTGATAAATAAGAGAATACATTTTTTATTCCATATGGCCCATCCCTAGCGCTCACAGTAGGTCCTTTTGTTCTCTCACTCCTCAATCATACTTGGTAATGATGGAAGCGTGGCAGCCATTTCACGCCTACGTCCCCTCCGACCACCATCGGAAACATTCACGTACATTCATACACCAGCGAGGCCCTCACTGGTTCACTGTGGTGGTGAACAGGTTGATCATTTATGGTGTCTTTGTATTGATCATCATTATACAATTCTAATTTCTTTCCTGCATGTTGCTGTCTTTCCTGAACAGGACCTCAAGTGCCCAAAAACTGGGGTCAGCACAGAGGGGGGGTGAGACCACTGCCGCATCCTGGAAGTGGTATTCACTCATGGATGAGGCGATTGGGGGCAGGCGGTCCATCTGGCCTCATTGCCTCACTATCCCTGGATGTGGTGGTCTCACCCCCCCTCCGTGGTCAGCCCAGGATGGGAAATCCCCAGATCGACACCAAAAAGGAGGCGAGCTGATGTTGAGGAAGCCTTGAGGAGGCTGAAGGAGAAGGAGGTGGAGGCAGGAGAAAGGGAGGCACGGAGAGAGGTCATGGAGGGAAAGAGAGGGCAGGAGGACTTGGAGAGAGAGGAAAGGAGACGACAAGAAGATCTGGACAGGGAAGAGAGGATGACGAGGGAGATGAGAGAGAGGGATGAAAGAGAAATGGCTGCAAGGAAGGAAAGATTTTAACTCTTTTAGAAAATATTTCTAAGCAGCAGTTATAGGCAAATGGAGGTTTTATTTGAATTTGTTTATGTTTTTAATTTGTAAATAGGATTGTTTTTGTTTAATAAGATAAACCGGGTTGGTCAGGAGTTAATACTGTTGTTCTGTTCGCCGCTTCTCCACTGTTGTTTTTGTGGTTGATAACTGTTCTTGTGTATTTAGAAGGGGGTTTATTTATGTATCAAAGTTATCATTATTATTATTAAAAGTTCAGACATGGAATGGAAAGTGCATCCATGAGGAAGATTGAAAACCAGAGGTGAAAGAAAGCCGGAACCGCGTTGTCTTCTGCAGAAGCAAAAGCAACTTTCACGGCGGACTGACCATCTGGACATTACCGGTCTGCCTGCCCAACTGGCCTGCTCACTGATTGCAGACAGTCAGGTCGCGCTTGATATTCAAATAAACAATCTGAGATTCTTAAATAATAATAATAAAAAAAAGCACAGGCCAGAGATGCAGCAAAGTTCTGGAAAAAACCCGACATGTTTGTCAGTAAAGGAGCAGGAGAGACAGCAGATCATCCAGCACGACTAGCTTAATAAGCACGAGATGATGGGCTAAACTAACTTGATAAACAAAAGTTTAAAGTTGTAACAAAGGATATTACAAATTTTAAAAGATGATTACCTATATAAAAGCCAGATAATTAATGATATGAAAGCTGAATTTTTGGGCTACATGATATTTTATTTAAAAGCCCATTAACATTAAGAACATTCGTTGTTATACCAACATGCATATAAAAATAGTTAATTACTGAATCTGAATAGCTGCACTGTAAATTCTAATGAGTTGGCTTTACTTAGAAAAATATATGAAAACTTTCTGCCTCAAAAAAATTAAGTATTCAGAAAAAGGACTGATTAAGTAGAATAAACTGAAATGGTTTAAGTTTGTAGAACTTTTCTGAACTTAATAAATCTGATTTAGCTGTAAGTGAATGATGCTGGGGAAGAAACTTGATGTGATTAATTTCACATAAATTAGATGAGATAATTTACACTATCTTCTTTTTATTTTTTACCAACATAATGACTTCCAGTTCACTTTATTTAAAGTAAAAGACAAACTCAGAATCATTCATAGAATGTAGCAAGAGCTTAGTCCAGGTGGGTTTTAGCTACAGCTAAAATCAGACCACAGACGTCTCTGTCGCGTGCAGCAGCTGCTGGAGAGTAGCTGTTACATACAGGAATAAACAAACAAATTGAGAGCAGCCACATGACACCAACATCATTTATAAATCCCTCATTTCTGAATTATCTCCAATTTATTGTTAAAAGAAGTGAACTGCATTGTGGGAAACCTGCTCCCTCACCATCCCTAATTTCCCTGTACTAATTTAATTAAGCTGATTCAACTTAAAGGGGACTTCGTTTTTTTTCAATCTGGACCTATTTTCTAGCATGAAATATGTTCATTTACTTACCCAGACAGTTTTACTGCAACCTGAATTCCTTCAGGAGATATTTAGATCCACTCCAGATCAGCGTATATGCGCCATATAATGGCAGTGATGTGGCAACCTGGCGCAGCCTCTAAATAAGACATTATCTGCCGCAAACTCCTTCATTTCACCAGTGTTTTGTTACCAAACATTAGTCGGACATCTCTGTGAACTCGAAATGGCTTTTTCGTAGTGATTCGTCCTTATTTACAGACTTTTTTTACTGCGGCGGCTTTGATGACGTCACCATAACAAGTAACTGTCTGTAAATGAGGACAAATCCCCATGAAAAAGCCTTAAATGACTTTTTTAGAGAAAACAACTGTTATGATGTCTTCCAGTCAGGTTTTAGACAGCACCACAGCACCGAGACTGCTCTGACCAAAGTCATGAATGACATATGTCTGAATACTGATGCTGGAAAAATGTCAGTGTTGGTTCTACTGGATCTCAGTGCTGCATTTGATACAGTTGACCACATTATATTACTCCAACGACTGGAGAAGTGGGTGGGTCTCTCTAGTTCTGTAGTAAACTGGTTCAAAACATACTTGGAGAACAGGAAGTACTTTGTGTCAGTAGGTAATTTTACATCTGAGAGGACAAAAATGACCTGTGGAGTTCCCCAGGGCTCTATCCTGGGGCCTCTTGGAGCTTTGTTAGCATGAAGGGGTTAGCTGTGTACATCGTCGATGCATTTCACCATCATTTGTTATGAAAGTAACATCAAACCATTCAAACAGTGTCTTTAGCATAGCTACCACAGATATCACACATCCATGTTATGAAGGGAGCATCTCTATGTCATAATATAGAGATGAGTCTCTTGGGTGTGATGTGTTGTAGAGTCCTGGCAGAACTGGTCCAGGCTGTGAGAAACAAAGTGCTGCAGATCAGCAGTTTCTCTGGTTTTTTTTTCTCCAACTTTTTCTGGAACATGTTTTTTTGCACGACATGTCCACTTCAAGACCCTCTGATTGTTTATTTAAATATCAAGCGCGACCTGACCGTCTGCAATCACTGAGCAGGCCAGTTTGGCCAGTAGCACCTACCTGCAGCCGGAGCCACTGCAAACCACGCCCACTGTTGGAATGAGTGGACCCTAACCCTAACCCTAACCCCATACTGCTTGTCCAATGTAATCCAAGTGTCCTGAGTGGGTAGCGTCCAGAATTTACTCAAAACGATGTCATTTAGTATATTTTTAGAGCCTGAACAGTACTACATCTTACTTCAGCAAAGCGCACATATGTGCGTTCAGGAAACTACGGAAGCCTCGGCGTTCAGAGCCTACTCTGCCGATAATACAAGCACAGAAGAAATTTGCTGTTTACATTGTGCTACGAGCGCCAGAGCTGCAGACAAACTGGGACAAAAACAAGATCGTCCAAGAGGGGTTGATATTGACTTAAAACAAAGAAAGAAAGAAAAAGAGAACGTGCAATCTCGTCTGCTGCGGCTTCTGTAGTTTGCAGGAGAAGCGATGTAGTACTGTTTAGTCTATAAAAAATCTACTAAATGACGTTTTTTCCAGTAAATTCTGGACGCTACCCACTCAGGACACTTGGATTACATTGGACGAGCAGTATGGAGGAATATTGACAAGTTTTTGTGGACTTTTATGGATCTTTTTGGCTCGGGCCCCGGAGAACCCCATTATATGAAAGTTGGGGGAAACGAGAAGCCTTCCTGATTGTCGGCTACATTTGAGATATTAAAAAAGTGCTTGCTCACCATGAGGGGAAGTGGAAAATAAAGTTACATTATTCTGGGTGTACTACTCCTTTAAGGGAATAATAATAATCATGACCCTAAAGAATTAAATAGATTAAATTAAATTTTCTTTATGAATACAAATAGGCCTAAAAATTATTATTAGTAGTAATTATCATTAATCTTAATCATCATTATCATTATTATTATTATTAGTATTATTATTATCATTACGATAATTATTATTATTATTATCATTATTATTATTATAATTACGATAATTATCATTGTGCTAATGAGAGGATTATAATTCCCTTTTCCTGCTCAAACATTCCCCTCCATGAGCGCCAGTGATTTGAACGATACCTCCAGCGCACATGTCATTCCGGGCCGGTTTAGGAGCCGGTTCGGGATCTGGCCGTGATCCATTTTACACGGTTCTTCTGTTTTGTGGCACTCCTGGCGTGCCATAGTTGTATATGACGTCACCTCCGGTGGCTTGGCTGGCTTCCGTCGGTCTCAGCAGCATCCAAACATCAGCGTCCGGACCTCCTCCAGCCAGCGGGACCAACTCTCGGGAAAGCGGCGCCGTTTCTGACGGAATCTATGAGTCGCAGGAGGAACCGCAGCTTCACGGACAGCAGGCCGTCTTCTGAGCTCCACGGCGCCTTCATGGAGCTCCCCGCACCGGCAGCTCGAGCTGAAGATGACTTCCTGGAGCTGGAGAGCGACGAGGAGCTGCTGTGCTCGGTCAGCGACATCACGGAGCACCTGGGCAGGAACATCAGCGTGGTCCTGGAGACGGCGCTGTCCGAGATCCGCAAGATGGTCAGCGTCAGGATCCGCGTCCTGAAGATGGAGCTGCGCGACAAAACCGAGGAGATCGACCTGCTGAAGGCCAGGCTGGACGCGGCTCACAAAGAGCCTTTCCCGGGGTTGACGTCCGCGGAGCCGCCTGCGGAGCCCGGCTTCAGGAAGCACGACTTCAGCTGCAAACACGGCGCGGATCCCCGCAGAGTCAAAGCTGCTTTCCCCGCCGTGAAGAAGGAGAACATCGACGCCATCTGCGACTATCTGATGAAGGACAAGAACTCCAGAGGCTGCGGGGAGGCGGACGGAGAGCAGGGCAGCCATGCTGCTGCCGACAAGGACGCTCCCGGCGAGCCGGAGCCGCATTCCCTCAGCCTGTGGTCGGACAGCGGGGTGGCGGGCTCCGGGCCTGCTCACGGGGACTCCGAGGCCGCCGCGGAGGACATCTTCAGCCTCATCCCCTCCGGTAGTAAGCGGATGTGTGAGTACGAGTGGATGACGCCGATGGAGTATCCCTCAGACCTGAGAGGTAAACAAGTAAACAAGTAAACATGGTGTTTAATTCTGTCAATTCATGAAAAATGTGTGATTGTTTTCAGTAAGCTGTCAGAAACATATCTATAAAAAGTAGTTCCAGGGTAATGTTTACGTGTAGTAACACATCTATAAAAAGTAGTTCCAGGGTGATGTTTACGTGTAGTAACACATCTATAAAAAGTAGTTCCAGGGTAATGTTTACGTGTAGTAACACATCTATAAAAAGTAGTTCCAGGGGTGATGTTTACGTGTAGTAACACATCTATAAAAGTAGTTCCAGGGTGATGTTTATTATAGTGTATTAACACATCTATAAAAAGTAGTTCCAGGGTGATGTTTACGTGTAGTAACACATCTATAAAAAGTAGTTCCAGGGTGATGTTTACGTGTAGTAACACATCTATAAAAAGTAGTTCCAGGGTGTTGTTTATTATAGTGTATTAACACATCTATAAAAAGTAGTTCCAGGGTGATGTTTACGTGTTGTAACACATCTATAAAAAGTAGTTCCAGGGTGATGTTTACCATCGTGTAGTAACACATCTATAAAAAGTAGTTCCAGGGTGATGTTTACGTGTAGTAACACATCTATAAAAAGTAGTTCCAGGGTGTTTTTTATTATAGTGTATTAACACATCTATAAAAAGTAGTTCCAGGGTGATGTTTACGTGTAGTAACACATCTATAAAAAGTAGTTCCAGGGTGATGTTTACGTGCAGCAACACATCTATAAAAAAGTAGTTCCAGGGTGTTGTTTATTATAGTGTATTAACACATCTATAAAAAAGTAGTTCCAGGGTGATGTTTACGTGTAGTAACACATCTATAAAAAGTAGTTCCAGGGTGATGTTTACGTGTAGTAACACATCTATAAAAAGTAGTTCCAGGGTGATGTTTACGTGAAGTAACACATCTATAAAAAGTAGTTCCAGGGTGATGTTTACGTGTAGTAACACATCTATAAAAAGTAGTTCCAGGGTGATGTTTACGTGTAGTAACACGTCTGTAAAAAGTAGTTCCAGGGTGATGTTTACCATCGTGTAGTAACATGTCTGTAAAAAGTAGTTCCAGGGTGATGTTTACGTGTAGTAACACATCTATAAAAAGTAGTCCCAGGGTGATGTTTATTATGGTGTAGTAACACATCTATAAAAAGTAGTTCCAGGGTGATGTTTATTATGGTGTAGTAACACATCTATAAAAAGTAGTTCCAGGGTGATGTTTACGTGTAGTAACACATCTATAAAAAGTAGTTCCAGGGTAAAGTTTATTATGGTGTAGTAAGACATCTATAAAAAGTAGTTCCAGGGTGATGTTTACGTGTAGTAACACATCTATAAAAAGTAGTTCCAGGGTGATGTTTACGTGTAGTAACACATCTATAAAAAAGTAGTTCCAGGGTGATGTTTACGTGTAGTAACACATCTATAAAAAGTAGTTCCAGGGTGATGTTTACGTGTAGTAACACATCTATAAAAAATAGTTCCAGGGTGATGTTTACGTGTAGTAACACATCTATAAAAAAGTAGTTCCAGGGTGATGTTTATTATGGTGTAGTAACACATCTATAAAAAGTAGTTCCAGGGTGAAGTTTATTATGGTGTAGTAACACATCTATAAAAAGTAGTTCCAGGGTGGTGTTTACGTGCAGTAACACATCTATAAAAAGTAGTTCCAGGGTGGTGTTTACGTGCAGTAACACATCTATAAAAAAGTAGTTCCAGGGTGATGTTTACGTGTAGTAACACATCTATAAAAAGTAGTTCCAGGGTGATGTTTACGTGTAGTAACACATCTATAAAAAGTAGTTCCAGGGTGATGTTTATTATGGTGTAGTAACACATCTATAAAAAGTAGTTCCAGGGTGAAGTTTATTATGGTGTAGTAACACATCTATAAAAAGTAGTTCCAGGGTGAATGTTTACGTGCAGTAACACATCTATAAAAAAGTAGTTCCAGGGTGATGTTTACGTGCAGTAACACATCTATAAAAAGTAGTTCCAGGGTGATGTTTACGTGTCTAGTAACACATCTATAAAGTAGTTCCAGGGTGACGTTTACGTCTAGTAACACATCTATAAAAAGTAGTTCCAGGGTGATGTTACATCTATAAAAAGTAGCAGTAACACATCTATAAAAAGTAGTTCCAGGGGTGATGTTTACTATGGTGTAGTAACACATCTATAAAAAAGTAGTTCCAGGGTGATGTTTACTATGGTGTAGTAACACATCTATAAAAAGTAGTTCCAGGGTGATGTTTACGTGCAGTAACACATCTTAAAAAGTAGTTCCAGGGTGATGTTTACTATGGTGTAGTAACACATCTAAAAAAAAGGCAGAAAAATAAAAAGTAGTTCCAGGGTGATGTTTACGCGCAGTAACACATCTTTAAAAAAGTAGTTCCAGGGTGATGTTTACTATGGTGTAGTAACACATCTATAAAAAGTAGTTCCAGGGTGACGTTTACTACGCTGGAACTACGGATATAACCGCGTAAATACATGTCCAGTTCTCTCTGTTCTGGTGCAGGGTCGATCTTCACCAACAACTGAGTCGTGAAACGGCATGTGGTATAATTACCTCTGCCAAGGTAGTTCAAGTTTGTCCGTTAGTCTGTCTGTCTTACAAAGCTAAGCAGGAACAACGCTGCAACTCTCTCAAAGTACTAAAATAACCGGGTTCTGCCATGTTCACCTGACTGAGGTGACTGACGTGTGACAAACCACCATCCTCCACTCCAGAAAGTTCAACTTGACACTATATGTAACGATTACCGGTAAAATGGTTAACCGTGATAAAATTACCAACTATTGGTAATACCATTTTCAAATTTTAATTATTGTTAAAACCGGGACTGATTACTGCACAGAATCGGGGAAAAAAAGCAAATATGAAAAGTTTTGGAGATTTAATTTAAGGCCATATTGCCCTACTTTTTAGCTTGAAGATTTTTTTTTTTGGTAAACATCTTGTTTACCTTTTGGAAGAAAATTTCAAATTGGGTACTGATGAAAGATGTAGGTAATTATTGCCAAAAGTTGTTGTTCAATCCATTTTCATTGACAATATGTTTGCAATTGTAAACTGATCTGTGTTTTTGCCAGTTTGGCCGTGAATGGGATTTAAATTCTGTTCCAAGTGTCCCTCATAGGTTCTTAAGCTTTCTGAAGGGTAGCCAGTGACCTTTTATGTTGTTACTTTTTTTCTACTAATGCAAACAGCATAAAACTTGGTGCAGGTGTGTATTCTGGTCTGACTCATGATATTCTAGAAGATGGGCTGTCTAACTCTTTTTCTAAGGTCTCTAATAAAAATCCTCCTCATTTCCTCCTTAGAGCCAATCCGTGCCACATTGACGTGCATTGAAAACGACCTTTCTAGAATCAAATGTCATTCCAGAATAAATTTTTTAGGATAAAATATTTTCTCCTCACACACTTGCTCTACACTTCAATGATGTAGTTTGAACTGTTTCCATGACATCAGACCATTTACTCAAAAGGGGCCCCACTTTTATCTTAGTGATGAAAACCATAAACTTCAATGTAATTTCAGCTAATCAGAGTCCTTCAAAAACTCAAAAATGCTGAACACATCCAATGAAGTAAACAATCTTTTGTTTGCTTTTTCCCACATTTTTTTTTTCATTTTTATCTTAAAACAACTTCTCATTGAGCTTTTTTTAATTGTGGTTGCTATAATCTAATCTTAAGTCTGCTCCTTATACCCAATAATAACCTGCCACCTGCAGCCAATTTTTTTTAACTTATTTTAACCCACTTTTCAGTTTTAGGCAGTGAGAACATTGTGTGTATAAAACTGGAACTTAAGGTTATAATTTTGAAACTCATTGATTTTTTGGTATTGATGGTTAGGCCAGAAGTCAGTGATGACAGCCATGGAAGAAAATAGTAACTTTTAATTTTCAGATAATATCTTACAGGCTATTGGCCAGTCCGTGCACTTAAAGAAACACAACGTAACTTTTTTAGACCTTTTAAAAATCTGTGTTTCTGACTCGTTTTGATGTCACACCAACATTCATTATGCACATTTTCGGGCCGTAAGTGTCCAGAGGCGTCCCGGGGCTCAGAAACAGCAGTATGGAAGATTCCTAACCGTGACGCGACCGTGACGTTGCAGCCAACTATTGGTTGTAGCACCGCGTCACACACTAGCAACCGGATGTAAACCAGGTATCAACATCGCGGCTGTTTTGAACGCGCATCATGTACGAATTCGGCCAAGAAACGCAAGAAACATCACCGGAGGAAGAGAGGGAAAGAAACAGGAGGAAGGAGACAGAACAAGAGTCAAGATAAGACTGTCTTTTACGGGACTGGAGAGAGCCTACAGTACAGGTAAATGCCCAAGATGCACGCTAGTTTAGCCGCCGATAGGGGGCGTATCACTGAAAACTCTGAGTTTGCTGTGTCTTTAAAGAGCTTAACGTAACTTTAAACAACAAAAAAAACACACACACACATAAAACCGCACTTAACACAAAAAAGTAAAGATGACATCAAAAAACATTTTTATACCTTTTTTAAATATTTCGAGACTCCGGTAATCCTGCACCCCAAAGCTGCATTAATCGACATTTATTTTAACCTCATTTTCAGTTTTTGGAAGTTGAAGCACCATGTATGCAAAGTGGAATTTAAAGGGTTGAAATTTTTAAAACTCATTGACTTTTTGTTATTGATGGGTTGGACAGAAGTCTGTGATGACAGCCATGAAAGAAAATGGCAACTTTTCATTTTTAGATAATATTTACAGGCCAATAACGCATACTGGCTAGCCTGAGGCCTTAAGAAGCTGAACGTTACTTTTTCTTAGGGATGTATGGAGGCCGCTAATAGTCGGGCTCAGCAATTAATCCAAATTTAATCGTGACTTCAATTTTGCGTCAAACAACCTCCAAACTCATATAATCGAGTTGAAACAATTATGATTTTTTTTTTTTTTTTTTCAAGGCACAATTTCTAAAAGATATTCTGAGGTTATTGCTGGCATATGGTTGCTTATCCTAAAAGGGGACACTGTGTAAATCGGGAGCAGCTCCCCGTACTTTTCATGCTGCATCTGCGTGAAACCAGGGAGACCGAATACATCCGCAGCATGTAAAGTTATCCCGGCTCTATGTGAAGACGTGGTCCGCCAGTTACAGTGACATCAGTCCACATCTGATTTGTTGTCATGGCGATGTCGTATTGTTTTCCCTGACCCATGTTTTACCGCCTTTCGCTCGGGGCTTCATTGATTAAAATGACATCTGGTTTGTTAACGACGGCCGTCTGCCCGACTGCACGTGAACGCAGCATCAGTGAGACGCGGGTTTCTCCCACTGCAGCGCGGCGACTTTTCAAAGGCATTACCTCCAACTGAGCTGAAAAACTCGCGTGTCCGGGTGAGTTTCTGTGTTTTCCAGCTGTCACGCTTCCCCGAACGCAAAAAATGGTGACGCGACATGGCAGTCCCCACGGAGACGCCCCCGCTCGAAGCGTAAATGAATGATATGAATAGTAAATTTGGGGAACTTAGAGGAGCACTTCAGTTTGTTGATGGGAGTGATTACTGATTAATGAAAAAACATTTTTGAACCAAAATAATCAGTTTTTGTGAATAAAACACAGGAGAACTTACACAATATCCCTTTAAAGGCCTCCTTTCACTGAAAAACACGTTTAACTTGCTTCCTTCTGAAACACGGAAGGCTTCCCCTTGTTTACTTACATACGCTGACTTGCTAGCGTTGCGTTCCCCCCAGTCGGCTGTGCTTTCTCATCACAGAAACAATACAGAGAAAAGTAGCGAATCGGGAACAGCCTCGCACTTCTACGTCACATTGCAAATAAGCGTATCCCACGTGGGGCTTCTGTCTGTCCATTGGAAGGCAGGTAACCCTCCACTACACTAGAAGTAAAGACGGCACAGACTGTAGCTTCGGAGTTGAGAAGCTAATTATCCAGCTGTATTTGTATGCTAGAAGAGAGGCTTGTGGTCCAACGGCAGCTTTTCCGGGTCCTTCTCATGAATTTCTGTCTGATTGGCTGCCTCCCATCAGTGTATGAAGGAAGCTCCGCCCTCCGCTCTTATTTTGTTACAGACAGGAAATAGAGCCGACAAACAAGTTTGTTCCGCCATGCTAACAGTTAGCTAATTAGCTTCTCAACTCCGAAGCTACAGTCGTGCCGTCTTTACTTCTAGTGTGTAGTGGAGGGTTACCTGCCTTCCAATGGACAGATAGAAACCCCACGTGGGATACGCTATTTGCAATGTTACG
Source organism: Atherinomorus stipes (assembly GCA_023101725.1). NCBI lineage: Eukaryota > Metazoa > Chordata > Actinopteri > Atheriniformes > Atherinidae > Atherinomorus > Atherinomorus stipes. The sequence continues at coordinate 20,117 of JALJCO010009076.1, forward strand.
TAGAAGTGCGAGGCTGTTCCCGATTCGCTCTTCTCTTTGTATTGTTTCTGTGATGAGGAAGCACAGCCGACTGGGGGGAACGCAACGCTAGCAAGTCAGCATGTGTAAGTAAACAAGGGGAAACCCTCCGTATTTCAGAAGGAGCAAGTTAAACGTGTTTTCAGTGAAAGGAGGCCTTTAAAGGGATATTGTGTAAGTTCTTCTGTTATTTATTCACAAAAACTGATTATTTGGTTCAAAAGTGTTTTTTCATTAATCAGTAATCACTCCCATCAACAAACTGAAGTGCTTCTCTAAGTTCTAAATTTGCCGTTCGTATCATTAATTTACACATCGAGCGGGGCGGCTCGGTGGGGGCTGCCATGTCGTATCGCCATTTTTTTGCGTTCGGGAGAAGCGTGACAGCAGGAAAACACAGAAACTCACCGGACACACCGGAGTTTTCAGCTCAGTTCGAGGTAATGCCTTTGAAAAGTCACCGCGCTGCAGTGGGAGAAACCAGCGTCTCACTGATGCTGCGTTCACGTGCAGTCGGGCAGACGGCCGTTGGTAACAAACCAGATGTTATTTTAATCAATGAAGCCGAGCGAAAGACGGTAAAACATGGGTCAGGGAAAACAATACGACATCGCCATGACAACAAATCAGATGTGGACTGATGTCACTGTAACTGACGGACCACGTCTTCACATAGAGGCCGGTGATAACTTTACATGCAGCGGATGTCGTCGGTCTGCCCGGTTTCACGCGAATGCAGCATGAAAAGTACGAGGGAGCTGCTCCCGATTACACAGTGTCCCTTTAATGACAAGCAACAATCTGCCAGCAATAACCTCAGAATATCTTTTAGAAATTGTGCCTTGAAAAAAATAGAAAAAAAAAATCATAATTGTTTCAACTCGATTATATGAGTTTGGAGATTGTTTGACACAAAATTGAAGTCACGATTAAATTTGGATTAATTGCACAGGCCTACTTTTTAACCCTCATACATCCCTAAGAAAAAGTAACGTTCAGCTTCTTAAGGCCTCAGACTGGCCAATGTACGTTAATGGCCTGTAAATATTATCTAAAAATGAAAAGTTGCCATTTTCTTTCATGGCTGTCATCACAGACTTCTGGCCTAACCATCAATAGCAAAAAGTCAATGAGTTTTAAAATTTTAACCCTTTAAATTCCACTTTGCATACATGGTGCTTCAACTTCCAAAAACTGAAAATGGGGTTAAAATAAATGTGATTAATGCAACTTTTTGGGGGTGCAGGATTACCAGAGGCTCGAAATATTTAAAAAAAAGGTATAAAAATGTTTTTTGATGCATCTTTACTTTTTGTGTTACAGTGGGGTTTTTTTGTGTGTGTGTGTTTTTTTTTGTTGTTTAAAGTTACGTTAAGCTTCTTAAAGACACACAACGGAACTTTCAGCAGTTTTCTCAGTGACACGCCCCCTATCGGCGGCTAAACTAGCATCCATCTTGTTCGTACCTGTACTGTAAGCTCACTCCAGCCAGTAAAAGACAGTCTTATCTTGACTCTTGTTCTGTCCCTTCCTCTGTTTCTTTTCCTCTCTTCCTCCGGTGATGTTTCCTTGCGTTTTTTTACCGAATTCGACATGATGCGCATTCAAAACACCCGCGAAGTTGATCCCTGGTTTACATCCGGTTGCTAGTGAGTGACGCGGTGCTGCAACCAATAGATGGCTGCAACGTCACGGTCGCGTCCCGGATGGGAATCTTACATAGTGCTGTTTCTGAGCCCCGGGACGCTCTGGGCAGTGACAGCTCGAAAATGTGCATAATGAATGTTGGTGTGACATCAAAACGAGTCAGAAACACAGATTTTTAAGGTCTAAAAGTTACGTTGTGTGTCTTTAAGTGCACGGACTGGCCAATAGCCTGTAAATATTATCTGAAAATTAAAAGTTGCCATTTTCTTTCATGGCTGTCATCACTGACTTCTGGCCTAAACATCAATACCAAAAAATCAATGAGTTTCAAAATTGTAACCCCTTAAGTTCCAGTTTGTACACACAATGTTCCCACTGCCTAAAACTGAAAAGTGGGTTAAAATAAGTAAAAAAAAATAGCCTGTAGGTGGCAGGCCATTATTAGGTATACGGAGCAGACCTAAGATTAGATTATAGCAAACACAATTAAAAAAGCTCAATGAGAAGTTGTTTTAAGATAAAAATGAAAAAAAATGTGGGAAAAAGTAAACAAAAGATTGTTTACTTCATTGGATGCGTTCAGCATTTTTGAGTTTTTGAAGGACTCTGATTGGCTGAAATTACATTGAAGTTTATGGTTTCATCACTAAGATAAAAAGTGGGGTCCCTTTTGAGTAAATGGTCTTATGTCATGGAAACAGTTCAAACTACATCATTGAAGTGTAGAGCAAGTGTGTGAGGAGAAAAATATTATCCTAAAAATTTATTCTGAAATGGCATTTGATTCTAGAAAGGTCCTTTTCAATGCAAGTCAATGTGGCACGGATTGGCTCTAAGGAGGAAATGAGGAGGATTTTAGTTAGAGACCTTAGAGAAAGAGTTACACACCCCATCTTCTAGAAGATCATGAGTCAGACCAGAATACACACCTGCACCAAGTTTCATGCTGTTTGCATTAGCAGAAAAAAAGCAACAACATAAAAGGTCACTCGCTACCCTTCAGAAAGCTTAAGAAGCTATGAGGGACACTTGGAACAGAATTTAAATCCCATTCACGGCCAAACTGGCAAAACACAGATCAGTTTACAATTGCAAACATATTGTCAATGAAAATTGATTGAACAACAACTTTTGGCAATAATTACCTACATCTTTCATCAGTACCCAATTTGAAATTTTTCTTCCAAAAGGTAAACAAGATGTTTACGCAAACACGCAATCGTTAAGCTAAAAAGTAGGGCAATATGGCCTTAAATTAAATCTCCAAAACTTTTCATATTTGCTTTTTTCCCCCGATTCTGTGCAGTAATCAGTCCCGGTTTTAACAATAATTAAAATTTGAAAATGGTATTACCAATAGTTGGTAATTTTATCACGGTTAACCATTTTACCGGTAATCGTTACATATTGTGTCAAGTTGAACTTTCTGGAGTGGAGGATGGTGGTTTGTCACACGTCAGTCACTTCAGTCAGGTGAACATGGCAGAACCCGGTTATTTTAGTACTATGAGAGAGTTGCAGCGTTGTTCCTGCTTAGCTTTGTAAGACAGACAGACTAACGGACAAACCTGCGCTACCTTGGCAGAGGTAATTATACCACATGCCGTTTCACGACTCAGTTGTTGGTGAAAATCGACCCTGCACCAGAACAGAGAGAACTGGACATGTATTTACACGGTTATATCCGTAGTTCCAGCGTAGTAAACGTCACCCTGGAACTACTTTTTATAGATGTGTTACTACACCATAGTAAACATCACCCTGGAACTACTTTTTATAGATGTGTTACTGCACGTAAACATCACCCTGGAACTACTTTTTATAGATGTGTTACTGCACGTAAACATCACCCTGGAACTACTTTTTATAGATGTGTTGCTGCACGTAAACATCACCCTGGAACTACTTTTTATAGATGTGTTACTGCACGTAAACATCACCCTGGAACTACTTTTTATAGATGTGTTACTGCACGTAAACATCACCCTGGAACTACTTTTTATAGATGTGTTACTGCACGTAAACATCACCCTGGAACTACTTTTTATAGATGTGTTACTGCACCATAGTAAACATCACCCTGGAACTACTTTTTATAGATGTGTTACTGCACGTAAACATCACCCTGGAACTGCTTTTTTATAGATGTGTTACTGCACGTAAACATCACCCTGGAACTACTTTTTTATAGATGTGTTGCTGCACGTAAACATCACCCTGGAACTACTTTTTATAGATGTGTTACTGCACGTAAACATCACCCTGGAACTACTTTTTATAGATGTGTTACTGCACGTAAACATCACCCTGGAACTACTTTTTATAGATGTGTTACTACACGTAAACATTACCCTGGAACTACTTTTTATAGATGTGTTACTACACGTAAACATCACCCTGGAACTACTTTTTATAGATGTGTTACTACACGTAAACATTACCCTGGAACTACTTTTTATAGATGTGTTACTTCACGTAAACATTACCCTGGAACTACTTTTTATAGATGTGTTACTACACGTAAACATTACCCTGGAACTACTTTTTATAGATGTGTTACTACACGTAAACATCACCCTGGAACTACTTTTTATAGATGTGTTACTACACGTAAACATCACCCTGGAACTACTTTTTTATAGATGTGTTACTACACGTAAACATCACCCTGGAATTACTTTTTATAGATGTGTTACTACACGTAAACATCGCCCTGGAACTATTTTTTTTATAGATGTGTTACTACACGTAAACATCACCCTGGAACTACTTTTTTATAGATGTGTTACTACACGTAAACATCACCCTGGAACTACTTTTTATAGATGTGTTACTACACGTAAACATCACCCTGGAACTACTTTTTTATAGATGTGTTACTGCACGTAAACATCACCCTGGAACTACTTTTATAGATGTGTTACTGCACGTAAACATCACCCTGGAACTACTTTTTATAGATGTGTTACTACACGTAAACATCACCCTGGAACTACTTTTTATAGATGTGTTACTACACGTAAACATCACCCTGAACTATTTTTTTTATAGATGTGTTACTACACGTAAACATCACCCTGAACTACTTTTTATAGATGTGTTACTTCACATAAACATCACCCTGGAACTATTTTTTATAGATGTGTTACTACACGTAAACATCGCCCTGGAACTACTTTTTATAGATGTGTTACTACACGTAAACATCACCCTGGAACTACTTTTTATAGATGTGTTACTACACGTAAACATCACCCTGGAACTACTTTTTATAGATGTGTTACTACACGTAAACATCACCCTGGAACTACTTTTTATAGATGTTACTTCAGGTAAACATCACCCTGGAACTACTTTTATAGATGTGTTACTTCACGTAAACATCACCCTGGAACTACTTTTTATAGATGTGTTACTACACGTAAAATATCACCCTGGAACTGCTTTTTATAGATGTTACTTCAGGTAAACATCACCCTGGAACTACTTTTTATAGATGTGTTACTACACCTAAACATCACCCTGGAACTACTTTTTATAGATGTGTTACTACACGCAAACATTACCCTGGAACTACTTTTTATGGATGTGTTTCTGACAGTTTATTGGAAACAGAACACACATTTTTCATGAATTGAGAGAATTGAACACCCTCGAGTGCTTGTTTACTCTCAGGGTAAACTTCCCTGGCTCTTTTTATGTGTGTTTCTGCGCTTATTGAAAAACAAACACACATTTTTCATGAATTGACAGAATTAAACACCATGTTTGCTTGTTTACCCCACAGGTCAGAAGATACTCCATCGGCGATATCCACTGGACTCACACATCCGCTTACTATCGGAGGGGATGAGGCTGAAGATGTCCTCCGCGGCGGCCTCGGAGTCCTCGCGAGCAGGCCCGGAGCCCGCCACCCTGCTGTCCGACCACAGGCCGAGGAATGCGCCTCCGGCTCGCCGGAGCGTCCTTGCCCTGGCCGCGAGCATGGCGGCCCTGCTCTCCGGCTGCCTCCCCCGCAGCCTCTGGAGTTCTTGTCCTTCGTCAGAGTAGTCGCAGATGGCGCTTGATGTTCTCCTTCTTCACGGCGGGGAAAGCAGCTTTGACTCTGTGGGATCCGCGCCGTGTCTGCAGCTGAAGTCGTGCTTCCTGAAGCCGGCCCGCAGGCGGCTCCGCGGACGTCAACCCCGGGAAAGGCTCTTGTGAGCCGCGTCCAGCCAGCCCTTCAGCAGGTCGATCTCCTCGGTTTTGTCGCGCAGCTCCATCTTCAGGATCGCGATCCCGACGCTGACCATCTTGCGGATCTCGGACAAGCGCCGTCTCCAGGACCACGCTGATGTTCCTGCCCAGGTGCTCCGTGATGTCGCTGATCGAGCACAGCAGCTCCTCGTCGCTCTCCAGCTCCAGGACGGCATCTTCAGCTCGAGCCGCCGGTGCGGAGCTCCATGAAGGCGCCGTGGAGTCCAGAAGACGGCCTGCTGTCCGTGAAGCTGCGGTTCCTCCTGCGACTTCCAGATTCCGTCAGAAACGGGCGCTGCTTTCCCGAGAGTTGCCGGCCCCGCTGGCTGGAGGAGGTCCGGACGCTGATGTTTGGATGCTGCTGAGACCGACGGAAGTTTGCCGGCCACCGGAGGTGCACGTCATACAACTATGGCACGCCAGGAGTGCCACAAAACAAGAAGAACCGTGTAAAATGGACCACGGCCAGATCCCGAACCGGCTCCTAAACCGGCCCGGAATGACAGGTGCGCTGGAGGTATCGTTTCAAATCACTGGCGCCTGGCGGAGGGGAATGTTTGAGCAGGAAAAGGGAATCATAATCCTCGCATTAGCACAATGATAGTTATCGCAATTATAACACCCCCCAAAAAAAAAAAAAAAAAAAAAAAAAAAAAAAAAAAAAAAAAAAATAATAATGATAATGATGACTAATGATTAATCCTACCTACTACTACTAATTTTTTTATGCCTATTTGTAGTCATAAAGATAATTTTATTTAATTTAATCTATTTAATTCTTTAGGGTCATGATTATGATATTATTCCCGTAAAGGAGTAGTACAATCGTAGAAATAATGTAACTTTATTTTCCACTTCCCCTCATGGTGAGCAAGCACTTTTTTAATATCTCAAATGTAGCTGGCAATCACGAAGGCTTTTCTCTTTCGTCCCCCTCCTCCCCCCCACCCCAATGGGGCTCTCCTGGGCCTGAGCCAAAAAGATCTTGCTAAAAGTCCACAAAAACTTCTGTCAATATCTTCTCCATACTGCTCGTCCAATGTAATCCAAGTGTCTCGTGAGTTGGAAGGCCCCAGAATTTACTGGAGAAAAAACGTCATTTAGTAGATTTTTTATGGACTAAACAGTACTACATCGTTTCTCCTGCAAACTACAGAAGCCGCAGCAGACGGAGATTGCACGTTCTCTTTTTCTTTCTTTGTTTGTTTTAAGTCAATATCAACTCCTCTTGGACGATCTTGTGTTTGTCCCAGTTTGTCTGCAGCTCTGTCGCTCTTAGCACAATGTAAACAACGAATTTCTTTCTGTGCTTGTATTATCGGCAGAGTAGGCTCTGAACGCCGAGGCTGACGTAGTTTGCCTGAACGCACATATGTGCGCTTTGCTGAAGTAAGATGTAGTTACTGTTC
>JALJCO010009077.1:0-534010 GCA_023101725.1 Atherinomorus stipes
ATTTAAGGTTAACCCTCAATGGTATGTCAGCATGGCCATTGAAATTGACTAATTTTATCTGTCAAAGATTCAGGTGTGTGTTTGATATTTTTTGTATTATAAGCACAAAACGTTGCCTGTTTTATCCTGAAAATAATTTCATGAGAATTTTAAGTTGTTTGCCCCTCTCCCCATTTGTAATGGTTCATTTTACTTTGACTTTAAGTAGTCATACATTTGTTGTGATGCAACTACAGTAGGTGACAAAAGATACAAAAAGAGAATTTATTACAGAGAATTTGTGGTGCAGTGCCGCTCCCACCACACGCATGATGCTCTGCCCGTAGGACTACAAGCCCCAGGAGGGCTAAAAAACACTGGACAGACGCAACATCACTGTACCATAGTCATCTCCAAATGCCGGCTACATCCGGTTCATGAAAGTAGAGTGTCTGGTCCATGTGGATCCAGTGATCCAAGTAATGAATTGCCACAAGGTGAAATAAAGTGTCTTTGGTTCTATTACAGTGTTTCCTACCATTTAGGGCTGGGTGACATGGCCTAAAATTTAATATAACAATATATTGAGCAGTTCACCTAGGTAAAGATAAATGGACGATAGTAGGTTACAGACTGGATGGAGTGGAGCTGCGTGACTACAGATGGTATGTAGCTCAGCCTCTTCAAGGACCATGAGCACAGCCAACCTATAAGCAGCCAAAATACACTTTTTATTGTATTAAAACATCTAAATTCCGCCCTTACTGTAACTTGAGGTGACTTCCAGTTTGGCAGATAGATAACAGGACCCTCGGTAAAAAAAACAAGTGGCAACCTCCGATGGCCAACTATGAAGCTACCCGGAAGAAGTAAATATTGGTAGTTATTCCTTCATCCGCAGGGGCTGGCTGCAAAACAGAGCAAATCCCCATAGACTCCCATGTTAAAAATGACAACTTCACAGCAGAAATAAACATGTTTACAGCCTGGTTCAAAAATCATTTTAGGTTTAATAGGTCAAGTTTACCTTCATGTCAAATGTGAGGGGGTGAATTTTTTTATAACTCATCCATTTAGATGTTATTTAATCTTGAAATTAACATAATTAAGGGCGCCTTTTTGATTGACAGGCGGCAGGCCGGCATCCGGTCTGTGTTACATGGCGTCCAGGTGAACGCAGACGCCATGAACCCTATTTTAGGACTGGAGCCCCCTAAACATTTGCCCCACTAATACATCATAGATATATTGATTTTATTATTGGCTTTGTATTAAAACCCACATGGACTCTCAATGGTTATTCTTGCTAGGCTGATGCCAATACTGTAATGTCCCAACTGCCTGAATGCGGCATACTGTAGTGACTGTGTCTCATTCTAAGTTTCATTTTCTGTCCTCTATTACATGACTGATATAAATTGCTTTCTTCTGCCGATCTGGAGTTCATGAATGTTACATGGATCACTTGTAGGTTTTATCAATAACAGTCCTTTATCTGAGACCTGAACTTAAGGGTGCATTCACTCTGTCATTTGGTCAAATTTAAACAGATATGGGCCATTTCCATGGATAGCATGGAAGGTACGCTTTGTTTGGCACAGTGTGAACACCAACCACATTTTTTTCAGGGTGCATTCACAGACTGGGGACTGTGAACACCGTAAACACGTCAGCTGGAAGCTCTGATCGGAAAGATTTTATTTAGATAGATGAATTATTTGTCCATGTAAATGCAGGTACTTGCCAACACAGGCCTAACTTGCTCCCCTCTATGCGACCCACGATGCCTCGGTCAGCCTGCACCCTTCCACCATTGAGTACAACACAACTTATAATAAAGACGTGATAGGGATTAACACATTTATTAGTGAAAATGACATTTTCGTATAATTATTTAAGATGATGCATGAGTGGTGGTGATGATGATGATGACAGCAGCTTATATGAATGGTATTTTACTATAATGATATTTCACTATTCTATACTTTTACTGTTTTCTGTCCTATTGTGTTTATAAATAATCCTTATATGATTATTAATATTTGAGTTATTATAAATGCGGTCACAAATGTAGCCAGGATAGGTCATATTTATACAATCATTTTCATATATTTATATCAACAGAAGAGAAAGAAGCAAAAGAAAAAATAGGAACTTCATCATGTGTACATACTTTACTTAGTAATGAAATCTCAAATAACTTTATTCCAGACCTACCAGTTACTGTGTATAACGGATGTTTCATTTTTAAATTTGCACAGTGTTTGCTACTTCTCTTCTCTCTGTTCTTGTCTACTGATGTGAATTACTTGGATTACTTCTTTTGAATTTTTCATGCCTGACATTTTTCTTCCTTTTGTTTTGTATTCTTGTCATATTGTTCAACAGTGTACCCCAAAAAAGGAAATGTACAATGAAAGTATAATTTAAATAAATAGATGGATTTAAAAAAACGCAGGGGCTGAAGGGTTAAGTTTGTTTCATCAGAGACTCAAAAGTTTTTTTCAAGGCTGTTTCACTGAAGAAGACACCATCATATCCGGTTTGAGTGAATGCTGGCGTGGGTGTCGCCGCTGCTCACTGATAAAAGAAGTCTTAGCAAACTTCTGCAAATCCTTGCTAAGCTTAGCGATTTTCTTAGCGAACTCCACAACCACCTGATGTCCAACAATATTAACAAACAGTTAATATGTACCATATGAAGGCGGAGGAGGAGGCTGCCAAATGCTGCACATGTACAGGTGATTGCTGGGATTTATAACTGGCCAAGTATGCAGAGTCTACTGTGATGCATACTCGGTGAAATGGGTGGAGGAAGTTCTCATCTAGGGATTTCCAGCGTACTTGCTGAGAAGCGAACTTTGAAATGGAACATGAGTTGGACAGCAGGTGATAACATTTCACAAGTCCACCAGCACAGAAGTACGTGCAAGTAGGATAGAGAAACGGCCATTATGTAACTGCAACTGTTGTTTTGAGCATATCACAGATCAGATACGTAAAGTGAACACAGTTTCTACTAGCCTGTTACACCAGCCTGACTAACGCCATGTATGAGATACACGGCAAGTCAGTCTGGATTCCCTCCGTTGGAGACTGATTTCCAATGCGAGACGAGAGGCGGGACTAACCGGAGGAAAGTGAACCGGAGAGAACCAATCAGAAGTGACTGTAGCTGGCGTAGCTCGGCACTCTGTTGCTACGTTGCTATGGCGACGCTGGAAGTCAGCGTTTACACGTTGTTTTTTCCCTCTCTATTTAATGTAGTTTTCTTGTGTATATTAACATAGAATGTTTGGTTTTATTATTATAAATACTCTGTTACATGTCAGCGTTGTTTATTGCTGAACTACTAATATGAGAAAGCGTTTGTGTCGCACCTCATGCGACTATGACCCGGAAGCTGTTAGTTACACACCAAAACAGAGTAAAACAGCGGTGGAGACATCGGAGGAGTTTAACGTTCATCTGTTAATAATTCTATTGCTGCGCTGTGATTGGTCCGGTCAATTTTTTACCGGAGTGGAATCATTCTCCAATGGAGGGAGCCCAGACTGACTTGCCGTGTATCTCATACATGGCGTTAGTCAGGCTGGTGTACCAGGCTAAGTTCCTACATAACCCACAGATTATTATCACAGTGGAATAAACAAATAACTATTGTTGATTTTAGTAATTTTGTTTGCAGTCTTGGTTGTAGATGTGACTGATATCACTGAAGGATCTTAACATTGTTTTCCATCAACACTCTCACACTTTCTTGCTGTAGTTACAGTACAGACTTGTGGGTACATACTTGAAGTTCGCACTTGTGGAGTTCACAAGTACGGACTCTGTGAGAGTTGATGGATTGGGACAATGCAAACTTGTGGCATCACCACTCCCAGTTTGCAGCAGTGCAGAGCCAGAGCTGCCCATCAACATGAAAATAATATTGTATTATTCCACAGCTGTTGGTTATTTATTGTTGTGGAGATGTAGTAGGATAATTGTAGGGCTGGGGGATATAGCGATATACAGTTGGTACGGAAAGTATTCAGACCCCTTTAAACTTTTCACTTTTTGTTTCATTGCAGCCATTTGCCAAAATCAAAAAGTTAATTCTAATTCTCATTGATGACGGAAAAAAAACTAAAAACGTAGAAATTTTTTGCAAATTCATTAAAAAAGAAAAACTGAAATATCACATGGTCATAAGTATTCAGACCCTTTGCTCAGTACTGAGTAGAAATACCCTTTTGAGCTACTACAGCCATGAGTCTTCCTGGGAATGATGCAACAAGTGTTTCACACCTGGATTTGGGGATCGTCTGCCATTCTTCCTTGCAAATCATCTCCAGTTCTGTCAGGTTGGATGATGAATGTTGGTGGACAGCCATTTTCAGGTCTCTCCAGAGATGCTCAGTTGGGTTTAAGTCAGAGTTCTGGCTGGGCCAGTCAAGAATGGTCCCAGAGTTGTTGTGAAGCCATTCCTTTGTTATTTTAGCTGTGTGCTGAATCACACGGAAAGATTTGCCTTCTTATTGGAAGGCAAATCTTGACAGACTGAGGTCCTCAGCACTCTGGAAGAGGTTTTCTTCCAGGATCTCTCTTTAATTAGTCGCATTCATCTTTCCTTCAATTGCAACCAGTCTTCCTGTCCCTGCAGCTGAAAAAAAAAAAAACATAGCATGATGCTGCCACCACCATGTTTTCACTGTTGGGATGGTATTAAGCATGTGATGAGCAGTACCTGGTTTTCTCCACACATACTGCTTAGAATTAACTCCAAAAAGTTCAGTCTTGGTCTCATCAAACCAGAGAATCTTATTTCTCACAGTCTGGGAGTCCTTCATGTGTTTTTTGGCAAACTGTATGCAGGCTTTCATATGTCTTGCACTGACTCTGCCATAAAGCCCTGACTGGTGGAGGTCTGCAGTGATAGTTGACTTTGTGGAACTTTCTCTCATCTCCCTACTGCATCTCTGGAGCTCAGCCACAGTGATCTTTGGGTTCTTCTTTACCTCTCTCACCAAGGCTTTTCTCCCATGATTGTTCAGTTTGGCTGGACGGCCGGGTCTAGGAAGAGTTCTAGTCATCCCAAATTTAAGGACTATGGAGGCCACGGTGCTCTTAGGAACCTTTAGTGCTGCAAAAAAAATTGTGTAACCTTGTCCAGATCTGTGGCTTGTCTCTGAGCTCCTTGGACAGTTCCTTCGACCTTGTGATCCTCATATGCTCTGACATGCACTGTGACCTGTAAGGTCTTATATAGACAGGTGTGTGTCTTTCCTAATCAAAGTCCAATCAGTTTAATTAAACACAGCTGGACTCCAATGAAGGATTAGAACCATCTCAAAGAGTATCAGAAGAAATGGACAGTCTATGAGTTTAATATGAGTGTCACTGCAAAGGGTCTGAATACTTATGACCATGTAATTTTTCAGTTTTTCTTTTTTTAATAAATTTGCAAAAATTTCTACATTTATAGTTTTTTCTGTCAAGATGGTGTGCTGAGTGTACATTAATGAGAATTAGAATTAACTTTTTTGATTTTGGCAAATGTCTGCAATGAAACAAAAAGTGAAAAGTTTAAAGGGGTCTGAATACTTTCCGTACCAACTGTATATCATCTTGATGATAGAAAATCTCCATCGTTTCATATGAAATGCTATTGTTTATGCTACGATAGGCGTTTTACTGCAGTGTTAATCAAGATGTGCAGTGTGGCTACGCACGTTGCAAACAAACAGAGGGAGACGGTGGCGACCGTTTCAGACGAGGGTAATTAATCCTTAGCAAGATGACCAGCCAACTCAAACTGGGAGGCTTGTACCTAAAAGAGGGTCAACTTCTGTTGCATGGATGTGGTTTGGGTATAAAAAGACAGTCAACAGTTGTTTGTAAAGTCTGCGTCTTTCAGCACTACACCTGGTGTGGTGCTGAAAGACTTCCCCAAGAACTGCTGATGTGTCAAAATGTGATCGTCTGCCAAAAACTGATAAATGTGTAGTGGGTGGGTCGTGGTTAGGGTTAGGGGAAAGGTAAGGCTCTAGGTTGGATTTTGCCGTGCTCTCATGGGTGTGGTGGGGGTGTCGTGTCGTAACTTCGGTTCACAACACCCCCACTAACGACACAACTCTAGCTTCCAAGCTGTAGCTAGACCCTACTCCGCTCCCGTGGCTATTTAATCAGGCAGATGATCACAATATGGCACAACACTGACATAAGTTCTGTCGTCTGGTCTGTGACTGTATCTGGCTTTTGTTTTTATATATCCAAACCACATCCATGTGACAGAAGTTGACCATCTTTTAGCTACCAGCTCCATGTTTTGGTTTGGCTGGTCGCTTTATTGAGAACTAATTATCCTGGTCTGAAACGCGTCTGCCACCGTCTTCCTTTAATGTTTGTTTAGGTCAAGATGCGCTGGGCGGCCGTGTGTTCATGCACACACATAGCGCCACATGTTTGTGCATGCGGCGCATCTTGAGAAATAAAATACTGCAGTAGAGGGTAGGGCTGGACGATTATAGAAAAAATTATAATCACGATTATTTTGACTGATATTGAAATCACGATTAATATACAAGATTATTCATTGATTTTATAAAAAGTGTTTATTGAACCACCAAAACTCAACTTTAAATATGACTTTAAAAAAAAAAAAAAAACTGAAATAAATTAGAAACAAGTAAAGGAGTAAAATAAGAATAATATTTAAAATAATAATAGCAATAAAAAATGAAAACTAAGTCTACATGCATTCCTGTTCTACACTCCCTGCAGTTTGCTTCCTATAACTCCACCAGTCTGTTCACTTTAGGATTAATTGTTTTTCTTCGATTACAGTGTTTTTGTAATTGTGAAAAGGCAAAATTGAAATCACGATTAAAATTTGATTAATTGTCCAGCCCCAGTCGAGGGTCTACTGTAATCGCAGATACTGGCAGGAGTTAACATGACCAACACATCCTGGTTAGGAAAGAATGTAATAAAAGAAGCATCTAGTACCTACCACCTTTATTTGTTAAGAATATAATTCGAAACTGCATTTCCATATTGCAATTCCGCTAGAAATTATATATTAACTGAATTGAAAACCCCCCTACAAAAAAAAAAAAAAAAGTAATTATGTAACAAGTGTGTAGTACACAAACTAAGAATTGAGAAACGGACAAAATCTAAGCGACAACACGAGTAATGAATGCAAGTGAATAAACTAGCCAAAACTGTTACTAGACTGTACATACTATTAACTGTGGTATTATTTTACACTGTCTGCTGCAATACGTCACACACACACGCACACACACACACACACACACACACACATGTAATTTGATTTGAGTTCAATGTAATTTTTTACACTATAGTCATCCACACCAATTGATGGTGTTACATTGGTTGCTATCAATGTATCTTTGGAAAGAGAAATGGTTTGAAACTAATTTCTATCTGCTTACCAGAACCCCAACAAAGTACTGTGTCATTGAAAGCAGAGGAAGGAGGGGGTGCATTCCTTGAAGACTTGTGTGTAATATCAGGAAATAATGCTATGTGCACTTAAACCGAGGAACTGATGCAGCCAACAGCAGATGAATTTTCTCAGAATTTTCTGCATCGAATACCAACAAAATGAAAAGCTTCTCTCTGGTCGTCATCTTGATTATAACAGGTACAAATATATCTGCTGCATGAATATTAAAATTAGGAACTGTAAACTGTTACATACCTTCCTTTTAGGTAACAACTAACTAAAATGATGCTGTAGGACTTTTCATTTTGCCTCATGGGTAATTTGACTTAATGACATGGACATTTGTTTGTTTTTTTCAGCTGGTTGTGAGGCCCAGAGTAAAAGGAAAGAATCCAACACGTGGGTTAAATTCATTTGCAGCTTTAAAACAAGTGGAATGTATCAGATGTTTAACGTAGCCGGTCACATGTCAACAACTTCACCTAAGATTCTCAAGGTGATCACCAAACATGCTAACATAACAGCACCCAAGTGTCGTGAAGGATTTAACTCTTCACCTGGCTTATATGAAGTCAAATTTGATGTTGGTAAGAGTTTCTTGTTTTTCCATCTAAATTCTCTCATGTTGGAATTTAATTAACATCAAGTTAGATGTGTGTATGTTTAATAATCAAATAAATTATGTAGTGTAGTACATATAGGCTACAGTGAATATACTGTATGCTGCTGAAAAACTAAAGGGAACACTGCAGTTACCTTCTGTTGGTGAAGTGTTCCCATAAATCTGGATTTTGGAGCGATGTAGATGTCCTTATTTATATATCTCTACTTTCAGGTAGTCACTCTCCAAAACCATATGTCCAAACTGCACATGGAACAACCAAAACTACCATCAAATGTGATCACAAGTCCCGGATTTTTTTTTTCTGCAAAGAAGATAAAAATTTTACCTGTGAGGACTTTCTAACAACGGCATCCTCTCAAATCTCAAAAGACAGATTCACTCTGACAGAAACAGGAAGTGGCATCAGTCTGTCTATCAGGAATGTGTCCTCACGTCATGGTGGTTTTTATTGGTGTGGTGTAAAAGAAGATAACAAATATCATGTATCTCTTACACAACTAAAGGTAGAGGGTGAGTAATCCACTTGTTCATCTTAGAAACTTCACGTTATTGAAAATATATGAAAGAGACTTACATCACACTTCACTCTTTAAAATTTATCTGTAAGAGAAGATCCATCCACATTGCATCTAGTAAAACTTTACAAAACCTGATATCATTGCAATGTTTTCCGTTAATTATCATAAAAAAAACTCCATAGCAGTGTGAGAGTAACAGCAGCCACTGAAAAAAAGTGACCAAATGAAGGTGGTAAAAACAAGTGATCCTTTTCTTCTTTTTACAAATAATTTTGTTTGTTTTTTTTTTTTTCTAACGGGGGTAAATTAATCTATGTTACAGGCTATAAAACTGCTTTTGTCCACAAATGATTCAACAAACTATAAATGATGTTTACGAAATACTTTAAAAAGAAAAATACAGAAGCACATTATCTTTATTAGATATACCGACTTGCATGCCTACTCTCTACTTCAGAGCATAGAGTGCAGCCTGAACTGTAAATGGCTTCCTTCTCTCAGACATTCTGTAGATAAAGTCCACTAATAGCTGCCCTTGTTTTTATTTTTATTGTAAATGTTTTACATTAAGCTTCTTAGCAAAACAAACTTTTAAAAAAAAATCATTTTAGTAATCAGCCCTCTCATCATTAAAATGACTCATTAATGCAGGAAGAGTGCTTGTGGTGTTTATCGTTTCAATTTCCTGTTCCTCCCCCATATAGCAGGTAGAATGACTCATTTATGGATGACACCTTTCGGAGATATACCTATGTGTGTGTGTACATATATGTACACACATGGTTGAGCACTGCTGAGTGTATGTGTACATGCATGTACACGCACACACACACATACACACACACACACATATATATATATGTATATAATATATATATATATATATATATATATATATATATATATATATGTGTGTGTGTACAGCTGTGTGGAAGTGTTTGCCCCCTTCCTAATTTCTTACTTTTTTGCATGTTTCAGATCATCAGACAAATTTAAATGTGAGACAAAGATAACACAAGTAAACAGAAAATGGAGTTTTTGAATGATGATTTTCATTAGTAAGGGGGGGATCCAAACCTCCATGGTCCTGTGTGAAAAAGTGATTGCCCCCCCCCCCCCAGTTAAAACATAAATTAACTGTGGTTTATCACATCTTTGGAAAGGTGAGTTCAATTTCTCTAGCCACACCAAGGCTGGATTACTCCCACACCTGTTCTCAATCAAGAAATCACTTAAATAAGACCTGCTTGACGAAGTTTAGTAGACGAAAAAGATCCTCAAAAGCTAGACATCATGTTGCAATCCAAAAAAAATTCAGTAAAAAATGAGAAACAAAGTTATTGAGATCTATCAGTCTGGAAAAGGTTCCAAAGCCATTTCTAAAGCTTTGGGACTCCAGAGAACCACAGTGAGAGCTATTATCCACAAATGGTGAAAACATGGAACAATGGTGAACCTTCCCAGGAGTGACCGGCTGACCAAAGTTACCCCAAGAGCACAGCAACGACTCATCCAAGAGGTCACAAAAGACCCCAGAACATCAAAGAACTGCAGGCCTCACTTGCCTCAATTAAGGTCAGTGCTCATGGCTCCACCATAAGAAAGAGACTGGGGGGCAAAAATGTCCTGCATGGCAGAGTTCCAAGACCAAAACCGCTGCTGAGCAAAAAGCTGAATGAACTGACAGTTGCTGCTGCATCGCGGCACCTCTGCGGTCTGCTTCGTCTGGCCAAGCTGCTTTTTGGTGTCTCGCCCAGCTGGTATCGTGGCTGGCTGCACCGAACGACGGCCGGCACTGGGGCAGCATCAGCCCCATCCTTCAAGCTGGACTGGACTCTTTTAAATTCCTTCAGTGCTGACGGTGGATGAGCCTCTTAACATTAACTTTTACAGGTGTATCTGAGGTCAATTAGCGTGAATTGTTATTAACTTGCTTTTATTTGTATTTTGTTTTACTCATTTCATTTTGGTGTGAGTCATTAATTCCCTTTGTCCTTTTTCAGTTGCTGAGAGCCAACCGTGGTGGCCCCTGGTGTCCTGGTGGTGGCGGCTTCCCTCTTGTGTGCTGTGTTTTCCCCCCCTCCAGTTTGCTGTGTGAGTGTTGTGTGTCACGAGTGATTGGGGGGCGTGTGTCTTCCCCGGGATTCCCCTTCACCTCCACTTCGACCTACTACACCAATTGGTAAGCCTCAGCACCTGACAAGGTCCCCAACTTCCCTGTGTGATTCACATTGACCTTTTTAAACATTTATTTAAATAAATGTTTATTTCTTTGGAACCACGTCTCTGGCTCTTAATTAGGTAGATCGAACCTGAGCTCTTTGCCTCTAACTAATTCTTTGGGCGAAATTCCCAAGGTGGCGTTGTCGGTTTAAATCCAGAGTGTACTTCTGGAATGGTACTCATCCTCCTTACACTCGAGTCAGCCCATTCTGGCGTTGTCGGCAGGATCTACAAAGAACAGAGACGTGTATTCCTTTTTATATGTACATTTTATATTTTGGTGATTTGTCCTGTCCAGTTGTAGGCAAAGCAGCAGTTATTTTGGTATTGCTGTGGTTTTAACTGAACTTGGTTTGAACTTTTCTGTGTTTTTACCTTTAACGCCGCTGCCCCATTTAGTAGTCTGTCTTGTGTTTTGACGTAGCTATGGAGAATGAGCTGCAGGATTTAAGGGATTTGGTTGCACAATTAAAAGCAGAAAATGAGAGACTGCGGCAGGACCAGGTGGCAGCCATGCCTGCTTCTAGTGCTGCAGCCTCAAGTTCTGCTGTCCCTTCCCCTGCCCTCTCCACTGCTAGTGTCCCTTTAACCGAGAGATTAGTTTTTGTGCCCCGGGATAGAAAATGCCCCATGTTCAGAGGGAGATCCGGGATTGGGATTAATGATTGGGTTGAGGAGGTGCAGGCTTGCATGAGAGCACGTCATTTGGCTGCGTCCGACCAGGCTTTTTTCCTTTTCGATCACCTGGAGGGAGAGGCGCGTGAGGAGATCAGATTTCGCTCTGATGCAGAACGGGGAGACCCAGCCAAAATAATTGCTGTATTACAAGAGTTATATGGTTGTTTTGACTCCTACGTCGCATTGCAGGAAGCTTTCTTCTCGCGTCGACAGCAAGAAGGGGAGACTCTTCAAGAATTCTCTCTCGCGTTGATGAACCTCATGGCCTCTGTAAAGCAGCGTGCACCTACTGATATGTCAAATGCTGAAGTCCTGTTGCGCGATCAGTTCGTGGAGCATGTTATTGATGGTGCTCTTCGCCGTGACTTAAAACAATTTGTGCGTAGGCAGCCTACTGCTACACTGCTTGAGGTCCGGGCTGAGGCCATTAGGTGGGAGCGGGAGGGCTCGTCAGTCGGAACACAGGGCAGAGGTCATTCTATACCTTCGGTTCTTGGATTTCAGTGTGGCACTAGGAGTGATCCTCCTCCTGTCCTCACTAAACCATCCCCAGTGGCTGAATTGAGGGAGATGCTCAAACTCCAGCAAGAGCAGCTCAACCAATTAACTCAAAGTTTTTCTCGCCTACAGAGCTCCCACCCACGCAGCCGCCATTCACATAGGGGTCCAGTTATTTGTAATCGGTGTCAACAGCCGGGACATTTCGCTAGGGATTGTGATGGAGTTCGTGTTGCTCCTCGCCCTCAGCAGTCTTTACCGGCACGCCACCCAGGTGTACAGCCTCATTCCTCCTTGCCCCCGGAAAACTAGTACCCGCCGAGCTGCAGAGTCACAGCTCGGCGGGCACTGCCATTGGCTCAGGGGTAGGAGGTGATTCTGAAGTGTCTAAACTTGTGTCTTCTTGTCCACATATGTGCATCACTATGGGCGGAATAACTGTTCCTTGTCTAATAGATACTGGATCCATGGTATCTACGATAGAGAGCTTTTTCCACCAGCACTTTGGATCTTGGGGTCCCGAGAGGCTACAGTCTTGTGGCTGGCTACAGCTTCGTGCAGCCAACGGACTGGACATTCCGTATCTCGGGTTTATTGAACTTGAAGTGGAATTGTGTGGTAAACTGATGCCAAACTGTGGGGTGTTGGTGGTTAAAGACCCACCCAGTGGTATGTCGGTGCAGGTCCCTGGGGTGCTGGGGATGAACGTCATTCGCCGGTGTTATGGAGAACTCTTTGGGCAACATGGTTTGGCCCTTTTTGATTTGCCCTCTGTATCAGATGCCCCAGAGCCAGTTATGCAGGCACTGCAAAAGTGCCATCAAGCCAGTAGGCAAGTCTTTCGACCTGGTTCGGGCCGAGTCGCTGTACGGGGAAAGAGGGTGTGGCGGATCCCTGGAGGCACAATGAAGGTCATAGCAGCTACCTGCTCTGAGCACTTCGCAGGCCCCACAGTGTTGTTTGAGCCATTAGCCTCTGGTCTACCAGCCGGACTACTGGCCTCACCTTCCTTGGTCCAGGTAGAAAGGGGAACTGCCTACATTCCCATCGTGAATGTGGGTTCCACAGAGGCGTTGCTCTACCCACGCACGGTTATGGGGAGTTTAGATGAAGTAACCATCGTGAGCCTGCCGGCGGGTGTAACAGAGATGCCCTCGGTCGTTGCTACCGTGGCTTCCCAGTCAGTGGTGGCTTCGGTTCCTGAGCAGATCGCCGCCATAGATTTGTCCCGCTTGCCTGCTGACGAGCAGGGAAAGGTGAGGTTGCTTCTTGGCAAGTATCAGTCTGTGTTTGCTAACCATGATAGTGACCTTGGCTGCACCAACCTCATCACTCATGACATTCCTCTTTTAGACGATGTTCCAGTTCGGCAGCGATACAGACGTATCCCTCCGTCTGATTATGAAGCAGTCAAGGACCATATAAACCAACTGTTAGGGGCACAAATTATCCGTGAGAGCAGCAGCCCTTATGCATCGCCCATTGTGCTCGCTAGGAAGAAAGATGGCACTCTTCGCATGTGTGTCGATTACAGGCCCCTGAACAGCAAGACCAGGAAGGATGCCTTTCCCCTTCCTCGCATCGAAGAGTCCTTGGACGCCTTGACTGGTGCTCAATGGTTTTCTACCATGGACCTTGCCAGCGGGTACAACCAGGTCCCGGTGGCGGAGGCAGACCGACACAAGACAGCATTCTGTACTCCATTCGGGCTATTCGAATGGAATCGTATGCCCTTTGGCCTCTGTAACGCTCCCAGCACCTTCCAGCGTCTGATGCAGCGGCTCTTTGGTGACCAACAGTGTCAGTCGGTGCTGCTTTATTTGGACGACATTGTTGTGTTCTCTTCTACGATCGAGCAGCATCGGGAGAGGTTGGAGGTGGTGCTGGGGCGTTTGCAGCATCAGGGTCTGAAGGCCAAGCTCACAAAGTGCGCCTTTTTCCAACAGCAGGTGCGGTACTTGGGGCATGTGATTTCAGACCAGGGTGTCTCAACTGACCCCAGCAAGGTCGAGGTGGTGGCCAATTGGCAGCCCCCACGTACAGTTTCTGAGCTGCGGTCGTTCCTTGGTTTTGCCAGTTACTACCGCCGGTTCGTGGAGGGCTTTGCCAAATTGGCTGCCCCTCTACACCAGCTGGTAGCCAAACTGGGGGGTACCAACTCTAGGAAAAGGCCAGAGGGGGCTTTTGCAGAAAACTGGTCTGAAGAATGTCATTGCAGCTTTGAGGCCCTTAAGACCAAACTTACCACTGCTCCAGTGTTGGCCTATGCCGACTTTTCCCTCCCTTTCATCTTGGAGGTAGATGCTAGTCACGGTGGTTTGGGAGCTGTGCTGTCACAGGAGCAGGACGGTAAAGTGAGGCCCATCGCCAGCGAGTAGAGGTCTAAGGCCCACTGAGCGCAACATGACCAACTATAGTTCCATGAGTTGGAATTTTTGGCGCTCAAGTGGGCCATGACAGAGAAGTTTAGGGAATATCTGCTTGGGCAAAAGTGTATTGTGTACACAGACAATAATCCACTAAGCCACCTGTCATCAGCTAAGCTTGGGGCCACAGAACAGCGCTGGGCAGCCCAGCTAGCAGCATTTGATTTTGAAATCAAATATAGATCAGGAAGAGTCAACAAAAATGCTGACGCCTTGTCTCGTCAGCAGCCTCCCAGTGCACAAGACATGGAAGCCATGTTCCCTGGCACTTCACTTCCAGATTCCCTGCAGCAAGTCTTTCAGGCCCGTAAGTCTGAAGCAGGGCAGGCTACCATTGTAGCCCTCCCTCACCGTGCCTCTTCTGAGATCTGCAGGCTGCAGCAGACTGATCCAGTCCTCCAGCAAGTCTTGAGATTTTGGACTGAAAAGCGGCGTCCAGAACAGGATGAACGCAAATGCCTTTCTCCACCTGCACTGGCACTGATTCGTCAATGGGATCGTCTGGTAGAAAAGAACGGCACGTTGTATCGTCGGATCTTTCGCCCAGACGGTGCGGAGGAAGTTTTTCAGCTGTTGTTGCCGGCCACTTTAAAAGAGGAGGTTTTGATGGAAGTCCATCAGAGGCATGGTCATCAGGGCATCGAAAGGACCCTAGAGCTTTTGCGGCAGCGCTGTTATTGGCCAGGCATGTCATCCGATGTGGCACAGTGGTGTCAATCATGCGAGAGATGCCAAGTCGCCAAAAATAACCAACCCGCTGCCCAGAGCTTCATGGGGCACCTGCTGGCCTCTCGGCCAAATGAAATCGTGGCCATTGATTTCACCATGTTGGAACCAACCCAGACGGGGGTCGAGAACGTCCTGGTAAGACTGATGTGTTCAGCAAGTACACTCTGGCTGTCCCCACCCGTGACCAACGAGCCTCTACTGTGGCTCAGGTTTTAGTTACCGAATGGTTTTGCAAATTTGGGGTGCCTGCCCGCATCCATTCGGATCAGGGTCGTAATTTTGAAAGCTGTCTGATCCAACAGCTCTGTAGCCTTTACAGCATTGAAAAATCCAGGACTACCCCATACCACCCAGCGGGCAATGGGCAGTGTGAGCGGTTCAACCGAACCCTGCACAACCTGTTACGCACACTGTCCCCCTCTCGGAAACGAGATTGGAGCTCTTGTTTGCCTCAACTCTTGTATTCTTACAATACTACTCCCCATAACCATGGTGGTCCCCATTCTTTTAATGTTTGGGCAGGACCACGACTAGTGGATTTCTTGTTGGGCCAAGTGCATGAGCCTAGGGGTGGAGGTGTTCATGAGTGGATTCAGGAACACCAGGCCCGGTTACAGATTGCCTATGACGGAGCCGTGAAAGGTTAAGGGTCGCAGCCGAACGGCGAAAGACAGTCATGACCAGCATGTTCGTCCTGCCCCTTGGAAGAAGGTAGTTGGTGTATTTGCGAGAACTGAGTATAAGGGGCGTCAAGATTAAGATTTGTGGGGGTTGTTGTGTACCGGGTTCTGAAGGCCCCCAGACCGGCACTCCGTGTACACCATTGTGGCGCTGATGATCCCACCAAGATCAAACATGTCCACCGGACGCTGTTGAAAGCCGTGATCGGGGCTAGAACCCCAGAATGTTCCGGTGTCCCTTGCGTACCCCCTCCGGATGAGCCACAGGCTGAGGACGAGCCATTCCATGTGGTGATTTGTTTGTTATGGCACCAGAGAATTCTCTTCTCTCCTGGAAGACTCCTGGCCCTCCAGAAGTTTTTCTGGGGATCGCTCCAGCTGAGCCAGCCATCGTGTGCTAGCTGTGGTGGGGGCCTTGGGCAGGTTCACTTGCTCATCAGCAGTGGATCCCAGTGAAGTGGTGGTTCGGGAGGCCGGTTCTGCTGGCAGCATCTCGTCTCTTCGCAGTTTCTTTTGGTGGTGTCCAATGCAATTAGTGCTCTTTAGCCCTGGGAGCCTGGGCCTAATTTGTGCTGCACGGCGGGCGAGGACCCAAAAGGGGGGTAGAATGTGCAGGATGAATTCTCATCATTGCTTTCAGCTGTGTTTGTGGCCAGGGCAGTATTGGCCACTCACCTCAGGGGGCGCTCTATAAAAAGGGATAGTGGCAGTCTCTCTTTGAATCTCTCTTGGTGGGGCCTCTTTGCTTCCGGGTTGGTCTTGCCGGGACAGGTAGGTTAGCAGTGGCTGCTAAGACTGCCAGTGATTCATTCTGGTGCTGATTTACATTTAATTCGGCTTGTTAGATAAGCGCTTCGGATTCGGCGCTCGAGACCGGAGCAAAGTAACGCATGCCGGTGTAATCGGCAGTCCTGTCATCCTTGTTCTGGGTCCTCCCACGTAGCCCAACTGGTATGTATGCCTTATGACAACTTTGTGCTCTATTTCCTGCTTCTCCATGACAAGTGGGTTTGTTTTGACAGGGCGTTGGGGCCAAGTATTATGGGGAACTCCCAGCGGCGTTAAAGGCACGTAAGATAACCAGAGCTTTGATACTGTTTGCACTGCTCTGCCATGGTTTATACCGCAGCTGAATGAACTGACAGTTGCTGCTGCATCGCGGCACCTCTGCGGTCTGCTTCGTCTGGCCAAGCTGCTTTTTGGTGTCTCGCCCAGCTGGTATTGTGGCTGGCTGCACCGAACGACGGCCGGCACTGGGGCAGCATCAGCCCCATCCTTCAAGCTGGACTGGACTCTTTTAAATTCCTTCAGTGCTGACGGTGGATCAGCCTCTTAACATTAACTTTTACAGGTGTATCTGAGGTCAATTAGCGTGAATTGTTATTAACTTGCTTTTATTTGTATTTTGTTTTACTCATTTCATTTTGGTGTGAGTCATTAATTCCCTTTGTCCTTTTTCAGTTGCTGAGAGCCAACCGTGGTGGCCCCTGGTGTCCTGGTGGTGGCGGCTTCCCTCTTGTGTGCTGTGTTTTCCCCCCCTCCAGTTTGCTGTGTGAGTGTTGTGTGTCACGAGTGGATTGGGGGGGTGTGTCTTCCCCGGGATTCCCCTTCACCTCCACTTCGACCTACTACACCAATTGGTAAGCCTCAGCACCTGACAAGGTCCCCAACTTCCCTGTGTGATTCACATTGACTTTTTAAACATTTATTTAAATAAATGTTTATTTCTTTGGAACCACGTCTCTGGCTCTTAATTAGGTAGATCGAACCTGAGCTCTTTGCCTCTAACTAATTCTTTGGGCGAAATTCCCAAGGTGGCGTTGTCGGTTTAAATCCAGAGTGTACTTCTGGAATGGTACTCATCCTCCATACAGAATAAATATATATATATATATATATATGTGTGTGTGTGCGTGTGTGTGTAGGTGTATATATATATCCCACACCTATATATATATATATATATATATATATATATATATATATATATATATATATAGATATATTCTGTCTGGATGTCTTAAACAAACTGTCACACTTTATGTGTGATTTTTCATTTTTTAATAACACAGTCTACAAATTGCAATGTGATGTTATTGCTGAGGGAGAAGAAAACATGAACAAAAATGTATTTTGGCTGTTTGCTGAGTCCTGTGTCAAGCAAGTTAGATCTATTTGTATAATGAGCTTTTTTACACAACTCCACTACTTCCTGACCTTAAAGGATAACTTTCTTTTTTTTCAACCTGAACATAATTTCTAGGAGTATATACGTGCATTTATTCACCAGTAAAGTTTCTGTATCACTTTGAGTCCTTCGGAAGATATTGCGTTGAGTCGCCCTTCGACATACATCCAGTAATAATGGAGATGGGCGTCACTATACGACATTATCTGCTGCAAAACTCCTTGATTTTCACCAATACTTTTAGAAGAATGAACGAACGAATGAGTACTATTGTCCCGTGAGTCCAGATTTAGTTCACGCGTTCACGATGCACGCTTCCGTAGTACAGCTGAGAAGAGCAGCTCGCTGCCCAGACAACAATAACACAATTTGCAAAACTCTGAACTCACAGGACGATAGTACTCATTTGTTCGTTCATTCTACTTGAAGCATTGATGAAATCAAGGAGTTTTACCACAGATAATGTCTTATATTGAGGCTCCCCCGTCTCATCTTTACAGGATGTATGCCGAGGGGCAACTCAACGCAATCTCTTCCGAAGGACTCAAAGGGATGCAGAAACTTTACCGGTGAGTAAATGCACATATATACTCCTAGAAATAAGGTCCAGGTTGAAACAAAAGAATCTAATCCTTTAAGCCAGCTCCTTTGTCTCCTGTCTTTCATTATTGGACAATTTTATTACTCCAGGTGTGCCTGACCTCAGAAACCATGAGGAAAATGGCCAGACAGACCTGGATTAATGAAGTCAATGACTTCATTGCGGTTTTTATGTTCCTTTTCCAGTTTTACAGACAAACAGTAACAACTCAGCCTTCAAATTGTATTGACAGTTTGTAAGTGCAGCGTTAGTTTATTTAGGTTTCCTACAGATTTAGAATTTTATTTTGAAAAAGATAAAGAAGCAGGTCGGAGTCGGACTTACCGGGAAACAGTAGGCAGCGGCAGGAGCCCGTCTGCACGTCTCTCCCGTCTAGAGTGTCCGTACTGGAGCGTCACGAACCACGTGCTGAGACTTCTAACACCATGAAACTGCGATCGTGTCCTCTGGAATATTCTTAACCATCGTTGCTTCATCACGTCGGTCATACTGTAACGACATACAGCTGCGGCTCAGTTATATGAGGACATCTCCGGTCATCAGATCTCCTCCAGCTGCTTCCAAAGGTGCACCCTTCCCTCCATCCTCATCCTTATAAACGAGAACTATTTAAAACTTGACTATAACCATGTAAGTTGTTATCTTCTCATTTTTTAAAGGCTAATTATTTACCACAGCTAGATCCAACTAGCCGTTAGCCACGAGCTAACACAGGGAACTAGTGCCTCATCTCTGTCACGCCTTGCTCAATGTCAAATCAGTGCAGCTCCTGATCAGTTGTGGGTCTGCTTGTGTTGTTCCGGGTCGCTCCTTACAGTTCTGAGTTCCCTCAGTGTGGTCTCGCAGGCTTTTGGCCGAAGCAGTGGACCTGAGGCTGGGAGAGAAGCTGTAGGCAGCTGGCTACAATTCTACACCAGTTCTAGCTTGTAAAATGTGATTTCCCCAAATTCCTCAGCATTTCACACTTTTCTGAAGTGACTTATGATGCCAGCACACAAACCACTTCCAATCTAGCTGTTCTGGAGCATCTTTCATGTTTTCCACGGCTTAGATTATACATGTAACTCAATGGGCGGACCACAACTCTGTATGTCGCTGACGTAACATCATGGCGGCTAGGTTCGCGACTGAAAAGCTATACCCGTTTAGCCGAGCCTCCTAAACATCGGATATTTACGAAAACACACATCTGATTAACTTCTAACTGCACAGAACTACTTATTTTGTCTTGGTGTGTTGTATGGCAAAGTAACTTGAAGTTAAGGTCGTGTCATCAGCGCATTAAGCTCAGGAAGTAGTGGAGTTGTGTATAAAACCCATTGGATTAAACAGGTATAACAGATGAATGAAGCCCCGTACTTCCAAACACACAAGGATTAGATGATCAGTCAATCGATGTCTTGCTGAAAGATTTAACTGAAAGTTGTGCCGGTATTCCTGGGTCTTCTTAGTGTTAAAGTTTAGATTGTTATCTTAATTTATTGTTGATTTTTGATTTTATCATTTCTATGTTCAGCGCTTTGGTCAACTGAGGTTGTTTTTAAATGTGCTTTATGAATAAATTTGACTTGACTTGACTTTACACCAGACTGCCACCATATGGACTTTCTCTCTGTGCTTTGTTGTGATATGTTGCAGATGGTTCTGGGGCAGCAAATTTTCTGATTGTTGGTGCGGTTTTGCTGATGCTACTGTTTGGGACAGCTTTCATTTTTTGCTACAGACGTAAGACAAACATCATTTTCTTGAACACCATGAAGCACACATTCATACATATTCTGTTTAAACATAAAACCTCTTTCACAAACATGTAGCCTAATATACAGACTGAAGAACCAAACATTGTGTACAATGTTACCAGTGCATGACCATGACTTGTGTTTGTTTTCTGTGTTTTATTCCTGACAGGATTTTCATGTTAAAAAAACAAAGGGATCACAGCAGCAGAACAGCATCCTGATGAGGTTAGCAAATGGCTGCTCTGTATGGACATGAAAGTATTGAATAATACATAATACAGTAGAACTTGGAAAGTTTCAGGCATTTTTCATTTTTGTTGGTTTATTTATCTACTCTGCACTGTAAATAGCTTTTTGGGGAGTAAACAGCAACTGTTCAAATTGTGTTTTTCTTTTCTTTCCTGGAAGGACCATGTCTATGAGGAAATACATGAGAACTTCCTGAAGTCAGAGCATGCAGTGACTACCATCTACGCCACCGCCACGTTTCCCGCAAATCAACCAGACTCTCTGCATTACTCTACAGTAAACTTTCAAAACAGTTCAGTTAATCCAGATGTTGTTTTCCATAGATACTCCTCCTGCCAGTATTCTACTGTGGGGCCCAGTGTCCATCCTGCTTCTCCATAGATCAGGGATGGGCAAAAATGGTCCTCGAGGGCTGGTGTATCTTGCAGGTATTGGAGTTTCACTGTTGCATCACACCTGCCTCAGATCAAAGGGTAATTTGCAGATTTTTGCAGAGCTTGGTGTCAAGCTCTGCACAAATCTGCTAATTAAGTCTTAGTCTGAGTCAGGTGTGCTGCAGTAGGGAAACTCTTTAATACCTGCAGGATACCAGCCCTCAAGGGCCAGAGTTGCCTATCCCTGCTATAGATCGACCATCTAAGCCTGGAGACAATCGTCCCCACCCAATGGTCAAGAATCCAAAATGAAAAGCTATTTAAAGTCAACACTGAACCTTCACTTCTGCTGTATGTTTGACCATTGAAATCAACTATACATCAGAGATACTGATGTGATAGATTTTTTGATATTTTAAAATTTTACATCAAAATACTGAACATTTCCTGCTCTATTTTTAATTCTATTTTGGGCTGTACTGTGGATATGCTGTATTAAGGTCACATATGCTGATAGAAATATTGTTTACCACAAAGGAAAGTGCAGTTGCTTTTTATATTGTGCAAAGGGTAAAATTGTGTGAACAGTGTATGTATACACAGTACAGTGCAACATTAGGGCTGTAATGATAAACCAACTCACGATTCGATTTGTATCACGATTTTTGACCCACGATTCGATCCACATAATGATTTTTTTTTATTATTAATTTTAAAAAATGTGGGGTTTTTTTACTTTAAATTTTTCCAAGTATTTTATTTAAATGACATAACATTTAACTTAATGCAACAAACAATGTAAACATAGCTGAAAACAAACAATCAAAAAGAATGAATAATAACAAAAGATAGTACATTTCTCTTTTTTTTAATAAAATAATGCTTTTGAAAAATAAAATAATTGAACTGTGCTGTTAATCAAAAATGAAGTTAAATAACAAATAAATCCTTGACAACTTTCTACATTAAACCTGTTTGGTTGATTTAAAATTAGAGTTCTTCTTCAGGAACAGCATCATGTCCACGTCAGGTGAGAGGCTGCTCTCTGCTCCCTGCAGTGGAGAAATTAAATGGGAAGATGTCGGGGAGATGGTGGCATTATGATGGCCGAGCACGAGCCGACATTAACCCGAAAAAATTATGACCTACCAGCGCGTCCCAGTGAGTGAGTAAAGCAGTCAGATGCATCACTTTCCCGTTGACTGGAACAACTGATTTTCAGCTGCATCGCTGGAAACTCCAACATGCTGAAAACAAGCTGTTCAAAGTTAAATCAAAGGGAAGGAGGCGTCTGGACACATTCACTGCTCCACAGGGATCTGCTGTTATTGGTCTTATTTGATTGGTCAGAATGGATCGAGGATTAATTAATTATTTTTTCATTGGTTTATTTCTTCACACACGCGGTGCGCACACATGCGGCATCCCGTTGGTCGTCATTGCGGCTTCCACAGGGAGTCCCTCACGTACCGCTGGTTTCTCCGCGAGATGGGGCGACGTGCGTGAGGGACAGGCCGGGCCTCCACACTCCAAGCTGGGGCTGGTCAGGACAGGACCGCCGCTGATTTACCATCACAAGTCACAGCAAAGTAAAAACACCTAAAACCACGCAGCGGAGGTTTCACCACCGTCCCCCAACACGTCCACCTCTCGGCTGTCCACGCACTCGGTCCAGCTTGACGTCCTATGTGTGTCTGGCCTGCCAAGCATGACCAGGATCCTCCTCCTGTCCTTTCACTGGTCTGTCTGAAGACCTGCCATCGCTCCTCAACCACACACTCCCAAGCTGGATGCGCGCGAGTGGCTCATCCCGGACGATGGTTTAGGTACCGATGGAAAACTGCCAAGTTTCATTTGACTTGCAGGAAAAAAACATGCATGACACTTTACCGCTGTGGCCTTTAAGACATATGTGTTGTCTGATTAGCAACTGATGCTACAGTAGTCTGTAGCCTGATGGAAAAAAGTCAAATAGTTTTCTGTGATCTGAGGAGTTTTAGAGCGTCTGAACTGGGCTTGGAGGGTGTCGCGATCCTGCCTTCTCCCACCGCGAGACAGGATTGTGGCTCTGAGTGGCACGATTTCGATACGGGTATCGTTACACCCCATGCAACATCAAGATAAAGTTGAACAAAACATTTTTAAAACAGAAAGTGCAGTTGCCTAAGGATTTTGTCTAATGCAGTTTGTTTCACCAAGACAATTGTCGATATAATAAGGCATGTACTATGTACTTAATAACAAAGGTTGGTCATTAAGGAAAGTAAAGATGAAGCTAAAAAAAAAACATTGCCAGAAGTAAAGACCCTTTCAGATAGAACGCATTTTTCGCGGCGTTCACCACGGGGTAGAGAGCGGAGTCGGCGAAAGAGCACTGCGGCAGCAAGCATGTCATGCACGCGTTGTTAAGCGACAGACCAGGAAGTGTTTGCTCCCCAGCATGCTTCGTTGTGAGAGATGTACCTCTCATCATTGCAGCAAAGAGCTTTTCTCCTGAGGAGGAGGAGAAGATCAGCAGCAGATAAAAGGGTGTGAGTCCACCTGATCCTGATGACAAGCCAGGACTTGGGGGAGTTCAAGCTCGTCCGGGAGCTGCATTCTTTCACACTTCCAGGTTTACTTAAGGCTGAACAACGACCACTTTTTCCCCCTGAACTGGCCTCTCCTATTGGATGCGCTAAGATGTCATCGCAGTGGCGCTCGGCATGCGCCCACCTTGCACGCCGCGGAGCTCCGCGGCATGGCGTAACACTTCCGTGACGGTACCACATACACAACGAATGGTTTTGCTGCCGTCTTCCTGCGTTTGCGGCGTCCTATCTGAAAGGGCCTTTAGAGTCTAACCAGACTCAGCGTTATCTGCATGACAAGTGGCAGGACGAAGGCAAAGGTCCAAAGACAGAAGTAATCCAAGTGATAGTAACCGATATTTCTCAGACTACCACCAACTAGCAGCACCATGATATACTTTAACGCTATGTTCACATCAAACACGATTTTGGTCAAAAACGTGCCCAATGCCCTAAGTTGGATGATGAGTTGCTAAAAAGTCAGACACTTGATTTCCAGCTTCAAGATGCCTTTGATGCATGTTGAGATGTTCAGCACCAGATAACTTCGAAGCGCATCAAGAGCAGAGTCGGAGACAGAGAGGATGAACACACTGGTGCAGCCAGAAAAAAAGACAGGTGTGCACCAGCAAATACTGGGTGTGCCAAATTTATTTTCAACAGTGTTACACCTGCACAAACATTCAGAAGAATGTATTTCTCTTTAATACATTATTAACCCAAAACTATCCACACGTGCATTCGTTAATAGTCAATAGTAGGGATGTCACAATACCGATGCCAGCATCGATACTCACTGCGATACTGGCCTATTGTGCTGTATTCGAACTCGTCAAATAGGTTACTCACTCATGACAGCCTCCGATACTGGATGTTACATGGCTCGCTGTGTTTACGTTGCGTAACAGGAAAATACTCTTATACTTTTAGGAAAATAATCAATATGAGCGTCACCGGCTATGAGCTTGCATCTCATTTGAAATCAGAAGATGCTTTTCAATACACAAGAGTAGCTGCAAACAGCACCTCTTTAGTCTTTCCCACCTCACAAATGAGGAATTCTGTCTTGATCCACCCCCAAAAGTTTCTTTTTCGGCAGACTCTCTCCTCTCCACGGTTCAACCTCGCTGGGTGAAGCCTCATCATTATGCATGTTTAAGGGCGTAACTGTGGGCGTGACATTTAAATGATGATGGATTTCTGCTGTGGAATTTATCAAGACTCTTTTGTTCGTACGACGAGATTGGACCGATACGAACGTTTTAATAAATCACACATGGGTCCAATCGTACGACCATTTTTACGATCAGATGTGCGCTCATTTCTACGATCGTTTGATAAATGAGGGCCAATGAGTGGGGGAATGGTTACTTTCCCCGCTAGCATCTTAAGGGGAAAGCTTTCAGATACACCCAATGGAGCACACATTTGCTAAGAATTGGAGCAAGGCTGCGAGAGAACGGTGAAAGATTTTTCTCAGTAGTAAATTTTGTATTATATGGGACATTGTAGTTTTTCTGTAAATTCTAATACAGGTAGGTGTTTTTTAAGTATAAAGTCAAACTAAAATTATGTCAGAAAATATCATTTAAATATGAATTACAACTGCTTATGAACTGATTGTGTTAGCTGTTAGAAAAAAAACAATTGTCTTGGTTTTTAATAATGCATTTGACTGTTCTGAATCCAATTTTAGTAGTTTCTGTATCTCTAGATGTTTTTTTTCTTCTTTTCTGCTTGATGCTAATGATTTGACCCCTTCTTAAACAGACTAACACCTTTTTTCATGGGATGTACCTTTCTACATGGTTGTTGAGGAAATGAGAAGCTCGTTTGCATCAGTTGAGTTAAATTACTTGTTGCCAGCTGAAAGATAATCAATGCAGTAAGTATCTAATAAGAGACTTGTACCTATTTGCATAATTAAAGCACAGTATGCAAGAATCACATACATACTGACATCTAGTGGTGAAGATGGGTATTGCAAGAAAAGATGTTTTCTTTCAAATGACTTCATATTCTAAGCATTGTAGTCACTGTATGGTGGCTGTTAGTGGTCAAAATTCCCCAGACATAAATATGTTTTTATCTCGGAGTGGATCCAGTGGTCTCAGGTGTAGCTATAAATATTTCTAATGTCTTTTAAGGCATTACTGATCCCAAACAGTCTCTAACTCCTATTAAACAAAGCTGGTACAGCAGTTTTACAGTTCAGAAGGTTCTCACTTCATATCCATTGTTTTGTCCATTCAAGGACACCATAGTAAAAAATGGTGGAACAAATATGGCAGCTTCCATGTGCACAGCCCAGCAAATGGATATAAATGACCCATTATAAGAAAATAAAGATAACAGCTATTCTAGCGCAGCGATTGCACATCAATAGAAACACAGTTTTGAATGATATATCACATTTTCTGCCACTGACCTTTGATTTTTTACAGACTGTACTCTTTAGCATAAGTGCAACTTTTCTTCTTGGTCAGGCAGTGTATAACATGAGTTTTTTTGAGTGACGCAGGTGATTCTTCCATTTCTTTTATCACCGTGGACAGCAGCATTGTTTATTTGGTGTGTGCTGTGAGCTGCCCAAACAGATACCGCGTAATTTGCCATTTCTTGTGTAGAACTTTCTGTTCCTATGTGTGATGTATCTGATTGTATCATCTGCATAAAACAGAAGCAGAATGATTTTAGCAGTATTCATCTCCCAGCAGTGCTATGCATTAATATATGGGCAACTTTGGGTTGGAGAGTTAAGGCAGGTACACACTACAGGAAAATCAGCCTGATTTATTTCCTGATCTTCCCCTTACGATCAATGCCAGCAAAGGTCTGATTGTCGGATGTTTGCAAAAAACATCGCATCCGATCTTCTCATGGTGTGATGTGAGTTACGAGTGATTTTGTTCGATCCGATCCGCTCGGAAGGAGAGATCGTAGATAATGAACATGTTTAATATTTGCGACTAGAAATCCTGGTGTGTGTGTGGTGTTCCGAGAGGACCCGAACACGCACAGTGTTCACAGCTGTGCAAAATCAAAAACGCTGCTCTCATTGGGAAATCACGTGGAGGCTCCCGGAACAACAGCCAATCAAAACGCAAGAGCTAACAGCTGACTGACGGAAAAGGAAGTAAGCACAAACAAAGAGCACATAGCCATTAGCTTACAGCCCTAGGAAGGGGGGGGCGAACCCCACACCCCGAGGCTCTCCAAGCTATCTAATGTTTGTGGCCATTTTTATCCACCTCCAACTTGCGGTCATACAGCCACATTCTTATTAGCCTACTCTATGACTTTTTCCACAATGTTTTTTTCTATGTATGTGTTTTTTTCCCACAATGTAAGAGGCTGAAAAGTCCGCTACGTTTGTTTATGCTAAAGTCTCGTCACTGAAGTCTCGTCACGAAGTCTCGTTTGATATCGCGAGATTTGGGATGTTGACAGTGAAGGAGCCGATTCTCTGCTAACTAATCAGTTAGTGTTAGAAGTCTTAGAAGTTCAGGGGACTATAACCCTAGTGTCCCCACAGACCAACCTTTCAGGACTCCGATATTTATTGGAGAAATTGACATAATGAAGAACAAGTGCTCAAATAAAATCATTAGAAATTGTTTTCAAACTACAACCTTACCCTCAGGGCAACCTTTTTGGAATTCTGTTTATGGAGAAATTAATTGGCAGAAAGCGCGGCTGGTTGGTGAGAAGTTCTGTGTGAACAATAAAGTTAAAGAGGTTTCATTTAAGATATTACATAAAATTTATCCAACACAAAAGATACTGTCAAGATTTAACAATGAGAATGATTTATGTAAATTTTGTGAGAATGAGGAAGAGACTATCTGCCATTTGTTTTATCAATGTGTATTCTCAAAAACGTTCTGGACTGAAGTCCAGCAGTATGTAAGGACGATAACAAAACAGGCAGTTATTCTGCAAGAAAAGGATATTTTGATTTTTTTTTTTAAGGGAATTTAAAAGATGATCGTGTTTTCCTCATACAGTTCATTTTGATGCTTGGCAAATTCCACATTCATAAGAGAAAATGGTCAGAGAATAAACCACACGCTCATGGTTTTGTTTTGGGTTCCAATATTATGTCACCTCAATTAATCACTGTACAAATAAGAAGGCTGTAAGAACAAACTCTGTACTTAGAAAATTCAATATCCATCCTATTTAATTGAGTTACACCTGTCCTGACAAGGAGAAGTTTTGATTATCGTTGTGTGTTTTATGTGTTGTGTCTTGTTTCTTTCTTTCTTTTTTTTCTCTCTTTTTTTTTTTGGTTTTATGTTAATTTATTGATTTACTGTCAATGCTTGTGTGTTTGTGATATATTGTTATTGTAGTATACATGTATTTATGTTCAATTAAAAAAATAAAAATAAAAAAAAATAATCAGTTAGTGTGAGGTGTTCTCTGTCCTGTACACCCATAGACTGTATATAATTACTGGACGTAGCTTCCGGTCTCTTCTGAATAGAGAAATGTGAAGCCAGGTGGGCGTGTCTTACCGTCGCCATCTTGCCGTGTCACGTACGTCGTCACTCCAGGAAAATACTAAAACGGGCACAGCGCGGCCGCGGGGCAAATGATTGACAGCTGACGTACTGTGGGCTAAACGCTAACTGAGCTAACACGAAACTAAGAGGAGCTAACAAAGATAAGCCCCCTAAGCGGCGGGGTTAAGGTAAGACATGCTTAGACTTGCTATTCGCTGACTAAACACCGCCGTTGTGCGACTCTGTAACAAACTGAGACCTTATTAAGAGCAAAGAAGGAGCTAACTAGGAGCCTCCGGTCGGCAGGCGGAGCTTCCGGTCTGCCGCATGTCAATCATAAGGACACGCCCTTAATTATGTGTAATTTGAAGAATAAATAACATCTAAACGAATGAGTTATAAAAAAATTCACCCCCCTCACAGTTGACATGAAGGTAAACTTGACCTAATAAACCTAAAATGATTTTTTGAACCAGGCTGTAAACCTGTTTATTTCTGCTGTGAAGTTGGCGTTTTTAACATGGGAGTCTATGGGGATTTGCTCGCTCTTGGAGCCAGCCCCCTAGCGGATGAAGGGAGGATTACACTATTTCCAACAAGGAAGCAAGCTTCACTGTTCTGAGGCGGAGTTTGCCCCTTGTGTACACCCCACACTATATGATCAGAAGAGGCAAATCTTGTGTGATTTGTCTTTTGTAATCATCAAGTGTGTGGTCTCTACATCTATGAAGGTCTCAGGAATCCTGTAGTGTGTACCTAGCTTTATTTCATGCATTTTTAAACCACCTCTCTCAGTCAGATTTAGTTATGTGTAACATAATGTGTTATATGCACAACTCCATTTAACTCTGCCTCCATCCTCCTGTGTTTCATTTTAATGTCATAAAGACAAGCCTTTCTTGCAAAGAGATGTTGTTACAAATGGTAGAATAAAGGCCTTTGCAGATCGGACTTGTTTTTGCTATGCTCACAACGGGGTAGGGCGCAGATTCGGCGGCAGAACACAGCGGCAGCAAGCACGTCAGGCACGCGTTGCTTAGCGACAGACCAGGAAGTGTCTCCCCCTCTGGGTCCACCTGATCCTTTGGGGACTTGGGGGATTTTAGGCTCGTCCGGGAGCTGCATTCTTTCACACAGACCGATTCCAGGTTTATTTCAGGCTGACTGAGGACAACTTTTTTTCCTGAACTGGGCTGTCCTATTGGACGCGCTAGGATGTCGTCACAGCGAATTGAAAATTTTTCAATTCAGGTGCAGCGGCATCAGCAGTACCACGGCGGCATGCGCCCACCTTGCGCGCCGCTGAGCTTCACAGCATGGCGGAACGCGCTGCTGCCACGGTAACACATACACAATGAATGGGTTTGGTGCCAACCGCCTGCGCTTTGCGCGTCCTATCTGAAATGGCCTTTAAAGCATAATATGCAAATATGACAAAGAAGTTTTCTTCAGCGTACCACCACCTGGTTGCTAACATTGCAGGAAGAAACAGGATGAAACTGCATTTTGTTCACTTACCTAAGCACCAACACAACATTGAAGTAAGATTGAGGAGGAAGTAGGCAATTTCGAAGTATGAATATTGTAAAGTTTTATCCAACTAACTACCATTAATTAAATAACTCCCACCGCACAGGGTGTGCTTGGCTGATGAAACAGTGTCTCACTCAAACTCGGACATCCGATTAGCCTACTGTCTCTTATTAGTTTTATTGGCACAGCATTCACACATTTAACACACATGCGATGCTAACTAAACTAGCACCTGTACAGCAACTGTGTCTTTCGCCAGGTAAACAACTGAAACAGAAAACAAACAAAACTCATAACATTAATAACACAGACATATCATAGCTTATATAATCTGTATACAATGGGAAATTAGCTGGAAAAGCACAGGTTTTAATATTTAACATTCACAGCACTGCTTATCAGCTCAGCTTCACAGTTCAAACAGCAATGTCCGTATGAAGATGAAATCCGGCAGGAAACGTGAGCGGAAGGAACCACAAAGGTAAATTCACTAAAATAAGATATAACAGGAAGAATGCTGTTATTAAAAATGAATAGGCTAGTCAAAAATAAATACATGAGAGGTTTAGTGATGATAAATCACAAGTGTATAAACAATTGGACAACTGAAAGAAATATAACTGCACAAATATAACACCAGGGAACACAGCTACTCAAGGTTCAAACCACACCCAAAAGAGGAACTGACACAAGCAACAGCAGTTGAAGTTTCTCAGCTAATTTCAGCACTTCAGTTCAACAAAATGAACACCTTCGTTCTACTCATCCTCCTGCTGATTACAGGTACAATATATCTGCTTTCTAATTATTGATGTTAGAAACTGTAAACTGAAACTCATTTGCATTTTGTAAAATAACTAAGAAACCAAATGTTTTCATCAATTTGTTGTACAGCCTGGATAATTTGACTAAATGACATGACATGAATATTCGTCTGTTCTT
Organism: Atherinomorus stipes; assembly: GCA_023101725.1. NCBI lineage: Eukaryota > Metazoa > Chordata > Actinopteri > Atheriniformes > Atherinidae > Atherinomorus > Atherinomorus stipes. Next base: position 30,520 of record JALJCO010009077.1, read on the forward strand.
TGAACAGGTTGTGAGGCACAGAGTAAAGCAAGAGAAAGATGCAACAAGTTGGAAGAACTCATCTGCAGTCTTGATTCAAATGGAATACGTTGGATGTCTAAAAAAACTAATAAAAAAACAGGAGGTCATAACAATGTCAAATTTTTCTTCAAACTTAAGATAAAGACAGCTATGTGTAAGACAAGATCCTCATCATCCTCCGAGTTATGTAATGACAAATTTGAAATTGGTAAGTTTTTTTTTCCTTTTGAAATTTAACTCCATTGATGTCTAAATTTTACATATAGAAATCTTTAACATAGTTAAATTAACATTAATTACCAGATAGATATCTTATTAATTAAATTATATATGCAAACTCACAATATAACAGTATTTTTTGTCATACTGATCAAATAAGAAAAACAAAAGATTTAAACACTTATTTGTCTTTCTATATTTTCTCTCTTGTCTACTTTTAGAAAAAGACTGTCTAAAACCAAATCATCAAACAGCATACAAAACAGCTAAAACTACCATCAAATGTGATCACAAGGGCAAGTGCGGGTTTATGATTTTCTGCAAAGAAAAGGAAGATTTAATCTGTGAGGACCTTCTATCAACATCTTCTCAAAAGTCAAAGACATTCAATCTCACAGAAACAGGAAGTGGCTACAGTCTGTCCATCAGTAATATTTCCTCACAGCATGCTGGTTTTTACTTGTGTGGAGTGAAAGAAAGTAACAAATATCGTGTATCTGCAACACAATTAAAGGTTGAAGGTGAGTAATCCACAATTCCAGCATCTCATGATTCATGAAGTTTATGAAATGACTAAAATGAAAAATTTTATTTTCAGCTATTGCAAACTTCAAAAGATCACCAGCTGTTGGACAAAACTTTACATACTTTTGTAAATACAATACGTTCTACTCTTCAATATTCATCTGTAAAGGAGAAGATTCATCAATATGTCAGCCTTTTATAAGCACCACAAGGTCCAATATGAGCTCAAGGTTTTCCATGAAAAATGACAGAGCAAACAGAAATGTAACCATAACAGTGAGAGAGGTGACAGTGGCTGACTCTGGGACATACTGGTGTGGAGCATCAGAAAGCACCGATGAACAACGCAGCATCACATTCCTTCACAGAATGACCTTGGACGTTGGTAAGTCATAACCTGCACAAAAGTCCCGTTTATCTTCAACAGTTTTTTGAGAAATTTAAAATTTTATTTATATCATTTTTATTTTTGTTTCACCTTTATTAACACAGGTTGTCTCATTGAGATCCAGGATCTCATTTGCAAGTGAGACCTGTTTTGACCTGTTTGATAAAAAAAAAAAATAATAATAATAATGAACAGAATAAAAGGTGAGGCCTCAAAGTGTTAAGTGGTGAAGATGAAGATTTTTTTAAGCCAATTAGAATAGAAGTGTCTTTCAATTGGGTGGATCCAAAGAACAACACGTGTAACTTTGGTTCCTAGTTCACACTCGTTCCGTCATGGATGCTGAGAGGCTGATTATCTGCGTTTGGGCTCCTCCCATCTTTTATAATGTTCTCCTTTTTGGCTGCTAGTCCGGGACCAATGTTAGAACAAAACAAAAAACTGCTGGACGTCCAACCTGAAGTACCGCTGGAAGCGTTGTCCAGCCGCAGCTCCAGCAGCAGCCGAGGCTCTTTGGGCCTATAGAGCACACACACACGCTCTTCACCACGTCTCGGCTGCGGCGCAGTTACATGTGGTGGTGTCTGCTTGTCTTTTGTTTCATGTCAAACAAACACATTGTTCCCTCCCAGCGCAGCATTTTATGCACTTTTGTGATAAACATATGAACTATAAATATATGAAAACATGTTAAAAACACACCCGCTCTGCATAATTGTTAGAAAATGAAGAAGATGCAGGCGCACACTCTGCTCATTATAGTGAGCTGAATTCGCAAAGCTTGTGAATTGTGCTGAGCGTGTGTGTGCAGCAAGTTTTATATGTTGGGCAATGTGGAAAATAATGTGATGTTGCTCTACATTAAATTAAGCTGGTTGGCCAATCTAGCAGACGTACTGTGTCTGGATTGATCCTACCGGGCCAAACAGGATGGGCTGGGTGATGATGCGTGGAGATTCTAACGTTTCTTCTATTAAAAAAAGATCACAGAAACGGCTTCTTGTGCAGTGCTGACTCTGTCTTTTCTCTATTGTAAAGTTTGAAACTTTATTCTGAGTTAATTGTCATCACTGCTTTGTTGTTTCTACCATATTTTAGTGTATTTCAAAAGTTTGATCTTCCTGTGGTAGATAAATCATAATGCTACTTGTTAATTGTTTTCTGCTCAATACTGCATGTCAGTCTGCCTGTGACTAATTAGATAGTGATTAGGATTTTTGTTCATGCTCTGCGATTTTTTTCTGTATTTACAGTTTTTTTCAATTGCTTACACACAAAACCTTTATATATCACACTATTTCTAAATTTATTCACTCAAACCTCACAACTTCACCTCAAATCAGCAAAACCATAAGCACATTCTCAGCCTTGACACAGTTTTCAATGGAGCTATTCACCTTTTTCAAATAACTAGACGCAATGTTCTACCTAACACAAAAAAAAAAATGATCAGGAAGTAACTTGATTTCCCATTTTAAACACAACCATATAAATGCCATACTTATTCATCAGTGCCTTAGACTGTCCTCACAGGTGTGTAAACAATGACTGCTTTACTGAACACCAATCACTCCTTCACTGCAAGAACTCAAATCTAACCAAGCATATTTTCCAATTTCTAGTCAAAATATCTCATCACACTAAAAATAAGACCAAATTTCCTAAAGAGAAACATTTTAGAGATAAAGGAACTTGTTTTAAGGCAATGCATCTTGTTTCAAGAAATCTTATCAAGAAAATTTTGCTTATGCCATTGACAGAAGTTTTTTGCTTACTGTGTTAATAAGCAAAAGAAATCTTGGCCACTCTTACAGTAAAAATCTTAAAGGAGTCATCACCCGAAAATCCCACTTTTTCACGTTAAAACGTGTACTGGAACAGGACCTCAGTTATAACGTGCCAGAAACTCCGGAGAGTGAAAGTGACTTCGTCTTTGAGTGTGGGCTCTCTCTTCTCACCAGAATCGGCCACAAGCACGCGCTCTACACAGTACGCAAATTGAATTTCTTTCTCCGAATGATGTGAACTAGAGAGGCTGATAGCTGCTAAGCTAGCCTCTTTAGCACCACCTGAAGGCAGCTGATTACCTGCCACAGAGTAGACCGTGGCAGGTAACTCCGACAACGAGGAGGAGGAGGAGGGGGGAGATAGCCGTGCTGAGTTGCCTCGGCAGAAATTCAGCAGTTTTCGGTGCTTTAACAGGAGGGACAGCTTTACCAGGCACCAGTGGATTGTATTTATCAGTGAGGATGTGCAGTCGGTAAGTGTTGCTGCTTGTGTAACTTATTATCTTTTGTGTAAGAGACCAGTAAACGGTGGTAGACGAGCAGACAAGCTGCCAATGTAGCTACAGAAGCTAACACTGTTTGGTTAACTTCACATCACACGTCCGCTCCTTATATTCACCAGCCCTTTTACTCCGCGGATCCTCTCCATCAACCGTGCCGTTATCATGTTTTTCTCTGTTGGGACATCATTTTCCTTCACCTGCTCTGTCCTGATAAAACTTTGTTTTGGCTTTGATGTTTGTCTCGTGAACACGCTTACAGACAGCTCTAACTCTCATGCGTATTCTCGCGACAAACAACAGTTGGGGATAAAAAGAGGTTAAAATGAGCTCGTTAAATTTTCGTCCCACCCAACTATAATTAAAAATTCATTTGAAGATAATTTAAGAAGGATTGTGTATGTAAAACACTAGGTTATGACACCTTTAAAAAGATTTTTTTTTTGCTTGTAATACGTAAACAAAAAAATGGCATACAGTATGCAAAGTTTTCTCGATAAAATTTCTTGAAATACGGTAAGATGCATTGCCTTACACTAAAAAAAGTTCAGATATCTCACTGAAATGTTTCTTTTAGTCTTATTTTGAGTGTCATGAGATATTTTGACTGAAAATTAGAAAAATATTCTTGCCAAGATTTGAGTTTTTGCAGTGTTGACATACATGTAGGCCTATGAATAAGTCAAAGTTCAAACTATCTGTCTTAAAAAAATGGAACAATGCCGAGAGAAATAGACAAAGAGCTTTGAAAATGTGTGTAAGCAATTGAAAAAAACTGTAATGACCACACAAAACGTCCTGCAGCTCTGCAGCTTTAACTGAGGTGAGCAACAGCAATGTCGCTGTCAAGAAGTTTGCTTTGCGGCTCCTTTAAAGGTGCCATGATGTCAAATTTCACTTTTCTGGGGTTTTGGGGGTACAAGATGATCTGTTGTGCACTGATGAATGTCCAGGGTGAATATCAAACTTCCTGTTCATAGTCAGTCAGCTTTGTTTCTTTGTTCAAAAACAGTTGAATCAGACAGCAGCTTATCATTTTACGTAGTTCTATCATTCTACATAATTCTTTTGCTCCAATAAGAGCACACTATCAAGCAAACTCACCTGTAAAGTCTCTGCATCACTTTGAGTCCTTCAGAAGATATTACGTTAAGTCGTCCTTCGATGCACGTCTGGTAAAATGGGAGATACGGGGCAGCCACTATATAAGACATTATCTGCAGCAATACTCCTTGATTTTCGCCAAAAGTAGAATGAATGAACGAAATAGTACGAACGAGTACTATTGTCTTGTGTGTCTAGATTTAGCTTTACATTAGTTATGAGGGTATTATACACACTTTTCGGGACCGCACGTTCATGATGTGCACTTCCGTAGCACAGCTGAGAAGAGCAACTCGCTGCCCAGACAACAACAAAGACACAATTTGCAAAACTCTGAGCTCACAGGACAATTAGTACTCATTCGTTCGTTCATTCTACTTAAAGGAGCTTGAGGCAAGATTAAGAAATGAGACTCGCAACTGCTGCGACTGGCGCTGCAGCCATGAGCCATGCTGTCACAGGAGCGAGCGTGCACAAACTGGAGCGATAACGTTGTTAACTACACTGATAAAGTCTTTTTCTTTGTAGTGACACTTTTTAGTGTCTTTCAGTTGATCTGGATCATTTGCCGACGGCAGAAAAATCCATAACTATTCCTTACAGTGTTTGACGTTACTGCGACCGTATCCTTCCTTTATTAAAACTGTCAGGTACACACATCCACAGGAAATTCGGCGACCGAATCATAGCACATTATGCAGAACACAGCCTGTTCAAGGCAAATGGAGAGAGGCGTGGGTGGGCTCGTTCTTTTTGGTTTTTAACACTTCATCACTCATTAGTATTAAAAAACTGGACATGCTTGTTTATTCTTTCACAATTCCTGTCTCTAGTCCCTTTAAAGAATTGATGAAATGAAAGAGTTTTGCTGACGATAATGTCTCATATAGTGGCTGCCCCGTCTCCACCACGATACTGTACGTTTACCTAAGGGTGACTCAGAGTAATATCTTCCGAAGGACTCAAAGTGATGCAGAAACTTAACCGGTGAGTAAATGCATGTACTCCTAGAAATAAGGTCCATGTTGAAAAAAAAAAAAACTTATCCTTTAAATCCAGGTTAAAGACCCACCTGCTCTCAGCTGCATTGACAGATTTTATTCAAAAAGTTAAAATCTGCACGGCTCCATGTTCTTTCTTTTTAATTTTAAATGTCTTTAATGTTTTTAATTTCAAATCATGCTTCTACTTTTTTGTTCTTTTAAATGTTTCTTTTCTTTTGCACCCCGCTCTAATGCTTTTAATGTTTTATGTTTGAATTGTCCTGTACATGAAATGTGCTATGAAATTGCTTTACCTTGCCTCATGCCCAATTACAGTTTGTGAGATTTCAGATTTTGTCTCATCACACATAACCGAGACACTGAGTGGGATGATACAATCGAGGGAGAAGTAAAATAAAAACATTAGCATGAACACTTATTGTCCATTCTGTCCATGACATTGTTAAATCAATATAATCTTAGTTAATTGTTTAAAAATAAAATGTGGTTGACAGTATGTTTGGCCTGTTTTAACATTTCACCAGTTTAACAGTTCACATTCATGAAGTTTCTCTAAATCTTAGATTGCAAAGATGTTTGTGCCTATACACACACACACACACACACATGCACGCACTCAAAAAGCAAAGCAAAACTACATTATATTACATCAAAATGCCCTTTTTCTGGATGATTTGTTAATACAAAGATTGTTTTATTATTCATAAAAGAACAATGACTCAGATATTTTTTGAAAGTTACATTAACCAGAAATAACATAGCACTGTCATCTGCAAGTTTGAGAGGTTCTGGTTGGCTGATGTTCACGCCTGGATAGACAAACAAGCTGTTTCCTGTTTTCAGTTTATATTTGAAAGTGAACTGCTGTGTCACAAATGAAGTAGTTACAGGCCGATGAGGAATGTGAGCTAACAACAAAAACACCAAAATCCTCAGTAACTGTACCAGTCAGAAGTTTAGACAATTCTACTCATTTACAGTGAATGATATCTGTATCCAAATTTTGGACTGGTATTGTACATAAAAGACAATGTGATGTATTTGATTCTGACTTAATAGAGTGATTGCTCTGTTCTTGTATTTTATTTAAGTTAATTTTGATGTGCATTTCATTTAATTTTCAGTCAATACATCACCCACATCACCTGCTCCTTCAGACAACTCAATCAGTCGGCCTACAGAAGCTAACAAAACTACAGGTAAAACAAAATAACACTAACAAAAAACATTTCCAACATTAAATTAGTGTAAAATGGATCTTTATATCTCAACACAGTAATGTGGACATAGCCGTGTTTAGTTTTTGGTTCTGTTGTGTATTTTGCAGGTGGTTTTGGGATTGCACATTTTCTGATTGTTGGTGCAGTTTTGATGATGCTGATGCTGCTGTTTGTGACAGCTTTCATCATTTTCTACAAACGTGAGAACAAACATCATTTTCTTGAACAACATGAAGCACATATTCAGACGTGTTCTTTTTAAACACACAACCTCTCTCACATTAGGGATGGGCGATACCAAAATTTTTCCTGTCGATACGATACCAGTAGTTTATGATACTTTTCCATCGATACCAATATCGATACTGATATTTTTTTGCCCCTGACTGAAAAAAAGAAAATCACATTTGTACAGTTTGCAATACAGTAATACTTTGAATGCAAGGGCAATATTAGATATAAGTAAAACTTGAAAACATAAGTACTGGAAAGAAATGCTTTTAAAACAATAACAAATTATATTGAGTAAATTAAACAAAAATAAGATAAAAAAAAACTTCTTTCAATTCTCAAATAACTTAAAGGTTGAATATGGAACACGGACAGAACAGCGACATCACGTGTGTCTAGGTTGCAGTTGCAACGGCAGAAAAACAACTCCAGCCGCTGGGATGCCAGGCTCGCTGCTGATACAACAGTCTGCAACATGTCCAAGAAGTAAGAGAAGTTTATAACTGACAACTAACGTTAGCCACCTTAGCAAACAAGCTTACCGATCCAGGAGAAAAGTCACCACTTCCATGTTTTCATGTCGTGGAAAACGTTTATGTGGGTCCATTTAGTCAAGTCTTCACCTAAATTTACTCCCGGTTTTGCTCTTCTCAGGTCACTCCTCCTCAGAAACAGATAACAATATCTCTAGGGCTCTGAAGCAGCTGCCTCACTCGCCGTCTCCACTGTTTCCCCCTGTGCCAGCCGAACTGTGCCCAACATATTGTTGCCACACAGAGATCGTATTTGGCAACCCGCAATGGTGGCGTGTATTGGCTTGTAGACGAAAACATAATGCCATTATCAAACCTGTAAAAAATTATTTTATAATTATTTTCAAGCTAAATATATTTTTTAGGAATTGTTGTACTTTCATTCTGTACACCCCCAAACGACCTGTGGAGGTTTTTTTTTTTTTTTAAATAATTAATTCAGTGGAAAATGTTCAAATATAAAATGCAATGGTAATATTATAAATTTACCAAAATATAATGTGCAATAACCTGCATTAAAGCACTAAAAATACCAAAACATCATCATCATCACTACCAGTAGCAGCTTCATCATGACATCTGACAGGCTACCACCATCATGTGACACAGAAGCTAGAATCTGGCTGCTTTCACACATTATTTCATTGCCTAAAACTCTCAAAAGTGGAAACAAATTGCATGTTTTGTATCTGTACAGTGGTATCACAATACTCAAAGTATCGATTCCGATATTTTGTCTGGCTGGTATCGAAGTATCAACTCCAGGGTATCTATATGCCCATCCCTATCTCACATACATTTCTTGTTCAGATTGAAGAGCCTAGTTCCACCCTTAATACATCCATAATTTAGCAACTTTTAATGAGTCGATGGCCAACAGTTACAGTAAATATAAGGGTTTCAAACAGGCATTTTAAACAGTGACTTACAATTGAATCACTTGTATTAAACAAGCTGTTTTAACACTGCACTGAAAATAAAATGGAAAAACATGACACTACACAAACTGTGTGTATACTGGTCTGGACTAGACAAGACTGTGTACTTGTTTTGTGTTTATTTTTTGTTTTCTGTGTTTCATTTCTCACAGGATTATCACTGTCCAACAACAGAGGAAACAGAGCAACAGCCCAGCATCCTAGAGAAGTAAGTGTATGACTGGCTCCTCTGTATTCGTATATAAGAATATTGGGGACTTCAGTAAAATTTGGGAAATTTCAAGCATCTTCAATTTAGCCTTTCTGTACATTGAGTGGAGCTTGTACGGAAGCTGCACACTGAAAGAATTAAATGTGAACTGCTTTAATTGTAATTTTCATTCTTCCTTGGAAGGATTATGTCTATGAGGAGATACAGAAGAACCACTGGAAGCCAGAGCCACAAGATGCAGGGACTACTATTTACACCACCGCTAGGATGTCTGCAAGTGAACCTGACTCAATTTATTACTCCACAATAAACTTTGGAAACAGCTTAACTGATGCAGAGGCTGTGGTTGTGAGACCCAGTTCCTCATCTTGCATATATTCTGCTTTGAAGCCAGCCAAAGTCCAACCAGCCTTTCAGATCAACGTGGCTTAGGATAGCTGTCACCATTTATCTCAGCTACTGTGTCAGAACCTTTTCTACCAAAGACGTGTAGTACAAGTATATCTGTGCTCTCCCTTCAGCTTCCCAAAGATCTGCATCATCTAGATGAAGAAAAGAGCACGAGCTGAAAACCTGTTTCTACTGTACCTACCTTACTTTGCTTATTTCACAGAATTATGACAGAAAGCCCAAAAAGATCTTTGTTTTGACAGTAACGTGTCTCAAACCACACACTTGCCCGAGTGCACTGGAATTCAGTGCGTAGTATGCACTGTGTACTTTGAAGTGCACACTATTGCTGCTAAATGCTGACCCAAACAGAGCACTGCACTAACAGGAAGTGACGGACTAGCATTGCCCGCTAACGTGAGCTAACTTAACTGAGCCGGTATAACCGCGGCCTCAAATAAATGACCAGATCATAACTGTCATCAGGGAGTGAACAGCTTGGTAGCATGCCACAATATACATTAGTAATTATGTCTAACTCATTTCATAAACGTTACTTAAATCAGTACAGTACAGCCTCCAATGCAGCAGGGGTCGCCACCGCTTCGTTCACTGCTGTTACTCAGCTCTGAAAGCAGTTCAAAAGTCCCACCAATTCCACTATGTCAGCAAGATGGCATCCGTTTAGAGCGAGTAGTGTGCTTCATTTTAGGCCATTATTAGGTCAACATCCTAGTACCTTCAGTGCACTGAATTTTTGGTTAAACAACAGCATGAACGCACTACACACTCAAAATGAGTGTTTAAAGTGCTCATGTGTGCGGATTGAGACACGGCCAGTGTTTTATTGTGTCCTAAAGTTTTAACAACTTTTTAAAAAAAAAAATTCTGTCTCTAACAGTAACAGATACTGTTAACTAGATGAAAGTGTTATCATGGTTTGAGTTTTGACTTTGAAATGCAAATACTATGTAAAAATGTCACAGATACGATAGATAGATAGATAGATAGATAGATAGATAGATAGATAGATAGATAGATAGATAGATAGATAGATAGATAGATAGATAGATAGATAGATAGATAGATAGATAGATAGATAGATAGATAGATAGATAGATGTGTACATACTTTATGTATGTAGTGTACAGGTATGTAAAACAGTATTTTGTACAGGTTAAACATGTCAATGTATTGTTATTGATCATGTCACTTCTATGCCATGACAGCAATTTTAAAGAGAAAATGTTTAAATTTAGATTCACTGAACGTTTTCACATTTTAGTGCATTATTTTTTATTTTCTACAGAAATGCTGACATCATTCAGACTGACTTGGTACTTTATAACAAATAAATCCAGAAATTGTTGGCCTTCTTTGTCATTAATATCTGACTTTAAAATTGAGACTTAAACTAAATATTTTTACAGCTACTCCTACAGACTTTGGGCTCTGCAGATGGTGGTTCTGAAGGTCAGCTGGACAGGGCACCAGCAATCTGGTGGGGTGGGGTGCCTGGACAGATGTCCAGAAAAGTTCTGTGCCACTTACAGGGATTCTGTGGACTCCCCTTTGGACCTAAAAAGTCCAGCAAGGCATGTCGGTGGGTTTGGTCCAGCTTCTTCCACCCCCTCTCCAAAAGGACACCTTCCATATGAATAAGTAAAATTCAGAACAATTTTTTAATTAAATCTGGGAGGGAAAAAAATTGAGAAAACCTTATGTACCACATTGACAGGGGGCTTGTTGTGGTCCTGGGCTTGCAGTTGTTTGTTTTTGTTTTGGAACTACCTGATGCTCAATCTCAGCCTCTTCTTCAAAGGCACTGCCAGACTCTGAGTTTTAGAGATGTGTCTTCATGTGTAATGAAATTTCTTCCTTGACATTATTAAAAACTTCTCGCTCCTCCAAAATCAACTGCAAGGCCCTCAGAGCAAAAAATCATCCGGTCATCTTGATCACTTGTGCTAGGAAACCATCAAGGCAAGACTATACCAATCAGGTCCCACCCCCAATTTGCAGCTGGGATAGAATATGAGCATATAAATATTAGCTATGAAAGACACAAGGTAAAATACGAGGGCAGAGTTGTTGCTTGAGTTTTACAAAAATTGCAACTTTGTGTGGGGACAGCGAAGGGAAAAGCACAGGACTCACATTTACACTCATACACACACACCCACTAAAAGATACCAGGAGGAAAGAGTAAAAGTACACAGGACCTATACACTTTTATGAGTCCTGGGTCAAATGGACTTGAACATGTATGCAATATAAAGGTTTGGGGGAGGGGGTTTATAGTGTGTGGTAGTTGAGAATGTGTAGTAGTGTATATGTTCTTCACAGAAAATGAGCCAAAACAAATGAGTCTGAAATGTAATTCACCACATACATTGATTTACCCACTGGTTTTCCTTTTAATTAACTTAACTAAATGTATTTACACTGATTGGTGTTGTTGTATTCGTTTCCATCAATTTGTCTGAGGAGAGTTATTACTTAAAATGATTTACATCTACTTACCAAGACCCCAACACAAAAATTGTGTGACTGAAAGTAGAAAACAGAGGAAGAATGGAGGCGGATGACATGTTCACAGTTTTAAATGTAGCATCAGGAAATACTGCTGGGGTTACAATAAATACAGGAACTGACTCATGAAACTGCACCTAAATTTTCTCACACATGAATTCAGCATCAAATGGCCACAAAATGAAGAACTGCTTTCTACTCGTCCTCCTGTTAATTGCAGGTAATGAATATATGTGCTGACTGATTATTTATATTAGAAACTGAAAAATAGTGCATCCCTTTTAAGAAAGAAATACAAGTTTAAAGTTGTAGACTATTTTTAAAAATTTCTACTTGAATATGTTGGTGAACTGATGTGGCACAACCATGTCTGTATTTTTCAACAGATTGCAATGCAGAGGAAAAAAAGGAAAAGTTGCCAGAAAGATGCAAAGTTTATCTGTAATCCTAAAACAAATGGAATCTATCAGATGTCTATAGTAGCCGGTCACATGCCAACAACTTCAGAAAAGATTCTCAAGGTGATCATCAGACATGATAACGAAAGGACAACCAAGTGTGAAGAAATTTCTTCCCCTGGCTTATATGAAGTCAAATTTGAAGTTGGTAAGAGTGTCTTGCTCTTCTTTTTATATTAATCAAAATGCCCTCATGTCACAATTTTACTCATAAAAGTTTATTTCAGCATAATTGAAATGAAAAATTGATATTACAACTGGGATCAAATTAATTTAATCAATGTGTAATCAGTTAAAGCCTCTTTCAGACATGCATGGGAAAGTGGTAATAGTGCTGACTTTGTCCTTTATACCATTTGCATTCAGACATGCGTCATGGTCTTTTACCTTGGAGATGAAGCAGACATGTACCGGTTGGTCCCCATGTCAAAAGAGGAAATATTGCGGAACGTCATTTTGGCCAAACACACAAAATGTTCTAGACAGGGTTGAAGGGAAAGCATGGCTGTGCCAACTTGTAATGAAAGTCTGAAAGCAGCTTTACAGTAATACATTTTCTTTTTCTTTTGATTTTGGCTATTTTATTTATTTATTTATTTGTTTTTGCACAATAAATAAGTTTAACGCTTTTTTGACATACAGTAAAGATCAATTTTGAAACAAAAAGTATATAAACACATTTTAACAATGTTATTTGAATTTACTCTCTCCAGTACCACTCATGTGTGGGGTACCTCAAGGCTCTGCTCTCGAGCCTCTTTTCTTTTCGCTCACCCTACCTGCTCTTGGCTCAGTTTGTAGGAAGTTTGGCATTGCGTTTCATTGTTATGCTGACGATAGTCAGATTTACATGCCACTGAAGCAGGAAAACACTTATTCTGCAAATCATTTACACGAGTGCATTGCTGAAATTAAGGCGTGGATACTGTAAGTCAAAGAACTTCTTGCACTTTAATGATGACAAGACTGAAGTGCTGTTGTTTGGGCCTAGTGATCTCTTCAAAGCTGGTATTGATTTGGGAGCACTACAAAAATATTTGCAACCTACAGCTATTGTACAAACCTCGGTGTAAAGCTAGACGGCAATCTGAAGTTTCATGCACAGATTAACTCGATGATCAAGTCCAGTTTTTTCCATCTGAGAGAGTTGGCTAAAGTTAAATCTCTCCTTTCTCTGCATCACTTAAAGGTTTTAATCCATGCTTTAATTACGACTCATCTAGACTATTGTAATGCACTTTATGCTGGGCTCACCCAGAAGTCACTTACTCATCTCCATCTGGTCCTGAATGCTGCTGCTTGGCTTTTAACTGGTACTAAGAAACAAGAGCACTTCACCCCAATTCTGGCTTCACTTCACTGTCTTAGTTTGAGGATTAATCTTAAAATTCTTTTATTTGCTTTTAAATGTCTCCATGGCCTTGCTCCACAATATCTATCTAACCTGTTCCAGCCATACGCCCCCTTACGCTCTCTCAGGAAGGCAGATCAAACATTGCCAGTTCTTTCCAAAACCAGGAGGAAGCTCAGGGGTGACCGTGCATTCTCAGTCATTGCCCCAAAACTGTGGAATGATCTGCACATTAGGCAGGCTGATTCACTTCTTGTTTCAAGTCTCCTCTTAAAACACATTATTTTTCTTTGGCTTTTAATTAATCTTAAAATGTTGGCTTTGATTGTTACTATCAATGTATTGTTTTGTAATTTAATTTATTGTGAGTCTTGTTTTCTTTTATGCTGCCTTGCTGTGTACAGCACTTTGGTTAACTGGTGTTTTTAAGAGCTTTATAAATAAATGTGGATGTGGAATAACATTTTCTGTATTTACTACTTTTAGGAAACGGCTGTCTGACACCATATAAACAAACAGCATACAGAACAGCTAAAACTACCATCAGATGTAATCACAAGGTCCAGTCCAAGATTGGGTTTTTCTGCAAAGAAAAAGAAAATTCAGTCTGTGGGGACATTCTGACGACAACATTCTTTCAACAGTCAGAGACATTCAATCTCACAGAGACAGGAAGTGGCTACAGTCTGTCCATCAGTAATATTTCCTCACATCATGCTGGTTTTTACTGGTGTGGAGTGAAAGAAAGTAACAAATATCATGTATCTGCAACACAACTAAAGGTTGAAGGTGAGTAATCCACAGTTCCAGCATCTCATGATTCATTAGGTTTGAAGCCATGACTGATATAAAATTCTTCTTTTCAGCAAGGATCACTAACTTCACAAAGTCAGCAGTTGTTGGAGAAAGCGTCACATACTTTTGTAAATATAAAGTTCCACCCTTCAATATTCATCTGTAAAGGAGAAGATCCATCCATATGTCAACCTTTTATAAGCACCACAAAGCCCAATATGAGCACAAAGTTTTCCATGAAAAATGACACAGCAAACAAACAAATCATCATAACGGTGAGAGAGGTGACAGCAGCTGACTCTGGGACATACTGGTGTGGAGCAGAAACCACTGCTGAACAATGCAGCAACACATTCATCCACAGAATGACCTTAAATATTGGTAAGTCATATTGTGTTATATTGCGGATGTGATCTGGTCCCAGTTTAGTCTGAAAGTGTTACTTATCAGCACTTTATGACCCTGATTTACAAAAGATTTGCATTTCCTAAAACAAGTGCAAATTTGATTGCACACACAAAAACTGCTGCAGCTGATTTACTAACAGGCGCAATGAGGATTGTGCCTGTTAAACGGACAAAATAGTACCCACAATCCCCTTTGGATGCCTGCAGTTGATGAATATGCAATGTGGGTGTTTCTGCCAGAATGTGCAAAACATTGGGAGGAAAACAAGCAAATGAATCAGCTTTGCGTGTGACTTATCAACCGCTAAATGAATTATGGTGGCTAGTTTTGCGCCTATATTTAGCACGTCTAGAAAGCCAGTGTTATAATAGATGAATAATGTCAGACTTTTCATTTTGTTCCAACAGCAACTCCTTATCAATGTCCTCATGAACTGGTTTCCTCTTACGCTCTGCAGGGATATGACTGTTGTTATTCTATAATTATTATACTTCTTTAACAGCATATTCCATATTTTATTTGGCTCTATTACTAATATCTCTTTCTCCATCAGGTCGAATTTAATTTTGTGTTTACAACTTTCTTGCTTTCTTGCTTTCAGCTCCTATCAGTCCAAAATGGCATCCGCCATTTTGGACTGATAGGAGCAGTTTATCAGTATTGTATGGACCTCATAAAACACAGCAACGTAATGTTTAAAAGCTTAAAACTTCTTAACTATTGTTAAAACGCATTAAAACATAGCAAACCTATTGAGAGGAAGAATTTCATCCATTCCCACCAGTGGTTCTATTGAATTCATTTTTATTCATAAATCATTCCAAACTATTTTAATAGGCTGTTTTCAGCAATCCCCACTAATCCTAATGGAGATATTACATAGCTCAAGTAGCTTATATTATAATTATATTATAAAATGTATTATAATTACATGATAAAATTTTCTATTTTTATATTAATACATTAAATTATTTTAAAACCAATACAAGTTAAATGACAAAATATTGGCCTGTAAAATAATTATTTTCATAATTATTGTTATGTCTTCTTGTATGCCATTTAGTACACACCGAAAGTGTTCTTTCAACAAGCTTTCAACATCAAATGAGTAATCCAAGGCACGGTATAACACTTGAAACAAAAACATTTAATCCAATGCAACACAACTGAGAATTCATAATGCCTGCTGGTATCTAAGGTGCACTAATCCATGCCTTCAAACTTTTAATCCATTAAAGAAGAAGAAGAAAGGAAGTAGTTTGATCGTGAAAGAGGATTAAACATGAAGGTGATAGTGTACTGTATCTTCACTGCTAGTGATGCTTTTTTTTTCCTGTGTTTACAAATACTTGTTAGCAGATGCACATAATCTTGATCGTATCTTCACATGTGCATACATGCTTCATCCGTGTTTCATAGCATTGATGTTCCTGTTCTGAGAGCGCTGCCTGAACTGTAAAGGGTTCCCTATTGTCAGACATTCTGTATTTATTGTCAGCCAGGATCCTCTTCTTGATGACTCTTTCAGTTTGTCATTCATTTTATATTATTATGACCCAGTTTGTAAAAATGCAAAGAAAAAAAAAAACCTATATTTTAATGCAGGAAGAACACTGGTGCCGCTTTTAAGTTGCTGTTTTCATCTTCTGCACATGCCCCACCTATCTTCAATGAATGACGAATGTCTGAAACCTTTGCAAATGGAAAAATTGATACATATGTTGCTAAATTAAATTATCACATCTGATTATATTTAGTGTGGTTTTCAAATTGTAAATCAAACATACTACGTCCACAAATAAGAGGCACTGAATGCTAGGACTGAGGGACAAACAGTTTTGTCTCGCCTCTATAACATCAGACTTATTGTATAGATAAGGTATCCACCACAAGTACAATGTGGGGGGGGTTGGGCTGGAAATATGCTGAAAAGGCTGTGGAAATATGACCGCGCATGGGTTAGGGGAAAGTGAATGGGAGTAGAGGAATAAAGGGGGGAGCAAAAGAGTAAAGAGGGGTGGAGTTTGTGTTCTGATTTGTAACTGGAGTGAAGAAATACCGCTCCCCTTCCCTGGACTAGTTGGGATGGGAGTGAAATGAAGTTTAAATTTAGTTAAACACTGTTTATAAAGGCATAGTTTGTAATTAGATTGACATAAAAATATTCTGTAATAAAGGTTTGTTTCTGTTATGGTAAGACTATAAATGTTTTTTTGTTTTTTTTATTTTTACTGAGATGCGGCTGTCTAAAAATGATATTTAGTAGAGTTATAATTTGAATGATGAAAGTGTTATTATTAAAGATAATAAAAAATTTCTTAAGTCATTTTAACTGAGAGGACATGGTTGAAATGTAGATAGTAGACAACTAGAGTTGATGGATAAAGCACTGAGTTTGTGGTTATGCTAAACTCATCACTTCCATGTCAAGTGTATATTTTATATATTATAAAATTTTATTATTAGATTAATACATTAAATTATTATAAAATAATACAGTTAAATGAAAAATATTGGCTGTAAAAAATTTTTTATTATTGTAATTGTATGCATTAGTCACGCCAACGGTTTTAATAAGCTTTAAAATAAATGAGTAATCAAGGACAGTATAACACTTGAAAAAAAAACATTTAATCCAATGCAACTCAACTGAGAATTCTTAAAGGGGAAGTTCAGGATTTTTTACATAGGGCCTCATTTTCAAGTGAGCCAGAATGCTACTTCTCACTGACGACGGTTTCAACATATTTCATCCCGTTATTCTAGTTCCAGTGGGTTGCCAATGCTAAAGCTAGTGCAAGTCAACAGGAATCTTTTAGCCTGTCATTAATAACTATTTTAAACAAGTCCACCGAACATTCGAGGCAAATCATTTCTAACTTCAGACTACATGTGTAAATGCTGTGTTAACAGAATAATGTTACAAATAAAACTAACCTACATTCGTTGCATTTTGATTGTTGCTGCTGAGACACTTTACAAAATTTTGCTTCCTGTATTTGGCAACAGTGATGTCATTTGCTGCTACATGAATGAAGGAATCTGATTACACAAATATAAAGTCTAAAATACGTCCGCATCTGAAAGGCATGAGGATATGTTGGATTTTGAAGATGATTTCAAACTTTTTCATCAAACTAACTGTCACCATGTCTCCATGAACCGAAATACACTGGCAAAGGTAGTAAGCTGGTGAGAAACTAGTTCCTCAATATGCAATGCTAAATTTGTCATTCAAGGCTAGTTTTACTTGTTTAAACAAATGAGTTTACTAGTTTAACACGGCATTTACACAGATAGACTTGTTGATTTGCCTCTGATGTTCTGTGGAGTGGATAAGATTGGTTTTAATGACAGGCTAGCAGATTCATATTGACTTCCACTAGCATTGGCGTCAGCAACCTCCTGGAGCGAGAATAATGGGATGAAATATGTCAAAACTGTCTTCAGTGATAAGTAGTATTCTGGCTCACTTGTAAATGGGGCCTTAATTTTAAACTATGTAAATCACTTAAACTTGTAAATCACTTGATTTTACTATGTCAAAAATTCTGAACTTCCCTTATAATGCCTGCTGGTATCTAAGGTGCACTAATCCATGCCTTCAAAGTGTTAGTTCTGATATAGTACTGATATTTGTGATAATTATTTGCTACACGCTGCTTCCTAGAATAGCTCATTGTCGCTCGTTGTCTCTGTAACTACTAATTTATAATAGGGATATTTCAGAATGAAGTCTCTATCAGTCCACAATGGCGGACAGTGTGTTTCCTAAAACGTAGCAGTGTTGCGTCTTGGTGTTCTATACTCTTTGACTGCATTTAAATAAACTTTTTGAGCCTAAAATGGTCCTTAACCCATTAAAAAAAGAAGAAAGGAAGTAGTTTGATCGTGAAAGAGGATTAAACATGAAGGTGATAGTGTACTGTATCTTCAGTGCTAGTGAAGCTTTCTTTTCCTGTGTTTACAAATACTTGTTAGCAGATGCACATAATCTTGATTGTATCTTCACATGTGCATGCTTCCGCACCTCCCCCATCAACCTGACAGAAGGATGCTGTGGTTACAGAATGACGAATGTCTGAAACTTTTGCAAATGGAAAAATTGATACATATGTTGCTAAATTAAATTATCACATCTGATTATATTTAGTGTGGTTTTCAAATTGTAAATCAAACATACTTCGTCCACAAATAAGAGGCACTGAATGCTAGGACTGAGGGACAAACAGTTTGTCTCGCCTCTATAACATCAGACTTATTGTATAGATAAGATATCCACCACAAGTATCACATTGTTCTGTATGTAAAAGGGGTTTTTGCAAAGTTTTTACCATAAAATGATTAAATAGGTTTCAGAAACCTATGAAACCCAAAGTGTTGTATTAAAATCCAAAACTACTTAGAACAAAACCATTACGTCCACATTAGTCCAATTTATAACTGTGTTCATTTAGATAAACTCATAAAAATCTGGCATTGTGACATTTTCAAAGGATATTGCAACATCTTTACTGTAAAGGCAAGTAAGAGGGAAAATCTAACAAAAGAGGCAGAAGCAGAATTTGAAACACACATTAAAATTTATTTGCAAGACTAAAAGCATTGATGAGTTGATGAGACATTGTAATTTTATTCATGCTGTCATATTTACTATGCATATCATTAACTTGTAAAACCTTTGTTTTCAGATGAACAGAAATCAACCGTTTCTCCTTTTCCTTCCCCTGAGGAAACTACAGCATCTACTGAGAGTCATAGTGAGTTTACATGTATTTGAAAAAAACCTGAAAGATTATTTCAAATTTAGTTAAACACTTGTTTATAAAGGCATTTTGACATCAGCTTTTTAATAAGATTGACATGAAAATATATCTGTAATCAAAGATTATAGATTTCTGTTATGGCTAAGACTCATAAATGTTTATTTTTCTGTATATTATTTCATTTTTCACCCACTGAGACACGGCTGTCTTTTTCCCAAAAATTATATTTAGCACAGTTTTAATTCTGAATGATAAAAGTTGTTCATTATTAAAGCATCATCCATCAAACAAATTTACTTATGGTCATTTATTTAACTGAGAGGCACATGGTAGAAATGTAGATCAGTCAGACAACTCAGCAGTTGATGGATAAAGCACTGAAGTTTAGTGGTTATGCTCCAAACTCATCAAACTCATGACTCAATATTTTCTTTTCCAGCCAGAACAGGTAGATTCTGAGCAGGGGGAAGGGATTAAAAGCAAAAGTGTGCAATGTGCAGTGATTATGGCAGAAGCAGCAGCAGTGGTGGTAGCAAAGAGGAAATGCAGCACAGCAGCTGGAGTTGTCTGCCTGAACTAACTCGCAGGTGTCGCTTAACTTCTCCATCAGCACCATGTTTCCTTTTTTAGAATTTCCATGCCAATAATAATAGTAATGATGCATTTTATTCAGAAAACACTTTATATTCTGAAAAGTAATCTCACAGATAACATAAACAATAAAAGGCACAAATATCCATCCATCCATTTTCTTGCTGCTTATCTGAGGTCGGTTTGCAGTGGCTGCTTCACGGGGGTGACCCAGAGCCACAACACTTATGCTTTCTTATGTTGGACACAATCTAAGCCAGGGTCTGCAACCTGTGGCTCTAGAGCCACAAATGGTACTTTGGACCCTCCACAATGGCTCTATTATTCATGATGCCATTATGATCATACTATTATCCTCTTCCTGCCTAGGTTTTTATTATCATAGTATCTCATGTTACAATGTGGTCACCTGCAACTTACTGACAAGTGAGGCCTGTTTATGTACAAATTTCATTTTCTAGTGGGTGCAGCGTATATTCAGGTGCGCTCAATAGTCTAAAAACTATGATTTGTGTAAAATTTCTCTCTAATTATCAACACAGTTATGGGTGACATTGTTATATTCAATTAATGTTTCTATGTTTTGTGATGTTTGTTGCAGGTGATTCTGGGAAAACTCATTTTCTGATTGTTGGTGCAGTTTTGCTGACACTGCTGTTGGTGACAGCTTTCATTCTTCTCTACAAATGTGAGAACATAATTTGTTGAACAACATAAGTATACATTCATGCATGCTTTGTTTACACATAAAACCTCTTGAACACATTTTTGCACAGATTGAAGAGTCTAATGTTACACTCTTGGAACAAATTTACAGAAAGCTAAACTTGGCCTAAAACACTTGAAGTATATCCTCATTTTCTTCATTATACTTTTTGTTTTCTGGTTTGTTTCTGCCAGGTTTTTCACATTCAACAAACACAAGAAGTAGAGCAGCAGAAGAGCATCCAAGAGAGGTTGGTGTATGAATGGTTACTGTATTTGATTATGAGACTATTAAAGGGATATTGTGTAAGTTCTCCTGTGTTTTATTCACAAAAACTGATTATTTGGTTCAAAAGTGTTTTTTCATTAATCAGTAATCACTCCCATCAACAAACTGAAGTGCTCCTCTAAGTTCTAAATTTGCTGTTCGCATCATTCATTTACACATCGAGCGGGTCGGCTCGGTGAAGGCTGCCATGTCGTATCGCCATGTTTTTGCATTTAGGAGAAGTGTGACAGTAGGAAAACACAGAAACTCACCGGACACACCGGAGTTTTCAGCTCAGTTCGAGGTAATGCCTTTGAAAAGTCACCGCGCTGCAGAGGGGGAGATACTAGCATCTCACTGACGCTGGGTTCACGTGCAGTCGGGCAGACGGCCGTTGTTAACAAACCAGATGTCATTTTAATCAATGAAGCCAAGCGAAAGACGGTAAAACATGGGTCAGGGAAAACAATACGACATCGCCATGACAACAAATCAGATGTGGACTGATGTCACTGTAACTGACGGACCACATCTTCACATAGAGGCTGGTGATAACTTAACATGCATCGGATGTTGTCCGTCTGCCCGGTTTCACGCGAATGCAGCATGAAAAGTACGAGGGAGCTGCTCCCGATTACACAATGTCCCTTTAAAGAATACAGAAAAAATTGGAAAGTTTCAAACATTTTTCATTTATTTTTCTTATTTTCTACAGTGAGTAGAGTCTGGATGGAAAATGCACAATTATAACTAAACATAAACCTTCTTTATTTAAGGTAATTTTTCAACTTCTTTCCCGGTTAGGATCATGTCTATGAGATGCAGGAGGACCTCCAGAAGTCAGAGTCAGAAAATGCAGCAACAACCATCTACACAACTGTCAAGATGCCCCGAAATGAACTTGACTCGCTGCATTATGCTACTATAAACTTTAAAAACAGATCAGCTGATGTAAAGGCCCAGGTCAAACATAGCTCCCCTTCCTGCCTGTATTCTACTGTGAGTCCAACGGGCATAAATCAGTCCTCCACACCTGCAGATAAACCTCTCTATGCAACTATCAAGAAGTCACGGCAGAAATAAAAAGATCAGCAATCTACAGTCCAACCAAAACATGACAAGTTACAGCAATGGATTAGATCCAGAAACACAGGAATCACTTAACCCTTTACTGCCTGACCTAAGAAATAATAGGATTAAAGGCAGGGTGGATGATGTTTTCCAGGATCATTTTCTTTCCTATATTGCTTAAAATGGATTGTTTTATGTTTTGTGTGATTGGTTGTGGATTTAAATGATTTTTTTTTTGTGCTTATAAAAAAATAAAATAAACTTTGATAATTTTAGGTTTTTGCTTGAAGCTGCTCTAAAATTAATGGGTGTGGGGGGGAGGAAAAAAAAAGGAATAAACACTACGCACGGCAAATAGAAAATAAAATAAATAAATAACACAGGTGAAAACTGTTGCAAGCATAAGGCTTCAAGCAAAACCTGAAATAATCAAAGCTCTTACAGTATCTATTAATTTTTCATAAATGACTGAAATGCGGTAATTAAAAAAAAAAAAAACTCTTGGGACAGAAAAAAAAGCAAGCGACTTTTTCTCTTCCTCTTCCTTCACTCGCTCCTTCCCCAACTCTTTCCTTGACTTTCTCTTTCTCCCCTTCTAAGTCGATGCATTATTTCATGTACCACATGGATAAATACATTTTCATAAATAAACAGCTTAAAATTTCCAAACTCACCTGGCTTCTTAATTGTCTTTTCTGCACAACAAAAGGTGTTGATGGTATTTTGATATTTGCCGCTGAATGGATATAATCTAAGAAGTGTTTTCCTTTGTTTTTACAAAAGACGAATATGCAGATGCAAATATACTCTGCCAGGGTTTTATTGGAACTTTGTACAGTTATAGCTCATTTATATTTCACATTTCTTTTAAGTAAAGACAAAACTGATGCAGTCTTAGTTACTGTAGTGAGTGCAGTGTAAGAACATGTAATCACTCCACCTCACTACAAGCAACAAGGAAGAAGGGGGCAAGTAACATCTTGATAACCTAAAAAATCTCAGAAGACACAGAGACGAGGAAGTGACAGAGCCTGCTGAAGTCAACTTTTCATCTCATTAGATTTTCTTCCGAGACCAACAAAATGAAGATTTTATTTCTGTTTATTTTCTCACTGATGACAGGTAAATATAGAACTGCTTCTTTTTAAAGACATTTGAGATAACTGCGACACTTCTGTCAGACAATGTCTGCCTGACAGAAATCGTCTGCTTTTAATGTACCTTTTTTGTATTTCTAGTTTCTGCTGGTTTTTATTGTATTTGAAAAAAATCTGTATGCAGTTTGTAGCACCAAATCAGAACAACAAACTTCAAGGGGAAAATATTTCCATTTCTTGCAATCCTTATTTTGATCAACATATATTTTTTTTCCTTTTCACACTTTGACACAAACTAGACTTTACAAAAAACGTCTTAATCCACTTATAAGTTGCTCATCTTTGATGCATGGAAGCTGAGAATACATAGCTTACCTGTTGAGCTGCTCAAGAATTACACAGATGATGAATAACAGCAGCAGAAAGATCGAAATAAATGTGACAGGAGTAATTATAATATTAAGTTAACTTCTTCAACTAGACTGTGATAATTGGTAGCAGTAAATCTACTCAGTTTATTCTCCAGCTCAAACAAAATATGCTTCTGTTTTGATTTCTAATTTCTATTTCCATATCTGCACATTTTCCAAAGGAAAAACATCAACAAATTTTTAAGATAACACAGAAAAACATAATGCATCATGATTCATTCACTGTATTGTCTAGTCATAACTCATAAGTCAAGCAGATGTAGTTCAACATTAAACTAGTAACCCTGAATGAAACTGGTTGAGGTTTGTTTTTACGGAAATAACAGATAATTATAATCAAATACTTGTAATTATTAACTAATGGCATTAACTGTTCATTTAGATGTGAGAGGTCTAGGATTATCTGTAATTTATAATCATAATGAATAAGTATGATTCCTTTAATAATCCATACACCACTTCTTAAAGATGTCATGTAGAGTTTTGTAAGTTAAATGTTCAGAAATCTGTCTAAAAACTTGTGTTTTATATGAACCATATAATTTCAACAGAATGTAGTCAGTGTGAGCTGGTTAACTCACTTTTAATTCAGCATGTTGGCTTTGAAATGAAACAGATCATGAATCATGTTATTTTTACATTAATGTTTACAGGTGGTCATCAGGGGCACATACGGGACATTTTAATGGGGTGGCAAGTTAGTATTGAGTGGCCAATCAATAGCACTATTTGCAATGTGTATCAGGATCATTCTGAACTTAGTCAGTGTGCCATCCCCAGTGTCACAAACAAGCCTGCTTAGAGATTTCAAAGAATATTTTATAACTCACTTACACACTTGGAAAGGAGCTAATTTGTCCAAAAAGTCCACATCTGACAGAGGAAGGAAGGACACTACTTATATCACAGAATAAACACACAGAAAGACCAGTGATCAAGCAATCAACGCAATGTTCGATGTTTAGTTGCTAGAATCTCCTATTGTAAGTGGGATTCTGTTTGTAATAGTAACAGGGTTTTACCAAATAAACCCTCAAACCCCACTGCCTTTATAGCCCATGTCTGTAGCCACCTGTATAGCGCTGGCATATTGAACAAATAATAGTAATGACTAGGGCTGCGCAATTAATCGTTAAAAGATCGTGATCTCAATTCACACATACATGCAATCTCAATTCTACCCACAACAATTCTGAAACATTTTTAATCATGAGCTTATCACAAATAAGTTTCCATTCTTCCCAGATTTTTTTCAAGCGCCCTCAAATGCAACACTGCCGTTGCCTTCCCACCCCCTAACCAATGTTAAAGAACTACAACTATGCATCTGCCAAAGAAATGCTCCAACAAAGCTCTTGTGCAAACACATGCTTTATTTTGAATTACCTTTTGAATAGGTTGTTTTGTTTGTTTTGTTAAAGTTTATTTGTGCAATAAATACTTTTAGGGAAAAAAATTGTTTTAGAGAATCGTGATCTTAATTTTAAGCAAAAATCACGATTCACATTTTTACCAGAATCGTGCAGCCCTAGTAATGACCTTCTGTTATTAATTCAGAAAGCACATTTATACAGCCCTTTAAGAAAAGAACAAGAGCAACCCAAATACCTTTGCATTACTAAAAAAAATGAGAATAGAATAGAATAGAATAGAATAGAATAGAATAGAATAGAATAGAATAGAATAGAATAGAATAGAATAGAATTTATTGTCACTTCAATATTAAAAAATTTTAAAAAAGAAAGAAAGAAAGAAATTGCAGTTCTAAAATGTGCCAGAAAATGGCCCTAAAGTACTTTATATCTTATTTTGGTACATTTAGAAACGGATACAAAATCTATTTATTTGCAATTAATCATGAGTCAACTCAGGGCAGTCATGCAATCCATTATAATTAAATGTCCAAATGACTAACAGCAATAATATATATATATATATATATATATATATATATATATATATATATATATATATGTATATATATATGTGTGTGTGTATATATATATATATATATATATATATATATATATATATATATATATATACATATATATACTGTACATATATATAATATATAGTGCTTTGGAATATTACATGGAGAAATAAAAACAATTGAAAAAACAATCAAATAAGTAAATGAAGAGCTATTAGCCTACTGTCAAAACTGATGTGACTTTTTTTTTTTTTAAAATAAGGCTGTCAAAATTATGCATTAATGCAAAGACATTAATGAGTGAAATTAATCATTTTTTAACACATCCAAAAAAAAAAAAAAAAAAGTTATAACTCACACTTTAAAAAAAAGAATTTGGCATTATCTCGGCAAGAGAAGATTTTTTTCCCCCATGAGGACACTTTTTCAATGAAGTGAACCAAATTTAAAAAAAAAAATAAAGAAATAAAAAAATAAAGAAAACATATCTGTCCAGAAAACAATTTTTCTCTGATGCTATTTTAAAAATCCAAATTTGGCATTATCTCAGCAACATAAGCTTATTTCAAGCTGTAGGTTCCTTGTTGCAGCAGTTTGCTAAGTCCACCTAAAAACACTCTATCTTCCTCATTTATGATGATACTGATAGTTTTCATGCCTTACGTTAAAGTGCTGATGTTATCACATGAGTACTGATCGATATCATACTGTAATTGGTATCAGTATTTTCAATATTTGAATTAATCTACCCTACATGGATTCAGTTTAGTACTGTAAGAGCAGGCGTGGTATTGTCTCAACAATAAAATAATTTGCACCTTTTTCTGAATCTCAGGTTTTGAGGCCTCATTGAAAGTGAAAGGTTGTCTGAAAGGATGGGTTGAATTCACATGCAAATATCCTCATGCAAATGAAACATACCAAAATGTTTCTGTAATTAGCTCCACGACAACGTCCATACGGAATACCAGTGAGTGGGACACAAAAGGCAGGATTTCCCTGGACCATGATACAACGAATAAAAAAGTCAGGATTATCATGAAACAACTTCAACTCAATGATACTGGAACATACCACTGTGAATTTGATCAGCCAAAGGCAACCTCTCCTGAGGAAGTAAACCTTGTTGTTGGTAAGTGGGTCTAAAGTTTTGTGTTTGATTAATGTTTTTTTCTTGCATCTTCTACTTCCCCTGCATAAATGAAAATGATAAATACACTTGGTTTTACATTTGACATATCTAATGGAGTTTTCTTTTTGTTTTATAAGTGGTGCATTGCTTATAACCACTGCACGATGACAAATATGAATCATGCAAGTTAATATCAAAAACCTCTTGATAATTTATTTTATTTTCTGTTTCTACTTTATTAGCAGAGAATCAGAACTGCCAGGCACCATTCAATCAAACTGCATATAGATTAGCTGCAACCACCATCAGATGTGATTACCTCGATCAATACTCTTCCAAAGTTAAGTTCATCTGCAAAGACAAAAATGCCACCTGCGAGGAACTATTATCAACACAAACGGGACTCTCTCTTTGTAAACACCAAAGGGAGCTTCAGTATGTCCATCAGGAAAATTAACTGGAATCATGCTGGTGTCTACTGGTGTGGAGTGAAAGACAAAGATGGAATTTACCGCACTGCTGTCAGAGAAATACGGCTACAGGTTAAAAGTGAGTCTCTCACAGAACCTTTCAAGGATTCATCATCTGTGACAGTAATGCATGACTAAGGTACTTTTTTTTTTTTTTTTACAGCTATTTCTGATTTCATAAAATCAGCAACTGTTGGACAAAACTTGTCATACTTTTGTAAATACCGGGAGGATGCTTCCAGCTCCACAAAATTCATCTGTAAGGGAGAAGATCCATCCATATGTCAGCCTCTTGTAAGCACCACAAACCCTCATATGAGCACGAGGTTTTCCATTAACGATGACAAACAAATCGAAAAAATGACCATAACAGTGAGAGAATTAAGAGTGAATGACTCTGGGACATACTGGTGCGGAGCAGAAACCACTAATGGCCAACGCAGCGACACATTCTATCACAGAATGAGCTTACATGTTGGTGAGTCGTGATATTTTATTCTGTGGATGTAATCTGGTCCAAATTCAGTTTAGGGATAATTGAAGGACAGTAACCATTTAAAGACATACCTGTAGAGTAATTATTGATCAGTGCTTGGTTTGTGATTGATCAATGTACAGTTCATCACTATTTCTTACATTTTAGATATCATTGCCACATCTCATTGTTAGTAATAGAACCAATGAACGTCTCAGGCTGTTGGTGAGGAAGCAGATGTGTTAATAAAGATGAAGAAAACAGGAAGTGGTTCGATAGAAGACAGGAAGGTGTGATGTCTTATAATCAGTGCCAGGCATGTTTCCTCTTACAACAATTTTACCACGTTAACCTTGACCAAATATTATAATCTTGCAATGAATTTGATAGAAGTCAACATTTTGCAAGACTTTTCAGTCATTGCAGAACATCCATCTATGTCTATGCTGCCTTTGATTTAGAATCAGAATCAGAATGGGTCTTTGTTGCCAAGTAAGTTTGCACATAGAGAGAATTTGTTCTGGGATGGTGCAAAAACAGGAGAAAGACAACAAAAATTATGCAAGCCAAGGGCACAGAGTTGTTTAAAAACAAACCAACAACAACTATATATATATATATATATATATATATATATATATATATATATATATATATGTATGTATGTATGTATGTATGTATATATATATTTCTATATATACATATATGGACAAAAGCCCAAACGGCTTACCATCAGGGTCATACTTACTATGAAGACCAAAGTAGTTTCAAACACCAGATTAATCAAATGCATGTCCATGGAGTTTTCAACACAGAAGTCATCAGAACACAAGTTGATAAAATCAATTTAAAAATTCTGTATTGTTTGAAATTTGATACATGGTGGTCATGGTTCGATACGCACCTGTTTTGAACGGTTCGATATGAATACATGTCATTATCAGCGTAGACAGGATAACTATTAAAAGGACATGTGGGCTTTGTTACACCGCTAAAAATGAAATCATGTACGTATATTATGTATATTATAATGCATTCACCTGAGATCTGCTGACATCTGAGAAGACTTTGCTGTGTATTAATGTTATAATAATAAAAGTGAATTTCCTTGTAGGGCCAGCATCTCCCATACCTGGTAAGAAAGTATTTTTGATACCTCAAAGCTCTAATACAGTTTTTAACATTTTATTTGTGTAAAGTAACTTCATGTTGTTGCACCCCTAATAATTGGGGGGGGGTGGGTGTCCTTTTGATTGACAGGCAGCAGACTGGATGCCGGTCTGCCGGCCAATAGCTTCTAGTTAGCTCCTTGTTTGCTCTCGGTGAGGCCTCAATCTGTAGCAGAGTAGCACAACAGTGATTCTTAGTCAGATAATAGCGAGTCTAAGCATGCCTTACCTTTAGCCCCGCTGCACAGAGGGCTAAGCTTTGTTAGCCCCTGTTAGCTTCAAGTTAGCTCGGTTAGCAGTACAAGTCAATCATTTGCCCTGAGGCTGCGCTTTGCCCATTTTTGTGTTTTCTGGGAGTGACGACACACACGACAAAGTTGGCGATGGTAAGAACGCCTGATAGGAACTGGCTTCACTTTTAGCTCTTCAGAAACCAACAGGTGACGTAGCAGAAGGTTTGTCCCCTTTTGTTACAGTCTCTGGTTAAAAGGCGTTTCACTGCGATGATGTCACATGATCACGTAGAAGCGCTATCCGGTCAATACTCTGCCTCCACATTAAGGGTACAGTTTGCTGAGGTGACACAACATAAAATCAGCATATCCGTACCAAAACAAACCGTACCCGACCCAGTCTGATCCGACCCGACCGAGACCTGCAGGTGGAAACAGGGCTTAAAGGAATAGTTCACCCTCAGAATGATTTAACTTTATTTTCCACTTACCCTGATGGTGAGCAAGACTCTGGACCACTTTTTTAATATGTCAAATGCAGCCAGGGATCAGGACGACTTCTCGTTTCTCCCCAATAGAGTTCGCCAGGGTCCCAGCCAAAAAGGTCCATAAAAGTCCACAAAAAATTGTCAATATTTCTCCATACTGCTCGTCCCATGTAATCCAAGTGTCCTGAGTGGGTAGCGTCCAGAATTTACTCGAAACGACGTCATTTACTATATTTTTAGAGCCTAAAAATGAGTCTTGTTTACTTCAATGAAGCGCGCACATGCGCGGTCGCGAAACTACGGAAGCCTCAGCGTTCAGAGCCTACTCTGCCGATAATGCAAGCGTAGAAGAAGAAATTTGGTGTTTACATTGCGCTAAGAGCGCAAGAGCTCAAGACAAACCAGGACAAACACAGAAGGGGTTGGATATTAATCGAAAACAAAGAAAAAAAGAACGCGCGATCTCATCTGCCATGGCTTCCGTAGTTTCGTGAACGTGCATCGGCATGCTTGCTAGGCATGCGATGTAGTCTTGTTTAAACTCTAAAAATATACTAAATGGCAGTTGGACTGCATGGGACGAGCAGTATGGAGAAATATTGACAATTTTTTGTGGACTTTTATGGACCCTTTTGGCTCGGACCCTGGCGAACTCTATTGGGGGGAAACGAGAAGTCGCCCTGATCTCCGGCTGCATTTGACATATTAAAAAAGTGGTCCAGAGTCTTGCTCACCATAAGGGTAAATGGAAAATAAAGTTAAATCATTCTGAAGGTGAACTATTCCTTTAAGATGCAGCAACAGTCACAGCTGCGCTGCGTTCAAGCTGGGAAATAACATAGTCATTATCAGCCTAGAAAGGATAACTGGGCTTTGTTATACTGCTAAAAATGAAATCATGTACGTATATTATGTATATTATAATGCATTCACCTGAGATCTGAGAAGACTTTGCTGTTTATTAGTATTATATTAATGAAAGTAAATTTCTTTGTAGAGCCAACATCTCCCACATCTGGTAAGAAAGTATTTTTGATTCCTCAAAGCTCTAATACAGTTTTTAACATTTTATTTGTGTAAAGTAATTTCCTTTGTCACAGATTTGGCTTTGTTTTAACATTCTGAATTTTTTTTTCTGTCTTGTGTATCTTGCAGTGATCAAGATTCTTATCACCAAGATAGTTTTACTGATTTTGCTGCTGATTTTTGTACTTTTCATCTACATCTATCGGAGTAAGAATGTCTCATTTGCTTGTGCAAAATGAAACAAATATGCATACATTATGAGGGACCTTTTGAGACATTATTCAAAATTATGTGTATGACAGAATATGTCTGTGAGAGGATAATCCTGAATGATGTCTCAAAGAGCCCCTCATAATACTTACTGTACACACCAAACTACAGTATATACAAATGCTTTGATGCACAGATTACAGCTAAAACAGCAGCAGCAGACTGACGAGTATGATGCTAGAAGTGACTAGACAAGGTTCTCGATGAAAAGAAAACTGATAAAAGTTTGAAGCCCTGTTTTTTTTTATCTTTCTATTGTTTTATAATGTCATTTAATGTTTTCACTTTTTCTTGTGAGTTTTATTTCTGCCTCTGCTCAGCTCTTTGTATCAGCTGCTTCTGTGTTTAAAGCACTGATAAAGTTGATTGACATGAAAGTGGCAAAGTAATTATTTTTCTATTTCTTAACATTTTCCTTCTTTTCCCCTCTGCTTTTTATTTCTGGCAGGATTTTCACTTTCGAAAAACACAGGACACAAAACAGCTGAACAGTATCCCCAAGAGGTTGGTACACATGTCAAGAAATTCTCCATATTTTGGTTTATGAGTTTACTGAACTTACATACTTAAAACGAAACTAAACATTTTCAACAATGAACCCATTTTCTTTCATATTACTCAAACATAGTTACTGTTGATAGTGTGGACTGTTGCAGTTAAATGTAAACTGTATTTTCTTTTCTCTCATGGAAGGACAATATCTATGAACAAGTACTGGAGTGCTCCCAACTACCAAAATCAGAGCGTCCAGTAGCCAGTGTTTATGCCATGGTCAGTTTGTCCACAAACAACTCTACGTCGCTGTATTAGTTACTCTGCCATCAACTTTGCGAGCTGCACAGCCGGCAGGGCTGATGGAGAAGGCCTGGTCCTTAAACCCAGCTCCTCTTCCTGTCTATATTCTGCTGTGAGGGGCAGCCAGAGTCCAACTTACCCGACTGTCACTATACCATCCAGATGAACCTCTGTAATTAATGGTGAGGAAACAAAAAGAAAAAAAAATAAGCAGGTCTTTTTTTGTCCTACTTCTGCTTTTCTTTTTTTTTTTTACTTAAAAATAATGCCTGCATTTGCAATTAGATTTAAAATTGCTTAGTCTCACTCAATAAATGTAAACATATTTCAAACCGTGTAGGCCTGGG
This sequence comes from Atherinomorus stipes, assembly GCA_023101725.1. Lineage (NCBI taxonomy): Eukaryota > Metazoa > Chordata > Actinopteri > Atheriniformes > Atherinidae > Atherinomorus > Atherinomorus stipes. Next base: position 62,402 of record JALJCO010009077.1, read on the forward strand.
AACATCATTTATAAATGTTATTACTCATCATTGCTATCTGTTCATAATCATAGTTCCAGTGACTTGGTAAGGAAATAGTCTGATGTATTTTCTTTAGTTTTAGATAAATAGAGTTTTGATAGTTTGTTGTCCATTTCATTTGTATATATTAAGAATTTGTGCGTATGTGTATATTGTTTTAAGCTTTATGCACAACTCCACCACTTCCTGAACGTAAGCCAGCTCCTTTGTCTCATGTCTTTCATTACTGGACAAACTGATTAATCCAGGTGTGTCTGGCCATTGTCCCTGTGGTTACTGAGGTCAGGCACACCTGGTTAATCAAATCGTCCAATGATGAAAGACAGGTCACAAAGGAGCTGGCTTAAGTAAGGCAGTAGTGGAGTTGTGCATAAAGCCCATTGCATCTCTGAATTCCTGCCGGTCTTGAATCTCAACACAAGGTTAAATAAAGATTAAAGGTCAGCTAAATAAACAATTGAAAGGCCATAAAAAGGCTTTAAAAATCAATAGTGGACCCTTAAAACCTTTTCTAAGAACACACTGGGAGTGCATCAGTGCAAAGAGGTACAAGAGGAGTAATGTATCCTCTTCTTGGTTTTAGTTAAAAGTCTGGCAGCTGAGTTCTGTAACCTCTGCAGTTGTTTACCAGATTTGTTTTGGTGTCTGTTCTTTGAAAGAAAGAGTAGATCATATTTTAGAAATATGATCTATTATCTTTTGTGATGTGTTGCTAAAATCTCAGAGGGCAGCTGACCCAGAGGCAGAGACTCTTTACAACAGGCTTTATGTGTTCACACAAGAGCCAGTTTCAAGAGGTCAGTTCAGGGTTTTTTTTTTTTACACTGTAATTAAAGCCTATCACCTTATGTGTATCCTGGAATAAAACTGAAAATAAAGATATATACAGTACCATGAACAATGTACAGTACACAAAAAGATTGAAATATGAAACTTTTGGGTGAAATCTACTGAAAATTCTACAGTGATGCAATAGCATGTATGTATCATGTCATGGTAATTTCTTCTTGTCAAACAGTGTATTGAAAGTAGCTAACAGTGGTGGGTACTGCATACCACAAATGATATCAACATCTCAATAACTTGTCATATGTTTGGTGTAATCTTGCCCTGATGATGTCAAAAAGTGAAGAGGAAGATGAAGAGAACTGTCAAGATAGAAGCTGTTACTCAACCAGAACTTTTAGAGGTGGAGTCATGGCTCAGACACTTTGTTTTTTTGTGGTTGACTTTGTTAGAAAACATGTAATTTGAAAAAAAAAACGCACCAACACTGAACAGTTGTGCATGTAGATTAGAAAAGTCTAAGCAGTTCACCTGGAAAGGTTAGAGTGGATTTTTAGCTCCATTCTGTCATCATACAAAAATCCCTTTCACATTATTTTTTATCGCCAGAGAATTTATGTAAGAGGGTTTGAGGTGGTACCAAAGACCTCTCTGATTATTTTTTGTTTTCTCTAATATTTCATTAAATATAGGATGTTTCTGTTAAATGCTTAGATCTTCTCTAGACTGTCCCACTGAGCTGATTTCTCTTCCTTCGAGGACAATGCTTTCTTCTTTTTTAATCTTCAGATGTCTACCTCTGTTATTGTAGGGTAGACTAGTGTAGTCTATGTGTATACTATACATTTTGATGGAAAACAGCACTGCAGTGCAGTTGTTGCTCCATTTTATCAGTCCTTGGACAGTCAACTTTACTTTCTCATGCAGATGGCGCATTGTTCTACTTATAAGGTTGATTATATTAGTATTTATTTTCTGCCCTTCTGCTTCCATTCTTTTTTACATTTGCTTAAAAAAATTTTAAACCTACATTAATGCATTATTTTATCCTTTATATTAACTAGGAGTGGGACTTAATTCTTTTTTTTTTTTAAATGAACGTGTTCAAAAAATTTACGCTTTTGATCACAGTTTGCCCAGCTCCCAGTTGCAGTCCCAGAGCGAATCTGGGATACGCATTTTTCTTAAGAAGCCGAAAGTATGTTCTTAAGAAGATCTTGATCGAAGATTAAGAAGATTTAATCCAATCTGTTTGTTTCCTTTGCTAGGATATTATGAATCTGACTTGTATTTTTCTGTCTGTTAAGCGCTCTGAGGTGACAATGTCATGAATTCACGCTATACAAATAAAGTTGAATTGAATTGAATCTTAGAGCTAAGATCTTCTTAATGAATCTGGAAAGCTAATTAACTGTGTGTGTTGTTACTTTCCCATAACAAACTGGTAAGTCAGTCAGGTTTAAGAATAGTATTGTGTGAAAATGTGCTGTTTATGCAAGAGAAAAAGATTTTTATAAAACAGTAGCATTAATGTCATGAAGAAGACACACAGATTATCTACAGAGATCTGTATGTGATTTTCTTTGCCAGTAATAAACAGTTTGAGGTCAGCGACTATATTTCCTTCCTGGGTGCATTATAATTATGTCGGTGGGAGGTTTTGCTACACATTCAGAAATAACAATGTGAGAGATATTGTCAGATTTAAAGCCTCAGTTGCACCCCTGCTGTGAGATCTTGTGTAACCATCCATCTATTCGACAACTGAATGTGTCCAAAGCTGCCTCCACTTTAACTTATGTGAACCAGATGTACTTCTATTCTTCCTAAAGAAAAAAAAAAGGAATAAAAACTGCAGGCGATGAAACTTTTGAGTCCATTTAATCCATTTTGTCTGTCCATAATAAAGTGATTTTTTTCCAGAGAAGTTCACAGTGAACCAGTGTGGGTTACAAACTAAGTTGACAATGTTAAACAAACCAAAAATCATTCTTTTCTGAAACACAGATCATATATCTGTGGTATTTCAACTCTTCTATATAAAAAAAGAAAGTATAAGAAAATTCTCCTGCCAGTCTGTGTCTAGCTCAGATCCATGCTCTCTGTGGGTCCTATGCCCCCTCCCTCCCCTCCCTGGACGCTCTGGTAGATGGATGCCATGTCTGCATTGGATCTAATCTGGTTGGCGAAGTCGGCCATGCTGGGGCTCCTCTCCACCTCCGGCACAGCCAGCAGAGCGGCGACAGCTCGCATGGCCGAGCGCCGCAGCTCCTCCTGCTTCTCAAATTCCTGCTTCACAGAGCCGGCTTTCACCTGTTGGGAAGTCAAAATATTTTAATTTGTCACTTTTTCAAGGCTCCAAAACTCTGACATGCCGATCTTTTTCTTTGCAAGCTGTAGGATCCTTTTTTCTTGCATTACCTGAGCCAGTCAGAAACGTGATATTGCACATTGCTTGTTTGGTTTAAACATAAACCAAACAATTAAATTACTATTACAGTTACTAAATATAGTTACTGTAGTTTCACTTCAAGTAGCTTCTTTCAATACAAAAGACCCTAACTGGCCATAACTGACCCTACTACACACTGAGCATGTGCACCAACAACACTGTAAGACTGGACTGTGCACATGCAAAGCTATTTTTAAAAAAATGAAACATCTATATATTTTAATTATTCAGAAGCTGAATTATGTACAAATAAGACCGGTAAGAATCTGTAACTGTGCTTGTGTTTTAGTACCTTGGTGGTGCAAGTTGCTTTAAGTGGCTCCACCAGTCGGTCCAGTCTTTGGAGAACAGCAGCAGGGCACAAAGAGACCAGCCTGGCCAGCATCAGGAAGGTCAACATCTACAACTCACCAATAAAAACACAAATATGAGACAAGAAATTGACTAAATGGTGAGAAACCTGTAGGTTTCGGGTGGCTCTGCCTGTGCACTGTGGTTTCTATTGTTAGAAACCACAACATGCTACTCAACAGAGGTGGTTTAAAGACTATTCATGAAAACTGATGGGAAAGGTTGACGGTAAGGCTTAAATGTTCTGTATCCGGACAGAAAACAAATCTGCTCCTGAGTTCAACTTTATTCTGAAAAACCAAAATTCAAGAATATCCTCTGAGCCAGTCAAGGGAAACTAATGAGATATTATTTCATTACTTTATTCTTTGGTATGTTTTCTACTCACTCTGATGTCATAGTGGTCTTTAAGTCCTTCCTCTACATGATCCAAGAACTGCAGGACATCCAGGCCCTCCAGGCAACTGTCCAGCAGAGTGTACATGCACTCAAATGCTGCCTTGCGTACATCCAAACCATCATCTACAGTGTGTTTGAATGGACCCATCTCCACCTGGAGGGTACATACGAATCAGTACATTTGCACAGATTATAAACATCAACACCTCCAGCTTCCCGATCAGAAGATCAACCTCTCTGATGAGATCCTTCCTGATCTGGGTTTCCTTGTAGAGATGAGGCAGCACTTTTCCCAGAAGACCGCGGATCAGAGATGGTTTGTTATGAGCAGCAGAGTTAAACATCACCAAGGCGACACGGCGTACATTGATGTCATCATCCTGCAGGGTCTTCAGGAAGTCACCTGTCACAAAGAGATATACACAATATGCAGGAAATGTTTGTTCAGCCTCCCCGTGTCTTTAAAGTTCTACCCAATCTGGTTTTATCCTTCAGAGGGTTACATGTAGCATGGGTTAAGATCTGAAAGCAGAAGGTCCTTTCTAACATTTTGAAGAATAAGAGCCACGTACTGTAGAGCTGTGACTGTGAAAGTTGGAGGCCTGGCTTAATATTTACCTGTGGTTCCTTATAAAATGATAATGAATCTTTGTTAGTGGGTCAATGTTGTATGGTTATTTTGTTTTTGTGTGTTTGTTTGGTCTGGACCCCTCGAAAACAAGATGTTACATCTCAAGGGGCTATCCTTTCAATAAATTTCAATGAATCCAGGTTGGAAGGCCCCAACATTTGTTTCACTGTGACTTTAAAGCAGATTCCTACTTGGATTCCTGTGAGGCTCACTGTCAAAAGTAAATGAAAGAAAACCGTTTTTGTGCCTGTGTGTCATACCTATGCAGTCTTTTAGGAGTGAATCTACAGGAGCAGGATGGTCAACAATGGTGAACTTGATAGCAGTCACTACTGTGCTGCGAGCCAGAGCAGAACCTGCCAAACAAATGATGGAAAACATGAATAACAATTTAACATTTGCATGTTTGCTGTTAATCAGATGTTTTACATAAACGATGAAACACAAAATTGTAAGATACTTCTTAGATCTGAAGCCAAATGCAAAGGATCTGAATGGAGTGTTATGATAAAGTTTTGGGCACCAAGAACTGCAACAAAAAAAAACTCAACAGCAATTTGTCCTGGTGGTCTTTTAGTTGCTGTGGATGCAACACAGACAGCGTAAATAAAATAAGTGATGGGACTAATTTACTTTCTACTGCAAAGTAATTGCTTGAAAGCTAATGAGATCTTCATCTTACCATCTTTCACAACAGAGAGACCTTCAAATGGAGTGATTTTGCTTTGGTTTAAAGCTTTGGACATATGTATAGACAGCAGACAGACGGACAGTTGGACCTTTAAAATCTCCACATTTAAGTTGAGCCGTAAGTGGGAAAATACTGTATCTTGCTTAGTGAAGCTGTGTTAAGGGTTAAAAAATACTTAAAATCAGAAAAGTCAAAATATAACATTTCAAAACATAACACCTGTACAGCCCTGCATGAGATGTTGAATTTGCAACCAAAGTTCATAAAAAGAGAGAAAAAAAAAGCATCCTCCTACCAGCTTTAAGTTGTTGTCGAAGTCTGGGCAGAAGTTGTGCAGGGTTGACTAAAGTCAGTTTTCCCAGACATTCAGCCACCAGATTCCTGGTCCCTTCCTCTGGACACTCACAGTGCTGAAATAGCAAAGCCCAGATAGACTCCACATGGGGTGAGAGACTAGAGGCTGGACAGGCGCTGAACACAGAAAGAGGGCAAATGAATTCAGCAGAAATACGGGAAATAATTTGCTTTTAGCTGTATTTTACTAAAGCTGGGTCATAGAAATTAAGTTAGTTCAATATTTTCTTTCCTCAGTTGCACTGTTAGTGAAAAAGGTATGAACAGAATTTACAGCATGGATAACAAACACGTAATGTAACCATTTTAAAGTATTTCAGGGAAAAGAAAACGACAATGTTAACAGTAAAGCAAGTGAGAACGCCTCACCTAAAAAGAAAGCTTAAATAAGACACATATTCTGTAAATGTACAGCTTCACAAACCAGTGAACACACACCTGATGACCTCTTTGAGGGAGTGTAGGAGCAGGTATTGTCTCCGAGGCTGGGCTGAGATCTCCTTCAGCAGGAAGGGCAGGTACTCGTTCAGGCTGCCGACCGCCATGCTGCCTAAAGCACAGGAGGCTGCCGTCTTCACCTGGAAACACAAGCAAGACACGTTATCACCAACATTTATGATCTTTTTTCTAGCAGTTTTATCTTGTTGTATGATCTTTTACTCATCTCCTCACATTAGATGAAAATAACTTAATAAGGAATACATTTAGAGGGATTTTGTTGGGGAGTTTTACTGTTTGCCTTAACCAGTGTGTAAACTCTTTTCTTTCTGTTCTTTTCCTCTCCTGTTCCTCTATTTCTATATTTTCTGGATGTCTGTGACAATTATCAACAGTCAAAATGAAGTGTAAAATCTGATTGTTGACACTTTTTAAATGTTTTATTTCTAGTTTTCATTCATCCCTTAATGGCTTTGAGGTTCACTAAAAAGCTCTTTCATGAACTAAATACATGGATCTCATGTTGAAAGCAGTTCCTAAAAAATAACAAGAATCGATCAACAAAATAAACTTTAATTCATTCCTTTTTATTCATTACATTAAAAAAATAATTAATAAAAAAAAACCTGAACCACCATTTTATATTCTTTCTTTTAGCTTAAGCTAAACCACTAGTCTGCTAACTTAATGCTTGTTGACCCTATAAGTAAAATCTATCTGCAGCCCTGGAACCATGAAGTGCCTTACCTCCTCACTGGTGGAGGAGAAGGCCTCCAAGATGACTCCCTGCACCTCCTTACTCCCTCCCAAACTGCCGCTCCTCCCCACCTCCCCCAGACACAGCAAAGCCAGGACACGAGCGGACTCTGGAGAGCCCGGATTCTTCACCTGAGGTGCGAGAGGAAAGTTTAATCACACAGGTGCCGATTTAGTCATTATCACTGTTGTCATTCATCAGCAAAACAAGAGAAACACAGCTCAGGTCAGTTTGTGTCACTTATGGGGAAGTAAAACTCCAGCTGGTCTGAGGTAGAGGGAAAAAAGACAAAAAAACGTCAGATACTCATTTTAAATCTGTCACGCTCTGTCACATGTCACACACCTGTTGTATGAGGCTGGTCACAGTGCCGGGTGAGTCTTTGGGAGAAGCGGAGGATAGAGCCGCCACGCAGCGAGCCACCGAGTGGTAGGACTGTCTGTGGAGGACGCTGCTGTCTGCAGACGACTTAGAGCTCTGAAAAGGCTCCGTGAGAGACTTCAGCAACTGGCTGGAGAGGAGAAGAAAGATAATACAATACTACAATGAGCACTTTACGTTGAGAGTCATATTTGTTGGTAATAAGGAAGTACGACTGATAAAGGATTTCAAATGTGGTCGACTTATACCAAAGTCTCATACAGCAGCTTCATCATGCTGACATCAGGCAGTGAGGAGACTGAATAGACCACATACACAAGCATAAAAATATTCTCTTTTTATATTTCAAAATGTTATTTTACAAGGGGGTCCTTAAAGGGCATGGGGGCCTGCAAGGCTTTGACTGTGCAGAGCCGGTGTGATAGTTAAAAGTAAGCCCATGTACACACAGGAGCAAGTAAAAGTGTATCTGTTTAAGATTTAATTCAATTAATTTTTTGCTGTTGTTTATTATTATTCTTTGGAAATTACATTCACATGGATAAAAAACAAAAAAACTTTTGAAACCAGGTCTCAAAGTGAATAAATGGAGGTCATCAAGATATACTTAGCAGGCCACACCTTGTAAATTCAGTGTATTTTTGTATTGTGCATTGTAGTTTAGTGGAGCTACAGATGGGGAGTAGTTCGTCCTGGTAGTTTGGATTTTTCCTGGAAGATTTCATAACTGAAACATGCCTGAAGAAACACACACAGATGAAAAAAGTAAGGCAACTGTGTATGTCAGAGATGCACCAATCTACTTTTTGGGGGGTTCCAATTCAATTCAATTTCTGAAATCTGAAAATCAGCCAATAATGATATATTTTTTAATCCTAAATAAGTTTATGTGATTATATTTGTGATTATCATCATCACTCTTGTTATTATTGTATTAAGTTTTATTAGGCTGCAGTAAACCACACATGACAAGCATCCAATAAAAAAATCAATCCAGTTTAAATGTTTTCCAACATAATGAAGAAAAACCCTCTAAAGTAAACTGAAGACAATCTGCTGCTGCTTCATAATCTTAACAAAAACAAAGGTACTTACAGTTTTGCTTGAAAGTTTATAAACCCTCTCATTAAAAACAGAAGAAAATCAGCTGCCAGTGAAATAAATTGAAATAGATAAAAGTAATGATAAATAAAACATGTCATGAGCATCATGACATTCATTTTGAATTGTGGTTCAACAGAAATATTAAAAACAACAAAAATAAAAGAAGCAAACAAGCATGAGTTGAGCTACACTTTGAGGCAATCGCTGCGGGGGGGGGGGGTTGTCATCCTCACTGCCTGATGGAAAAAGCTGCCTCTGAGCCTGCTGGTTCTGGCCCGGAGACTCTGCAGCCTCCTCCCTGACGGCAGCAGGTATTTTGGTCCCCTGTTCCTGAGCAAGGTGCTTTTAAACCAAAATTCTAAATCAATATTTTATTTTGCTAAATTATAATTTAGTCATTTTTATTTATTCATTTATTTCAGTTTCTATTTATTTGAATTAGTGTTTTGAATTTAACCTTTTCTTTAATGGGAGGGTATGTAAACTTTCAACCGCAACTGTATAATTTAGCAGTAACAACTGCTTTTTTAATACTTAAGATTCAAGAAAAGGGAAACAGGATGTATCTGTGAGATGGATCGGGGAATTCAGCGCGATATCCGATCTGTGAATCACATCAATATTGGAGCATGGTACAGATATTGGATTGAATCGGTACCAAAATCTTATTATCAAAGGACAGGAAAAGACTCATGTAGAGTGCATCATTTGTGGGAGAGGCTAGCTAATGAAAGCCTGAAGCCAAGCACAGCTTCAGTGAGGGGTGGATGGGGTCCATGTCTTTTTAGTAGCTGCATGAAGAAGGTCCTCAAGGAAAACAGGACTCTACAGATGTTGTCTGTACAGACGTTGTCTGTACGTTGTCTGTAGAGTTTGATTCAAAATGATAAATGAACCTTGTGGGACTGAAAATGTCCTTTGAACAGGGTTTTCCCCTCAGACATACTGATCAGCTTTCCTGCCATCATATCAGACTAAGAACAGCTGTTTGATTAAACAGAAAATGCTGTCTGGATTGATTTTCTTTCAGTCAGCATGAAACAATCTGAGTCAGGCATATTTCTTGAAAAAGCTCCTGCTGAGCCACAGAAGACATTACACAATTTAAGCAGACTGATTATTACTGCCTGTGATTAGTGAACTGATCTTTATCAATAACATTTGAGGACTTTCCCTTTTTAAAAAAAATGCAATCACTTCAGTATTAATTTAGTAAAATAACAGTGCAGACCTGACTCAGATGTGACTTGGATTGATGTTAACACGCGGGAGACGTGATTTAATCTGAACAGATGACGCAAGGGGAGCTCTGATCAGCTTTCACTACGCTGTTTTATACTTGGTAATAAAATATAATGACTCTAATCGCCTAAAGAGATTTCATCATTGTGAGTTTTGGAAGGTCTTTATACCAGCTGATGAAATAATAACTGTTTACAAGCCTGAGGGAAACACTGACTTTTGCATACTGTATCCTTGCTGGAAAAAAGTTGTGACTATTCAGAACGCCATCTCCTAAACTACTTGATCAGTATCAGCATTTTTAAACCTTTGTGGCTCAACAAAAACATTACAATCAAACCATTAGCGGTTCTCAACCATGAACAGCTTTCCCACCATAAAACTGCTGACCTGAGTACAACACTTCCAGTTTTTATTTATTTATTTATTTACTTAATGTGGGCACATCTGAGCTTAGCATCACATGATGTCTCACCTGTAGCCCAGGGTGCTGGCCTTGGAGAGCACCAGTGCTTGAAGAAAGTCCAGAATGGCAACCAGAGCGCCGCCTTGAAGCAACGGGGAATGAATCAGCCTGAAGACTCCTGGCAGCACAGATGAGCTGATTTTAGCCAGAGAGGAGGAGCAGGCTTTGGCCATGCAAGTCAGCAAGGTGATGGATACCTAAGCAGAATCATACACGGCGTGAAGTACATCAGAAGATCTGTAAAACATCTCTACAGAACATCGGTTTACAGAAAGCTCATGAAACCATCCATTAGTTAACAGGATATTTTTTTAAAAAATGCATAAAATAGCAGACTATTGATAACTTTCCTGTACAAATGGGAGCATTCCAGTATGTTTTGATATTTTCTTTATAGTATTTTAAATATTTTTGTCTTCTAAATCAAGATAATACTCTCAAAAAATCAAATGTGCACATTGTGAATGATATGTAATCATCAAATTGTATTGTAAGCATCTTTAAAGCTGCAGCCTTCCCTCTGCAGCTCTGCAGCTCTTCTTTTTAAAGTTTTTCCCACCAAACAAATAGCCACATGCACACACTCTAGTCACAACAAAAACACGTGAATGTATACATGTACAGTATGCAGATGTGTACATGAATATGTAGGAGGATACTGCTTTTTTCTGTATTTATTTTTCTAAAAAAATGTTTTTGCAAACTCACAATTAAGGGATTGATGTTACAACTTAAAGGAAGATTGAATTATGATTGAAAAAGGGGGTGGGAATAAATACGTTTTTACTTCATTCTGCTCCTACAGTAACTGTTACTTTCTATTTAATCTGTCGAATAATTTGAGTTATTATTCATTTACTGTCCAAAATCAAACAATCAATTAATCAATCTGTTATCACTGATGAGGCTTGGTCAGCTTTCTCTTTGCTGAACATTCATTTTAACCTTCGGATTCTCAACTGTCCCAGCTAACATGGATCGGTCTGCTCAGATGTATAAACACCCCCAGCCTTTGCTGTGGTCCCTGTGCCAGAGAAAACCAGTCATCCAAAGAGTCAGTACAGGACTTTCTTTCCTGACCACAACCCATGAAACACATTAACCTTTGGCCAATTGGTTATTTTCTTAACAGACACCAACTAAATTTCAGATCTGTTGTTTTCACCAGTGGAAATTCTTCATTTAAATCTCCCAAATTAATTTTCTATTTATCTTTTATCTTTGTTTCTTTCTTAATCATACATACAGTGTTTGCTTTGATGTTGGAGTATATTTTTTTAAACGTTTGAAATAAAACACTATTACAAACGCTTCATTTAGACAAAGAGAGATCTGCTAAGTTATTGTGCACACACACCAACTGTTCAGAAATCGCAAAAACAGTTCTTTTGTAGCTCTGTAGCAAACTACTGCATTTTCACACTCTAGTTAGGTTAGTTACTTTTTCCACAGGGAAGTCCTCACCTACAAAGTACTGATATCATCATATAAATTCTACTGGCATTTGTTTCTTGGTGAGAAACTAATTTTTTTTGTGTGTTTTTCTTTTCTCTTTTTTTGGGGGGGGGGGGGTTTAATGCCCATAATATTTCTTTGAAATGAGATCCACAGCAGCAAATTTCATTGCAACATTTCATTATGACTTCTATCAGAGATGGTTTAATCAGTGCCTGAAAATAAGCAAGTTCTCTGCAGAATTAATGGGATGGGATCCTACTGCTCTATCCAGATGCATCCTCGACTATTTCCAGCTGTGAGAATAAATCTCCAGCAGTAAATACGCAACACAAGTTCAGACTGATGTGTTTGCAGTCTCTAACAAATCTCCAGTGTTCTTGTGTGAAAACAGCATCACTCAGTACCATCTAACTTTGTCTTATATGAAATTCAAGAGCCAGAAATACTTGATGATTTGGATCAAAACAATTTACACAACATGACATGGTTCTGTTTACATCAAAAGTTTGTTTTACTAAGAATAAATGTAAAGGGATCACTGGTTGTGAATGTAAACAGCCAAACTCATACAGAACTCCCACATGTGAAACACTGCATATCCCTGTAAAATGCTCATGCACACATACTGACAGATATTCCCACTAAATATTTTCTATTCTAACAGCAGAATCTTCTGCAGCAACCTGAAAGTTTGTAATTCACACATTTATTCTGAGCATGTCTTTATCCATAAATTATTTCTCTGCATTGTTATTTAAGTGCTTTGATGCAAGAATGAAAAGGAATGAGATTAATGTTTGTCTGTGTTAAAATCAGCAAAGTACCTGTGATACGTGCATGTCACTTTCATCCACCAGAGGGGGGAGCTCGCTCAGTACGGGCTCCAGAGCTGCAGACTTGATGCTGGCAGCGTGGTGGGTGACCAGCGCTGTGAGACACGCCAGCGTGCCAAGCTTCAGAGCCCGTTGGTTCTTCCGCAAGAAAGACCCCAACACAGACAAGGCCTCTGGCAGGATGGAGGACAAGTCAATCTGGACAAGGAGAGGAGTTATTTTTAGCATTCAACACCCCCCCCCCTCCCAAAAAAGTATCTTTATTGGGAAAAAAGTGTCATGAACCTTTAATGGGGAGGCAGAGATGAGTGTGATCGTCCTAACAGCTGTCAGTCTTGTTATCTCATTCTTTAATCTCTCCAGAAAGATCGTTAGGACTCCCTGCAGCTCTGCCCCCAGGTGGTCGCCAAGGTGACACACCATGTGACCCATACAGGAAATAGCTCTCTCTTTCACTTCCTGGTCGATGTCTGTTGCTTTGAGCCTCTTCATCGTTACAGAAAACACCTTGGGGAAACAACATTTCATGAAGAACAGGTGACAAAATAAAACACATCTGGGCCTAAATAACAGCTAATCCAAGAAAAATAAGAGAAGGGACAAAACAGGAACAGAGAATAAATTAAATACAAAACATAAAACAATGTAAACAATAACAGGCTCTTCCATTGTAGGAGAAGAATCCATGAAAGGGCAATAAGGCCAGCCAGAATAAATCTAAACTTCTGTCTGGATGTTCTGGAGGCAGGAGGAAACCGACTCCTACTCAACCACATAAAAAAGTTCTGGCAGCTGATTTATATGACCACCCTCAAATACATGACCTCTCCTATTCTATCAAAGATAGCGAAACAAAGAATATTTCTGCATAACCTGAGGAAATGTACCAACTTGTTTTCACCACAAATAAATTTAACTAGTATAGAATGGCATCTGCTGGTATTTTTGATGTGTTTAGGTTGACTTTCTGCATCTCTCTATCCACCTACCATCACCTGCCTTGTTTTCATACATGCCTTTCCCTGTGTTTGAACCAAGTTTGCATATTCAAATTACTCTTAAATTACCACACAGGTGCCATCACACACCAGGCTACATTCCGTGGTGAATCAAAAAAGAATAATGAAGTAATGACTTGAGGCAAAAACAACATCTCATCATGTATAAATATACCTTTAAAGAGGGAAGCAGTTACAGTAGAAGGGGTACATTAAAAAAAAAAAAAAAAGAATTTGCATCGACTTGACTGACTGCCTTGTTCTGTAATTTTCTGTTCTAGTTTTGTTTGGATTTTTGGGTTGCTAAACTTTGTGCCTTAGTTTATTCTATTTCTTGTCTTATTTAAATGTGTTATTACGTTATTTCTGCCTAAGCGACTTGTTTTTGTGCATTCTGCTTGGTTTACTTTGGCTTTGTGTGTGTTTGAGTTTAAATTTTCTACATATCTCTGTTGTTACTTAATATTTTCCCTGGCTGTCCACAGTGAAACGTATCTTATCTCCAGGTCATCATCTTACCGCCTGTTCCCAAAATTCAAATATCTGAAAGATCCTTTTGTTAGATGCTGTACTCATAAAAACAAGGTTGGAATAGAAGAAAGAAAGAAATATGTTGATTCAAATCAGCACAGAAGCTCCATTCAACTCAGCTTTTCTCATATAAACCATAATTATGCAACTATCCTGCTCCAACCCCTGCTTGAGAGCCATTATGTCAATATCATTAACTGTGCTATCAAGACAAAAAAAAACACATACCAGGAAGACATAAACTACAATCAGATTAAAACCTCACAGATAAGAGAAAACACCCCTGAGCCTTCGTACCTCCTTGACGAACGGTTTGGGGTTGAATCCTCCAGCTGTGGCCGTCTCTCCCTGAGGCCTCATCACTCTGACCAGCTGCTGGGTGACCAGCAGAGCTTCCGACGTGATCTTATAGAAAGTGTCCTCCACACACGCCAAGACCGCAGGCAGCAGCACCTGCAGGGAGCACAGCCGGGATGAGCACAGCCGGGATGAGCACAGCCGGGATGAGCACAGGAAGTGTCACACTATCAGCAAAAACGCTTTTCTTTTGTTACTTGGTCAAAAGTGCAACACGTACTCCGGTTCTTGTACATGTAATAACGGATGATACGTCATTGAGGGGATAAAAACAGATTGATCTTAATTTGTGGAGGTCAGACTTTGTTTCATTACCTATGGGCATGTAATATTGAACTGGCATTTACTGATATTCTTTGGTTTGTCTCATTCAGCCAGCTCATCATAATCTTTTGAGTGCAAAAAAAAACAACCCTTTTAAGATCATTCAAAACTTCCAGCTGCTAGAATAACGAAAGAAATATATGTATCAATGGAAAGCAAAATTTTAAAAGAGGTCTGGAGAACCTGCATGTGTGGCTGAAAGGCTTGTGGAGGATGGGAGAGGAGGAGGACGTGAAAGAAGGAGAGAGCATCAATCCTCATGGTGGAGGAGGTGGACTTGTCTGTCAGGGAGAAGATAATTCCTGGAGGGACAGGAGGAAAAGAGAGAAGGTAGATGGAAGTAAGAGTAAAGCAGAGGGGGAAGAAAATAAAGCAGCTGAGGGAAAAGACAAATGGACGCTGCAAGGTTTTTAGTGTGAGGAAGAGGTAGCAAAGAAAGGAAGCTTATGTGCGAACTTCTCTATGTCTGAGTTTTAGAGAACGGGAGAGCACGCATTAATGGGAAGAGGGTGAAAGATTGTCTCGTCCTCATTTTCTGACATATCTAAGTGTTTTAGGATTTGTGTGTGTGTGTGTGTGTGTGTGCATGTACCAGGAATTAGGGCAGGTATGTGCTCTTCCAGAGCTCCAGGTACAGTGTGAGCCAGCTCAGTGAGGAGGCAGAAGCAGCCCTGTCGAGATTTAATGCTCTTCTCCTTCAGCTGTCTGTGGAGAGCCTTCACAATCACTGGAACCTGGACTCAGAAACACACACACACATTTACACCTGAGATTTGGTCCTGAAACACATGCTGCATGTTGGATGGAATCGCTCATCTTCTATGTCAGAACATGTGACGATGCCGGTTAATAGTAAATTCTGCTAAATCATGTTCAGCTACAGTATACCATCATTTAATACACATGTAGCAGTCAGTCAGATTATTTTCTTTTCTGTATTGTAATCAGGATTTTTTTTCAAGATATTCATCATGTGCATACGGTAAATGACATGTCTTTGATTTAGTCATTAATTAGCAGGTGACGTTTAAACATTGTTTCATCTAAACTCAGTCTGATGCTTCATAAGCCCTGCCAGACCCTTCGATAGTACGATTCTGCACCTGTTTCTTCAGCAGGGAAACTGCAGGCTCCTCCTCCCTGCCCGCCCCCGGGTCTGAACCTGCCAGGATGAGGCCGTGGTGACTTGAACCCATGCGAGTTTGTCTCAGCAGTGTTGAAAACGCTGTGAAGACGTCGGCTCTCACGTTCTCCTCACGCTCCTTGAATCGAGCCATCAGAGCGGGGCAGATGGAGGAGTAAAAGGAGAGGAGGAGGTCCCTGCGGGTGCTGATCAACGCCTCCAGACACTTTATTGCAGAGCGGCGCACCTTCCAGCTCATATCATCATCATCACTGTACTCGTCGTCTGATTCTGGAGATGAGAGAGGTTATTTTCAAGGAGAAAACAGAGGCAAACATTTCCTTTATTTGTCTTAGAGGTTAACCAGAAGGTCACGCATAGAAACAGTGCATCTGAAACAAATGTAAGGAAAACATTTTCAACAAGTGCATTTATTTGAATTTATTTTCCCCAAAATATTGTCCTGCTGAATATCAGTTTCTCCTCTAAAATCAATCAGACCTGACAGACACAACTAGCAGGTCTAACGAACCTTCATCAAGTCCATCCTCTATGTCCATGCTGTCTTCCTCT
The DNA here is from genome assembly GCA_023101725.1 of Atherinomorus stipes. NCBI lineage: Eukaryota > Metazoa > Chordata > Actinopteri > Atheriniformes > Atherinidae > Atherinomorus > Atherinomorus stipes. The sequence goes on from JALJCO010009077.1 coordinate 78,672, forward strand.
GCCTCTTCACCATCATCATAGTTATAGTTAGGGTCAAAGGTCATGAACTTAAGGCAAAGTTGTGTCACCGTGGCAACATGAGGTGACATCTCCTTTGGAGACCTGTTGGGTAAAATGCAGATGGTGAAAGAGGAAGGATGTGTGTGTATTTGTATTATTCCTGTTTTCAAGACATAAATCTTTTTGCAGTCTCATTGTAGAGATTGAACTCGTTTAGAAGACAAGTATACAACAAGTATAGGTTTTACAAACATTTTTAACTTCAGGTCAGGACAAAGACAGCTGAAGGCTGTTTAGGGTCAGACAAAAATCATTTTTGCTTCAGTTAAACTTACGCTGCAGGCAATGGAAGTAAGTTTGTCTTTTTTGATGTGATGAACACTGTGAGTCTGTGTGTCAGTACATACCTGCGTATGAAGGCCTCAAAGGCCTGGAAACAGTATTCTCTCAGCTCATCGTCTTCAACGCTGGTGAACTTCACCACCATGGGGATCAGTTTCTCTAAATGTTCACCTACACAACACAAAAACAAGAAAGAAAATCTACTATTGAGGTGTGATAAGGTCCCTTTACCCGACATGGCATGGTGTGTAGTTTTAGTTTTTGTATCTTTTTGTTCTCCATTAGTTCTGTAACGTTCCTGTTTAGAGGTGTTTAGCTTCATTTTCTGCCTCATTCCCTGTGAGTTGTGTTTAGTTGTCCTCCTGTTCTTGCTTCACGCCGGCTCAGTAGCTGATCAACAGACCTCATTTTATGATATCATCGCCTCCCTCAGTTCACATCAACCTGTAATCATTTAAGACTTTCACAGCATGACCGTATGGCCAAATGCATCCACAGTAGCAATATTTATACACCATGAGCAGAAAACTTCTCTTTTTTTAGGGGTGGGGCTGCATTGAAATATTGAGTGGGTGTATCTAGTGATGCACGATATGAAAAACCGATGTCGATAACCGATCATTTTCTGCTTGTCATGGACGATACTGACATAAAGCTGAAGATGGTGTAATATTTATTTCTTGAGCAAAATTAGAAAATACTTTTGCTGCAGATCCAGTAGTTGTCATTATAATGTCATAATAGTGGGCACATGCCCCACGGATTTAAAAAACAAACAAACAAACAAACAAAAAAACAGCACTCTGCAGGTTCGTCACCAAACAGCACCGGTTATATATTGGTTAGTTATATTAGTCAATATCGAGTCAATATCGATCATCAGTTTAAAAGCCAAAATCGGCCAATACTGATATCACCCCCAATAATATTGTGCTTCTTTAACTGTAACACTAACTTTATAAAACTGATCTTGATCTTAATCTGTATCAATAACAATGTGATTTTGACAACTGATTTCACATCACTGTCTTATTGTATGTAAACTTCTAATCTACACATCAGGTTTCCTTTGTTCCTTGCCACACCATTGCTAGTCCTTGTGTCTGATGTTAAGTTTGGTTTCTTGTTTGCTCTCCTCTGTGTTCATGGATGTTTGTGTCTGGACTCCATCCCTTTGCAGTAGTTTTTTGTTCTGGTTAAACAAATAAATCATCCACTCGGTCCCCATCCATCACTGTGAGTGTTCTTTAGGGTCTTCCACTCCTGCTACACCAACCACAGCATGGCATGACATTTTGGTGGTGTCATATAAAAGCCCAGAACAAATTAAAAAACAGATCTCACCAACTCGATGGCCGCCCTGTCGACTAACAGTTGCCAAGCACTGGATATACGTCCTCGTCATTGATGTTGGCGGATTCTTGCCCAACTCTGTCAACAGGTGTTCAGTAAGCTGTGAGAAAAGGGCAGGGCTACAGGAGGGAACCAGGTGACCCAGAGCCAAAATGGAGCGCTTCCTGACCGCCATTCTGGGGCTGGTTAGCTGATGGAGCATACAGATGAAAAATGAATGAATAAAAGAAGCTGTGATTGGACGATATGATAACTGAAACATTAACAAACAAGTGAAAATCTTAAATACAGTAAATGAAATTAACTGAAAGCAGGACAATAAACCAACTTTTCATTTGTTTCTGAACTTGTACGGTGTCACAGCGTAAAACTGATGAACCCAGTAAATACCTGCATCCCTCAGGTAGAAATGTCCACGCTGTCCCAACAGCCCACTTCCTACTAAACTAACTTTAATAAAGTGTCTTTTTAAATATGACTGTAACTCATCTAGCATCTACCCATGTTTGTTACCTAATCAGATCTCTTCTAGTCAAGGTGGCAGGAGGCAGCTGGAGAAGCTCATTAGTTGAACTTTACTGCATTTGTACCCGCACAGTTAGAGTTTATCAGGGTGCTTCTTACCTGAGGCAACAAGCTGGAGAGCAAAGAGCTGTGGAAACTGACCAGTGCGCCACTCAGCCTGCAGAAAAATAAAGCATCAGGCATCATTTTAAACATGACAGAAACATGGCTGCCCAAGATGCAGCCATGAAACATCCCAGCTGTGCAGTGGAAACTAAAATAAAGATTAAGCTTACGGATCCAATCCCTATGAACCTCCCCGTCCCACCTATAAGCCCCTGCATGACATGAAGAGGTGGGGGACAAAACTGTCAAAAGACAGAACCGTGTTTACCTTCCCAACATGTCCGACAGGATGTCCAGGGCCTCTAACTGAACAGAGACATCTTCTTGTTTTCCCAAAGCACCAATCAGCTGGGAGGTAATCTTCTTACACACACTGGCTGTCAGAGTCAGACCTGTCAACCCATGAAAACAGAAGAACCCAGGAGAAGATTTAAAAAGAAACATCACTCTTACACCTCAAACAAAAATGTAAAGTACATATACAAAGTTGTTCTTCACTCTTTGCACCTGTTCCAGCTCACTGGTATTAACTAGTGTTGCTTTATGATCTTTGTTCTCCATCTGGCATAGATGTGGTCATTGTGAATTTCAGAGCAATCACTAGAAAACAGACAAATCTAATCTTGTTTTCACATCACAGACTGCTGCAGTCACAGAGGAATTCTGTCATCTTTCAGTCAGAAAGCTGACACCGCCGGCTCTGTCACAACGAGACAGCTGAGACAATAATCAGCTCTCACCTGAGGAAGACAACGGCAGCTCAGCGATGACGGCCTTCAGTCCCATGCTGGAAATGTCCCTCAGCTGTTCCTTGTCTGATGTCATGTTTGAGCACAGCGTGTCCACCATCGCCTCCACCTGAGGCTCCTTCACCTTACTCACCAGAGGCGCCAGGCTAAAAATAACAAACCACAATAAACTTCAGTCTATGGCTGCAATAACTAGTAACTGTAAGCACACATATGTCCACTCATTACCTTATTTGACCAAATTAAATTGAAATACCCAGTTATTCATCCAAATAACAATTTATTTTCAGGATTTGACCTTTTGAGAGATTACTCATGAAACAATATGGTTGTTGGTTCAGCAAAACATACATGGAAACTATTGATTTTCTTTTTTAATTCAATCTTTTAGAGAGCTGTTACTATTATTATAACAAACAAAACTGCAAAAAGAAGACAGCAAATTGCAGATAAACCTCCCAACCCTTTCTAATAGGTGAGATGCTCTAAAAGAATCAAACATAAACACCAATTGTTTAATGATAAGAAAACTGGGTACAAACCAAGTTAAATTCACACTTTTTCTTCTTTATTTTATAAAATAGAAACCTAGCATTAAAATAAATTCTAAATATATGATCATATGTTTGGAGCATTAAGATTAAGATTAACCTCAGCTGGGTCATTTCTGTGTGGAGCTGCTTGTTCTCCAGGATCCTCTCCAGCTACTCCGGCTTCCTCCCACAGTCCTTATATATTTATCTGGTCATTCTAAATGATTTATGAGTTGTTTGCTGTTTGTCTGAATTTTCCCTGTGACAGACCGGTTACCTGTCCAGTACCACTCACCCAGTGACAGCTGGGATATGCTTAGATTCCCCAGATATGGAAAATGAATGTGTGAACAATAAGAACTCTGTTTGGACAGTCGTGTGTTAAAGAAGCCGTCCATCCTGCACTAGCAGCACCACACATCACGAGTAATTACTGAATAACCAAAGGGGATGAATGTTAGCACCATGTCACACTGCACCAGTAAGAGACCAGCAGCCTCTGGTCCAAATCTTTCCCTACTCCAATAACTGGCCAGCCCAGATGAGAAAGAAACAATGCAGGACCACCAATCACCCCAAACTTTAATGTGGTTATTTGCAAGTTTTACCATTTCACCGCCAGGTTCTGCACCTCTCCGTTCTTGTCCTCCAGCAGTCTGAGCAGCATGCTGACCACTTTCCTCTCGCTGTCCTCATCCAGTTTGATGCTGTCCTTCTGCAGCTCCAGCATCAGGTCATTCGTGGCCATGAACCTGCACACACACATGCAACGTACCACATCCAAACATGCCGATGAGAATAAAGAAAGAGACTAACGGTCAAAATAAATCAGCCATCAATCATTAAGAAAAACAGAGAATTGCAAACACACTAATAATTAACTAATTAACACATATTCTAATAATCATCTAATCAAATTATGTAGCTTACTTTATAGGTAAAAGATGGTTGCTATAGTGTCTATTTATGCCCTTTAATCGGAAGGTGATATTATGGCCTTAGGAAGGTAATTTGTTCTACAATACAGCAAAAATTTTCCACTATTTAAAAAAGAAAAAAAAAAACAGTCGACAAAATAACTTAATGATTTATCAATTAAGGAATATACAGTATGAATGATCAATGATAAAATAAAAACAAATTTCAAACTTTACTTAATTTTAATATGCACAACTCTTCTGAGATCTTTGCAAACAGTAAGCTACTTTCATCTAAAGTTTTAAGCTTATTTAGCTTAAACACAAGATCTCGTATCTAAAAGAGGGTTAAGTGCTACTTGCTTACATACAGTACTGTATATCTACCACTAGAGAAGTCCACTTTGCTCTAATGGTTGGCATCCACTGTTAAAAACCCTGCTGAAATGTTAAATTCTGAATATTTATTGGATGTAAAGTTTATTAAGTACAGGCCAAGCAATCACCATCAACTAGATCAGTAAGCTCTGTGATTCTGTGACATGTAAACTTAACTGGAAAATGTCAGTACATACAGTACGTCTGTAGATTTAATCTCAAAGCAAAGTCAGTCATAAAACGCACCTATACTACCAAAGGATTGTTAAAGGAGGTTAAAGTTAATGTTTTGAAATTGGGCAAGTGAGATTTTCATCTTAATCCAGCAGAAGTGTAGAAGAAGGGCTTTGTGAACAGTTCATGTGAGGTAACCTACCAACATTGTGGAATTGAGGATGTTCTGCTCAGAGGCTGAAATTCATTCAGGATGACATGCAAGAGTAATCAATCGGGGGAAAAGAAAGTTTAATTGTAAGGAGCATCACACTTCATGCAGAAAGCAGATGTTTGCATACTTTTGACTTTTTGTTTGATTCTTTTTGTAGAATGTGACTTTCCCCCTTTCAAACTGTGGTCTCTTCTACAATAATGGTTCTATGTAATAGTAAACTGCTATGTAGGGGTTTTGGACTGATTGTTAAAAAAGGTGGGAGGTAACATTTTTGTTACAACAGTACTGTATTGTTTTACCTCTTCTGACTAATTTAGAGTCTGAACTGACTGAAAATCAAAATAGTTATATGGAGTTACATTTTCATTTAAAGCATACCTGCAGCGTGACTGTTTGTAGAAAACTTAATAAACTGATTTTAGATATAGGACACAAATATCCACCGTGCAATTAAATGCCACACACATGACATCAGGCACAGTCAAAAAGTGTCATCTCACTGTCACAGCAGCCCAACTGTTATTCACTGTACCTGAAATCTTTGTCAGTAGATGTCATTTTCTCCAACAGGTTGGAGATGTGGTACGACACGGCCGACATCGTTGTATTTTGATAGTTGACACAATCGAAAGATAGTTTTTAATCTGTGGCAAAGTTATGGAAATGGAGCAACAGATTTACTCTGACAACATGGCGAGACTGGTGGGCAGAGAGGAGAGCTAACGGTCGGCGGAACCCGACACTTCAGGGTTCAGATAAATATAGAAGTCAGGCAGGCAAAATGCTCTGGGTTTGTTGCGCCATCGTGTGGTCAGATGGAAAATTACAGCTGAGTCATTGCCAGTAATAAACATGAAATTATATTTTAGATGAATCGTTTAAAGTCCTCAACATTTACTATGGCAACGTTTCATCTTCTGATTTCTGTCGGACTATCATATCTCATGGAAGGACACAGAACGATATATCAAGTAAAGACGCAAAAGGTTAATTAAATAAATAAATACACACACACATATAAAGCTTTATACAAACTGAAGAAAGAATAAAGAAAGAAAGAAAGAAAGAAAGAAAGAAAGAAAGAAAGAAAGAAAGAAAGAAAGAAAGAAAGAAAGAAAGAAAGAAAGAAAGAAAGAAAGAAAGAAAGAAAGAAAGAAAGAAAGAAAGAAAGAAAGAAAGAAAGACCTATAAAAGTGTTGGCATTCCTATACAAAAGGATAGTCAAACTATAGCCTATCTTTACATTTGACGGAAAAGCTCTCGCTTTTTATCGTTATAATTGTGATGTAATCTATTAGGGTTATTTACAATACAAGTAAACCACATTTTAAAAATTATCTTAAGAATTTATCATCTTATTTTCTTGCTAAATTATCCCCCTCCACAACTATTAACTATCTCTGTTTTGTTTTGTTTTGTTTTATTTTATTTTATTTTATTTTATTTTATTTTATTTTATTTTATTTTATTTTATTTTATTTTATTTTATTTTATTTTATCGCTTCCTTGTGTGGTTGCAGAACCATTGTAAATCCTTTGTTTCCATCGGTAGGAAGTGTGGTGGGACTCGGTGGAAGCGGCTTGTGTACTTGTTGCCACGTCGGAGTAGTTGGTGTACCTGATTAAAACGTTTCAGACACCAGGGCGAACGCTTAACATTTAGCTTCAGTTATGGTAAGTCTCAGTCAATGGTAATTTCAGCAACAGGCCTTTTTTTTTATAACGTTGGTGATGTTTAACTCCACTATTATCTGCTGACGTTATCAAGTGGTTCCTGTTCGTTAGCCTAGTTGCTAAAGGCAGCTTGCTAACCTCCTAAAACAGTGTATATCTTTATGGTTCATATTCTGATATTTGTTTGTGGATTACAGGTTTCCGTGATTAACACAGTGGATACCTCTCACGAGGATATGATCGTAAGTACTCCAGTTTTATATTTTTTATTAATATATTGGTACGACTTGGTGCTTAAGGCTAACGTTAGCATTTAGTGTTGTTGAATGAAATTGCTTGAATGAAATCCGTTGTCATACCGAATTATGTAACTATCTATCCAGCTGTGCGATGTAGCTTTAATCTTCTGCATATTTTAGTCTGTAGCTATATATTTATTAGCCACTGTTGCCTCTTTAATGTGCTGAAATAATCAGAGAATGCGTAAGAGTTAAATTAATAAGCTTGATTTCAGTTTCTACCTTCTTCTCTGTGTACTTGTAAACCTCCCCTGAGAAAATTAACTTTAAAACTATGATAGATATAAAATATGCAGTTATTAAAGCAAAGAAATGGTTTGATTCCATAATAACTTCTTTCTAAATGGTGCAATCCAACCAGGAACAATAAGTGTTTGGAAAAGTTCAGTTGCTTTTTCATTTTGTGGGTAAATATAAATGTATCGTCTGCACCACACTCATGCTAAAATTAGCTTTATTTCAAACAGAAATGCGCTGAAAATGTTTAAAGAACATTAACCTGTTATAGACTCATCAATTCAGTTGTTATATTTGAGTTCATTCTGGTTTTTGCTGCTGTGAAAAGAAACTAGGGGCAAGTGGAAAATTCATTATCTCCTATTGTGCGGTCTGTCTCAGCACGATGCCCAAATGGATTACTATGGGACTCGACTTGCCACCTGCTCCTCTGACCGCACCGTCAAGATCTTTGATGTCAGGAATGGGGGACAGATATTGGTGGCAGATCTCAGAGGGTGAGAAACCAAAGCTCTACATATAAACCAGAAGAAAAGGGTGGCACCGTTGGGGCCACCACAATTCTTACAAAATTGTCTGATTGTGGTTATTCAGCGTAATCTCAATTATTTTTTGCAGTCATCATAACTGTCTTTATCCAGTTGTACAGAAATGGACAAATCAAACAAACTATAAATCTCATGTTTTCACATTTTTTTTGCTCTTAAAGCAACAGACCAGCATGCTTTTAATGACATCTTGATTTCTGTCTTCTGCAGCATAATGAGTTTTACTGTCACCCAGTGTTTATTTCAAGTTGCTCCAGATGAATTAGATCAGTTGCTTACCAACATGCATCATTATTATTATTATTATTATAGACTTGATTTCCAAGCCAAATGCCTGATGTGGTAACATTTCTGCTTTTAAGCCAAATGAAAAGCGAGTACCCATCTGACATATTTGCAGCTTAAAGGTTGTTGTAAGCAGTGTCAACACAGCTAACTTAAATCATTATCTTTGAAGGGATGTAACGATTACCGGTAAAATGGTTAATCGTGATAAAATTCCCAACGATTAGTGATGCCGTTTCAAATTTCAATTATCGTTAAAACCGTGACTGATTGTTGCACTTAGAGAAACTCCCAGTGATGCTGCTCATTGACTGGAAAAGGAGCAGCAGTCACAGTTTGCAATCTTTAATTTATGAAAACATGGCAGAAGGCAACAAGGTGGACAGTGCTCTTGAGATTTTTCCCCCGTTAAAAAGGACAAAGTAGACGTTTAGACCCATTTTGGATATTTTTTAAAGATGGTGGGGGGTATTTCTATAATACCGTGATAAAAATGATAACCGTGATCAATTTGGTCACAATAACGGTGATATAAAATTTTCATATCATTACATCCCTATATCTTTGCCTCCACTGCCCCACCCAGTTCGCTGACTTGGAATAAAAGCTGCAGCTGCAGGTCCTTCTTGGCAACCAGCTTTGGCTGAGGCTTTCAAACAAGTGACTCAATGAACATGGTTTATAGCCAAAGAGGTGCAGCCATTTAACAGAAAACCAGCTTTTAAAGGAATTTTGCAAAAGTATGATAAGCAGTATTCATTATCATCTTGAAAACTGCATTCCCCAACATATACAACTGAAGGAAGAATGACAGTCTCAAAGATTTGAAAGACATTGACTTTAATCAGCCATTACAATTCTAAACAAAAACAAAGGAATATATTCATACATTCATTCATTTGAAATATCATAATTGTGACATCATTACCATGTACTCGTGCATATCACAGTTGCAGCCATAGTAAGAGCTAAAGCTGCAGTATGTTCATGTTTAATATGTTCTCAAGTAATGAAGTAGCCAAGTAAAAACTATAGACCTGTATCTTTCCGGAGGTTTTCAGTCTGAACATACTGTTACATGAAAGTGCACATTTCTAATATTGGTGTTTGATGAAGATGTGTGTTTCTGGACTAGGCACGAGGGTCCAGTGTGGCAGGTTGCTTGGGCCCACCCAATGTTCGGCAACATCCTGGCTTCCTGCTCCTATGACCGTAAAGTCATCATCTGGAAGGAGGAGAATGTATCCTGGGACAAGATGTATGAATACACTGGACATGAGTCATCAGGTCAGTACTTCAGTATGATGCATACGTGAATGTAAGCTTATGTAAAAATTAGGTATGCTCTTTTCCCCCAATATGCCTGTGGCCCCCTAGAGATGATGTGCAGGTGCTCTTTAGTCTGGGAATTCTTTGTCATATTGTATAAAGCTTCTATTTAATATCTTAGATTAGCACACTTAATTACAGGGTCCTTTTTAATTTGAAGTTGAGGTTATTTAGTTTAAGCTTAATATTATTAAATGTTATGGTTTGGCCATATGGCAGCAGTGTAACATTTGAGCTTCTTCATAAATAAATATTACTATATTGGGATATCATAGCTCAGTTAGCTTTTTCAGTCTACCTCCCCCGCCCCCTATTTGTTTTAAGAACTAAGACTGGACTAGAAGTAAGACATGAAGCTTATATTATCAGTCTGGAGATGCAGACATATGTGGATAAAGTTGCTGTTTCTCCTCTCCATAGCTACAGGACATCTGGATATTTCTGTGTAGACATCGATCTGTTGGTTGGGCCAGCAGATCTGTTTGTCTTGTCAGCTATTAATGAATTGGTTTTAAAAACTGTTTTAAAGTTCTTTAAACTGTTTGTGGAGACAATAGCTGCGTTTACATGGCACAATTTTGATCCGATCAAACGCCAATCAGAATAAATGTAAACATGTCAGCTGATCCGATCGGCCTCAATCGGAAAGAATTTCCAATCCGATCGAGAGGGGTGGTTTAAACCTTTTTACGATCCGATCAGCAGAAAAAAATGCTCGTTATTCCATTGCTGGTCTCAAACAGTTATTCCAATCATTTCTGTGGAATTTTGTCTCTGCGCATGCTTGAACCACGTGGGGGTTGCGTGACGTAGCAGATTCAGGGAAGACGGCAGAAGCAAAACACAACAGGACTTTGCTGGGAAACCCCAGATAGCAAAGGACAGCGCCGCGGATCTGCGGCAGCTGTGCTGTTCGCCACGGATCCGCCTTGCACAGTCATGTAGGAGTTCGCTTGCACAGCAGAATGGATCCGCTGATGATCCGCATTCTGACTGGAAACTCTGCTGTTAGGCGGAGCAAAGGCAGACCTAAAGCTGTAGCTGCACCTTTGCCCGGATCCATTCATGATCATGTGCTTCAGCCGCGGGTCCAGTACGGACCCGTTATATGGCGTGTTTTTTTTAAATAATGATTATTGAGCATTTCAACTGTCAAAAGATTATGCATTTAAAAAGAAAACTCCTCTTCTTACGATCCAGGAGCCATTGCGCATGTCAAAAGCATTACAAAAATATCTGTCCATCAAGTAAATACAACCGATCGGATCACTTTTCCACTGTCCATGTAAACATGTCAGCTGGACGCTCCGATCGGAAAGATTTCAATCGGATAGATGAATTATTTGTCCATGTAAACGTAGCTAATGATGTTGTTGTTAACTCTGTTCCTGTGTGTCTACAGTGAACTCTGTCTGCTGGGGTCCCTATGAATTTGGTCTAATCCTGGCCTGTGGCAGCTCAGATGGAGCAATTTCCCTTCTCACATTTACTGGAGATCAACAGTGGGACGTGAAGAAAATCAGCAATGCACACACTGTGAGTCAGTCGCACGGCACAGCTTAGTTTGTTTTATGGTGAACCGTCTGTCAGAAGTGCAGCAGTGAGCTGTTTTTTGTTTCTTTTTTGCTGCAGATTGGCTGTAATGCAGTGAGCTGGGCTCCTGCTGTGATTCCAGGGAGCCTGATCGATCAGCCATCAGGACAAAAACCAAACTATGTCAAACGCTTTGTCTCTGGAGGCTGTGACAATTTGGTTAAACTGTGGAAGTAAGTAATTGTTTAGCAGGTTTGTGCTGCAGCTGTCACACAATTTGATCAAGTGTTTAAATCAGTGTTTGACATAGATAATTAGCACTTTTCTTAAAAAAGATGCAGGAATTTCAATTCCCAAAAATCTAGTTGTGGTAAAATTTCCTCCAGTGTGTTTTCCAACAGCCCAGAGAGGATTTATTTACTCACAGATGTTGTAGCTGATCTATTAAAAGAATCAACTTTATTATCAGGCAGTAAAATCTGTGAGTTGTTCCTTCCTGATAAGAGCCACAAAGTACAACTAATCAGTGATTGTGATCAGTGATGTTTAGGAATCCTTTCCAAGAATTCCTGAACATCTAGCATATCTTCCTCTAAAGCAGGTGTTGCTATGCCACATTTATAAGATGTTGAAGTATCACAGTAAAGTTTGAGTTACATGCTAGTTATTCAGTTGAACTGAGTTTACCAGTAAAATATTTTTGTTAAATAAAAGGCTGGTGTAGCTGACAGTTGATCACCAAATAATTACTGATTACCATTTTCTACCTGCAGAGAAGAGGATGGTCAGTGGAAGGAGGACCAGAAGCTGGAGGCACACAGTGACTGGGTGAGAGATGTTGGCTGGGCTCCTTCCATTGGTCTTCCCACCAGCACCATTGCCAGCTGCTCCCAGGTGAGATGTGATGAATTTGGAAGGGTCATATGTGTTTTCCACCAAGATTGGACCTTTTCTATCTTACAGAATGTACAATACTCCTTTTCTTTTAGTAATTAATTTCTTCTTTTGAGTGTTTCTACTTCATGTTGAATTCTTCATTTGTACCACTAGGTGGAGCCAGAGATAAAGTCCATCATTATAATTGTTCATAATGAATGTGGAATATAAAAAAACATACAACATACAACCTGGATTAGTGAATAAAACCCAGAATATACTCATCAGGTAGTAATTAAATATTTGCTGTGCCTCTTACAGGATGGACGTGTGTTTATCTGGACATGTGACGACCCTGCAGGCAACACCTGGACGGCCAAATTGCTCCACAAGTTCAACGATGTGGTCTGGCACGTCAGCTGGTCTATCACTGGGAATATACTGGCTGTTTCTGGTGGAGACAACAAGGTAAAGGATATTTAGATTTGTACAGCTGCCTTTCTCCTACTAATGCTACTAATCAAAATAGACAAAACGACAAAGAACAGAAATATGTCATTTCCAAGAATCCATCTTTTTGGGATCCGCTGTTTTATGGGGTGTTGTTTAAAGTTTGATGTCTATCAAGGCAACAAATTCTCCAATACAACTCTTTGTCTGAAATGGCACAACAACCAAAACGACAAACTGGCTTGTGCAGCTTTCTAAACTTGTCATTATTTTCATTACTTGTAGGTGACATTGTGGAAGGAGTCAATGGATGGTCAGTGGGCATGTATCAGTGATGTCAGCAAAGGCCAGGGCGCCGTCTCCACCATCACAGACACCCAACAGAATGAGCAGTGACACACACATTACACTGGGCCCCATGACCCTACAAGGATGACTTCAGCCTTAAAAGATGGATGAACACACATGCTGGACATTTGGACTGACAACAAAAGCTTGTCTACAGTGAGGGAGCTCAGATCTGTTTTTCCATTTTGGATGCCTGCTTTCGTCCACATACTCCAGCAAAAGTCTTTCTTAAGATTCAACACGGGAAAGAAAACTCTGAAGCTCAAAAAAATATCAGTGTTTGGTTTTTCCTGATTCATAACTGCTCTTTTATCAGACGCACTCCACCATCCCTGTTGATTTTTTTTTTCTCCCCCAAGTTTAAAGGTTTATTTGTTCATGATTGCTGGCCCAAATCAAACATATTAGGCATCTTTATTCATGCTCTGCCTTCCCATGATACTCTGGTGCTCCTGAAACATTCCGCCCCCACCAGTGGAGAAGAAAACCACTGACAGCCCACATGATCCAAGCATCCTCCATGGTGACCGTCCCTCAACTTTCAACACTTAATTTCACCAAAATGAACTTTGTATTGAAAAGTTCTCCAAACACAAGCCTGTTGTTTTCATCACATTTAATGGCTCTTGCAAAACGAGCTCATTATTTCCTCTGATTTGTGTCACTCATGACCCAAATCACAGGAAAAAGTATTTAACTGCTCAGTTTAGATTGAAATGAATAAATGATTTATTTCATAATTTAGATTTGGGACCTGCTTTAATCAATTTCAGTCACAGTCAGAAGTTAAAAATGAACTCGGCCTGTTGACGAGGCATCCCTAAATGAAAGAGTTTTACCTTCTACATGTGGAACCAGAAACCATGGATATGTTTTTCATAATTAATGTAATTAAATGACTGTTAATGTTAAAACAGTCTCTTTGTTTTCTGTTTTTGGTTCTATTGTCTTTATTTATCTAATAATAGTAAAAGTTTGAAAACTGTGGAACATGGGAACATGACGGGTAACTGGTTCATATATTTGTCCTAGTACTGGCCTTGGTGTTTGTTTCATCTTTGGTTACATCCAGGCTTTTATGTGGGCTTTTAAACTGGCTTTACAATAAGAATAATAAACCGAATAGTTTTTATAGATTTGTTTTATTTACATTTATTAGATAGAAGCTCTGCCTTTTTGACATTCTTAGATTTTTCCTATGTACAATTTGAAAAAGTAAATAAGTCACAGAAATGACAAACTGTACAGCCAAACACCTTGAACCCTTTTCAAAAACACTTACACATGGATAAATGCTACATAAAGGGTACAAACAAATCCATCCATCCATTTTCTATACCCACTTATGGCAATACAGGGTCATGGGGTGGCTGAAGCTTATTCAGCTGTTATCAGGCGAGAGGCAGCGTGCTCCCTGGTCAGGCTGCTATTCATCACAGGTCAATTTATCAACCCTCATAATGTAAATAAATTCATATTGAATCCTTCCAATAAAGCTTGTGATAGATGTAATTTAATAAAGTCATGTGATCTGGCCAATCTGAGGTACGGTCTCAGACCAGGAAGCACAACATTTCTCTAACAGATTGGCTTGTAAAGAAGCTGACTTGAAATTGCATAAGTAGTAATAGTTTTTTTTAATGGATAAAAAGTGATGGAGCTATCATTTCTGTAAGGATTAAATCTTAAAGTATTGCAGAAGAAGATTATTATAAATTGAATAAGTTTTTTATCACCACTGCTTTTTAATAATGTCCACAGTAGACTGATTTCTTTCTGCTTGATGTGTCTTTCCTGGATTGAAAGTTGTGGTTAATAACACATAAAATTACTCTGAGAAATGAAGCAACCACTTCCTGAATCATCTTTTCTGGTGCAGATAAAAATGTTGGCAGCTGCTGACACTTCCTCTTTTACATCTATTGTTTCATTTTTGCCCTTTCTACACCACCTTTCACTGGAACGCTCTTTATTCTACAACAGAAAATTTAAATATGGCAGGGGAAGGAATGTGGGGAAGGAATGGCCCCAAAAGGTTGTAAAATCATTTAATAGCACATTTGCTCTGTTGTGGCTGAAAACATGACAGTTATGAGCAGTGGCGAGTTAAGATTGTATGCAAGATATATTTCATAAGATACATGAATGAAGCTGATGAAAGAGAGGAATTTGATTCCTGATAGACTGCTGGCACCTGTTATGTATCCTTTGACATGTGAGGACCAGGTTATGAGTGTCCAAGCACTGACGTATTAAAAGATACCCCAGGTCACAGAGATCTTAGGGTGATGTCAGATGAATCAGGTGACCAGTAAAATAGTATCATCAGCTCCCTTTATAGAAGACTATGCTGTGGCTGAAAGATGATGTCAGTGATGAAGATGAGTTTTCATCTACTTTTATTCCAGAAGCTACTGCAGACTTCACCACAGACTCATAAACAGAAGGACGGTCTGGTTATCAGGTGTGGGCACCTGGGGTGCTCCTGTCCAGTTATACTTGACTGCAGATGAGTAAAAGTTACAAACTGTTGCACTTAAGCACTTCAGAGAACTATAGTGATGATGGGGAAAAAAATCAAGCTCATCTGCATTTAGTTATAATTAATTCTAATTGTCCAGTTTTAGTTCAGAGTCCAATTCTAATTGGACTAGAAAGCCGTATGGTGGGATGTTCATTGAAGTTGGAAGTCTGAATTTCCCAGTTTATTTGAAGTGCTCATAGTTGTTGAACAAAGAACAATTTGCAGATTGTATTCAAAGAACAATATTTGCTTAAATCTTAAACTGTAGCAGAAAGCGAACAATGCATGGTGAAATGTAGACTCATGGCCACTTTATTAGGTACACCCTGTTGTTACCAGGTTGGACCATTTCCTCTTTTTCTTTCAGAACTGCATTAATTCCTTGTGGCAATTCTACAAGGTGTTGGAGACATTTTGCTCCATATTAACAGGGATGTGGTGGAATCTCCTGTTTCACCACATCCCAAAGTGATTAACGGATTGAGATCTGGTGACTGTGGAGGCTGTTGGAGTTTTATGAACTCATTGTCACGTTCAAGAAAGTAGTTGAAGATGATTTGAGCTTGGTGACATGGTGCATTATCCAAATTCTGATCCTGCCATCTGAATGTTGCAGCTGAAATGGAAACTCATCAGTCATGGCAATGGTTTTCCATCTAAAAAAAAAAAGGGGAAAAAGAAAAAAAAAAAAAAGGAAAAAAAAAGTCTGTTGTGCAGTTTCAGTGAGTCTGTGTGAATTGTAGCCTCAATTTCCTGTTCTTAACTGGTAGAAGTGGCACCCAGAGTGGTTTTCTGCTGCTGTAACTTAAATACTCTAAGGTTGAATGTGTTGACACTCATTACAACCAAGATATGCCAAATGCCATCTCTGAACACAGATGGTATTTGGAATACCTTAGCTGTAATAAGTGTGTGTGTGTGTTCTTCTTATACTTGCTACATTGTGAGGACCATTTTGCGCTTTTAACCACAAAGTGAGGACATTTTGGCCGGTCCTCGTTAAATAAAAGCCAAAGTAAAACCCATTTTTGAGGGTCAAGATTTGGTTTCAGAGTCAGTCAGTCAGTCATTTTCTGTACCGCTTATCCAATTCAGGGTCGCGGGGGTTGCTGGAGCCTATCCCAGCTATTATCAGGCGAGAGGCGGGGTACACCCTGGACAGGTTGCCAGTCTGTCGCAGGGCCTGGTTTCAGAGTTTGGGTTACAATTAGGTTTTGGTTAGGGTTAGGTTTAGGCAATCAGTTGTGGTGGTTAGGGTTAGGGTAAGGGGGAATGTATTATGTCAATGTCCTCACAAAGATAGAAGTACAAGGATGTGTGTGTGTGTGTGTGTGTGTGTGTGTGTGGGGGGGGGGGGGGGGGGGGGGGTTGTTTTTTAACATTTGCCTTTATTTCAACTTGATCCATTTTTCTGACATCAACAAGGCATTTTTGTCCAGACTGGATATTTTCTCTTTTTCAGACTATTCTCTGTAAACCCTAGAGATGGTTGTGTATAAAAATCCCAGTAGATCGGCTGTAAGGACCATGCCACATTCAAAGTCACTAAAATCCCCTTTCTTCCTCATTCTGATGCTAAACATGACTATATGTTTAAACATACTGGCCCTCATTTATCAAACGATCGTACGACGAAAATCTGTGCGTACGACCATTTCCACGCAAGACTCGGCATTTATCAATTTGAACGTGAACGCAGGATACGATCAAATCCTCACGACAGCTCTGAGTTCGTGTACGCAAGTTTGAGTCAGTGAGGGTTGGCAGCACAGCACAGCAGAACATGAAAATATTTATTAACCAAACCGCAAACTGTCATTTAATCATAAGTATTCACATATCAGCACTAAGAATGAACCCATTTGCAAAAGAAAGGGAAAAAGGGAATGTAGAAAGTATTCACAAAATTACAAAAATAGCTGTGACTAAATTTAATTCCTCCATTTATCTCAACAAATTATTAAAATCATTAACATATAGTTCTAGGAGACAAGTGCTTTTCACTCTTCGTGCATCTCCTCACCCCGCTGGTAAAACTGTAACTGCATCAATACGCACACATGCGCAGGTGCCCAGGTGGAGCGCTGCTTCGGGCTGCAGGAAGGCAGGTGGGTGTCGGACGGTCCGACTCGGACCCGGCGGGATGAAACACTGCTTTAGACTCTGAGAAAATCTACAACACTCCTGTGCAGTGCTGCACATCGCTCGGACCGCTGGAGAGTTTTGATAAACAGTCAGAGAAAAAGATGCGCCGAGAGCCCCCCTGCAGCCCCCACTAGGCTGTATGGAGGAGACCGGAGCTGATCCGTCATTTCTAATAACTTATCTATACTTTAAAGTTGTATAAGTGCTCAGTCAGTAGACTGTCCCTATCTTTTCAAATGCAAGTTATCTTTTTTCCGTCCCTGTCTGGTTCAGGCTTGGATCTGACCGGCATCCACCTGTCACCTGTTAGAGCGCATGTGGGGGGGGGGGGACGGTGAAACGTCTTTTGGTGGTGGCAAGTTGCTTTTTCTTGACCCATTGACTAAAGAATTGTGACGTTGCCATCGGATGTGGGCTATTATTAAATTTCATAACTAACAAAACGAATAAACCATATCAGCCAGGCCTTGATTGAGACTTTTATTAATATCTCAGCCGGTCGTTCACACTGGTCAGGTTGACTGATCCTCTTCCGTGCAGCGTTTTTGTGCACGTCTCTGACTCCGGTTTTTAAGCTGCCAAACAGCACCTGTTTAATCTTTGTCACCTCACAAATGAGGAATTCTGTCTTGATCCCCCCAAAAGTTTCTTTTTTGGCAGAATCTCTCCTCTCCATGGTTCAACCTCACCGGGTGAAGCCTCATCATTATGCATGTTTAAGGGGCGTAACCGTGGGCGTGACATTTAAATGACGATGGACTTCAGCTGTGGAATTTATCAAGACTCTTTTGTTCGTACGACGAGATTGGACCGATACGAACGTTTTAATAAATCGCACGTGGGTCCAATCGTACGACCATTTTTACGATCAGATGTGCGACCATTTCGACGATCGTTTGATAAATGAGGGCCACTGAGTTGCTGCCACGTGACTGTTGGGGTATGAACTTAGCTCTTCTCTTGCCATTTATTTTCCATGTATAAATACATTTATAGTTGTCATTAACTTGTATTTCTAATCTTTCTCTCAGCAGGTGTCCTTTGTTAAAAGCTGTGGTATTTGATGATCCTTCTGTCATGCTCTCTGAAGCTCAGAACTTCAGCAGGTCTTCTTGAACATGTCTGCATGCCTAAAGGCATTGAGTATTGCCATTAGATTCGCTGATTAACTGTTTGTGTTAACAAACAATTGAACAGGTGTGATCGGTGAGTTTAAATACTCCACAAAGACAGAAATACTTGTGTATAGACACAAGAAAATTGCATTTTGAGTTTTTGCTACTGTTATTTTTCTTATTGATATGGACTGGTAAACTGGAGGGCTGGTAATGAAAGCATGGGAGGTGAAAACAACCCTGGAGGCACTGGCTGCACTGGGAGTGGAGGTTTTTGATTTAAAAAAAAAAAAAAAAAGATCAGTAAGATGTTTTCAAGAACACATCTCTTAAGTGTCTACTCCAGCTTCATCTTGTAGTTCTCTTTTCTCTCTTTGATAGTCAACAACAGCTCTCTTTGATGCTTTACTGCCCCCAGATCTAAACTTCCCCTTCCTCTCGTCTGGGGTTTGTTGTTGGTTAAACAGTCTTGTCTGAAGAGGAGGGATAAGTGCCTCAGCTGTACTGTATTTACAGAGAGGAAGCGTTTACTGCAGCTGATTGGATTGTTGGGCGTGTCTTAATTTGCATGGCTTTGTTTGTGGCCAATATAGATACTTCCTGCCGGTTTGACAGTTGTTCTGTTTTCTGCAGTTTAGCTTCAGTTTCCTCGCTGACTTAATAGACGTTGCACCGTTTCTATTTTGCATATTTCAACTGCGCTGGTGAGAATTTTCCTCTCTTTGCATCATTTAACTACTTATTATTTTAAAAAAATGCTCTGCATTAGTTAATGTAGAATGTCTTGTTTATAGTTTCCAGAGAAACTATAATATGATATATTAATATAATAACTATATTATGAAACCAGAGAACACCCATTCTTGTAGCATTGTGCATACATACATGGTGATAATTTCAGTTGTTGCTTTAAATCTTCCACTGTAAGAAATTTGAGCAAGATCTAATCAATTTTTTTGGAATAGCAAAAAAGCTGAATTTAAATTCATGCAGTGGTGGCAAGAATATTCCTAAAAATAAGATCAAGTTTGACTTGAACACTTAGTTCAGTTTTCATTTTGTTCTTCTTTTACTCCACCATACTGCAAAGTGGGAAACATTAAACTTGCTGCTGATAAAGCATTTACATGCAAAAGATGTCTGGTTAAACCTAGTTAAACCACTGAAATGCATTAAGCTATCTGCTGCCTTGTCTTTTTTTTCTTGGGGGGTGGGGGGTGGGGGGTGGGATATATGACTCATGCTGCTGAGTCATTGTTAAGGGCGTATATAGTGAAGTCATACAGTATATGTATGACTGCATATAGATCCAACAGATAAAAAATTTAAAAGTGGGTGTATTTTAATTAACAAAATTCTACCAAAATGAGCTATTTTCTTCTCTTTTTGTCTTCTTAACATTTGACTTGCATGCTATAATGTTTGATTGATAGTAAGAGCAAAGAACTGCGGCACAACACAAAGTCTTCACTAACTAACTTCCTTCTGGTTTCTGTTTCCCAAACTTCCTCAGTTTTCTTTTGGATTCTGTTATTGACTTTTCTGTTTTTTATTTTATCTGCAATATCATCACCACATCCTTTTCATACATCCCCTAAAAACATGTGAATTATCCTTTTTCCCCAAATGAAGTCACTATGAAAGTAGCAGCGTTCAATGTGAAGAACCTGGGGATGAAAAAAGTCACAGACAGCGATGTCAGCAAGCATCTTATCAAGGTAATGATTGATTTTATTAACTTAAGAAGTACAATAATTTCATACATTTAAATACTTTGGAGGGCAAATGAGTCATATGAACTTTGGAGGGAAAAATGTTCAATTAATTAATGTACTTAGGTTAAATTAATGTAATGAAGCTCAACACATGAAAAATGATGGAGAGAGGACGGGGTTCCTACAATGCTGTTTGTTTCAATTAACAGCAAGTAAGCAGTAATTCATTGTGTGAAACTTTGCACTTTTACTTTGCACACAGTACTTTTTAAGTACCCAGTACTTACTTTTAAAAGTACTTGATTTTAGTTAGAAGTTTTAAAAAAAAAATCAAATCTCTGTTTTCCAAAATTACAAACTATCTCCAGTTATCTTGTTTAGTTTCCTTTAATCTTTTTGTTTTGTCTTATTTTGTATTTACTGTGGAAAAAAAGAAAAACATCCTCTCATGTCATCTTTGATGTTCTTTTCTCCTAAAATTCCTCATAAGGAAGTCTTCAGCTATGCAGGTATCAAAGCATTTTAACACCATGTTGATGTCATTTCAAATCCACCTTTCACCATAGTTTCAGAGTACAGGCAACATGTTATGGACATAAAAAAAGATGCAGATACCTGTTAAAGATACCTGTTAAAATGTAGATGGAGAATGGCAATGAGTGATTTTGAATGAACTTTGGGAGTGTCATGTGACTTCCTTCCAATTATCTGCCATCTGTGTTCAGAAACAATTATCCAGGCAGCTGCTTCAACCTGTCAGAGAGGCTGGTAGTCTGACATTATCCTTTAGCAAAACCACGCTCACACCAAGTTCCTGCTGCAAAACAGATAGACTGAAAGGTAGAGTCTGAAGTCCACCGTTTCTGTTTGCGAACAATGGTATTCAAACTGAGCGCTCTTCCCTCTCAGGCTAATGGCCGCCTTGTTCTTCAGCCTATCCAGCTTCAAGCCTCTCCTTCAGAGCTCGGAAGCGGGTAAAAGCCAAACCAATATTAACGCTGGTTTTCCAGCGTGCAATATCTAAAGCTCTTACCTTTTCTTAGGTACATCCGCTGTTTTGTTCTTTCTTTTTTTTTCCTTCCAGAGTGCGAGTTACTGGCTTCTGCTCCAATCATGAGCGTCATGCTCTGAGCTCTGTCATTTGCTGGCGATATAAACAGAAAACTCCACCCAGAAACGTCCTGACCAGACCAGAACAAAGCGAAAGGGCGAATTACAGACAGTAGGAGGGAGTTGCATTCAAACTCACCACGGCAAGCGAGGCCTCAAGCCACGGTTTGAGACAGATTTCACTTGCAAGTCTAACATTTATTTGCAGGGGGAAACTTTGGACTCTACCTTTAAAGTCATCTTCAAAGTAAAGGATGATGTGAGGTATATCCTCTAATTTATATCACATCAAGTTTCTTCCACAACCTCATGTACAAACAGCAAACTCAGATTTATCAAGTTGTTGTCAATTGTAATCAGTCACTCAAGTTAAATGAAACATTTTTTGAATTAACGGGTTTGCATAATTATTATTATTATTAATATTATTAATAATAATAATAATAATATTATTTTTATTTTCTGTAGTAGTAGTAGCTGTAAAACCAACTTGCTAGATTTGACAGTGTAGAGGAGAGTGAGGTTAGATCAGCCAGTGGGTAAGCCGACCCAACCCCTGCGTCTTGATAACGGTGTACTGTTATCGTCATGTGACCATTTATGCTGGAACCACCCAAAATTTCTGTCCAACTGAAAAAAAGGGAAAAGGACATTTGAGAAGTGATAAGCACCTGTTTTCTTTACAAACAGTTTTAGGTTTGTCAACATCAAATCTTAGCTGTCAGTGCAACTTATCAGCTGTGACGGGTGCCAAGTCAAACCAATAATAATAATAATAATAATAATAATAATAATGCATTTTATTTTATAGACCCAAGAACGCTTTGCATAACAACAACAAAACACAAAAAATACAATAAAAGGCAAGAATAAATAAGAACAACAAATTAAAAGCAATAAGAATGTGAGCCGATTACAGATTATATGCAGTTATAAACAGGTGGGTTTTGAGTCTTGATATTCTAATTTTTTGGAAAGGTCTGTGTATATATATATATATATATATATATATATATATATATATATATATATATATATATATATATATATATATATATATATATATATATATATATACAGACACTTTCAAAAAAAATTAGAATATCATGGAAAAGGTGTTTATTCTGATATATTATAATTTTTTGGAAAGGGTCTGTACTTTAATGGGCTTACAAGCAGATGAATTATCTTTGAAGATCAAGTGTATAGTGACAGTGTGGGGTCCTGTCTCTATGCCTCCGGTTGATCATGCACCCTGGCTGCTTGGCTACAGAAATCTCCCTTTGGCTGAATGGTAAGCACACATGGTTCTTACCCGGGAGTCCATGGGATCAAGTCCTGCCTGGGTTATGTACCCCTGCCACAATGTGATGGGAAAAATGAACATTTAAACTAATTTTTTAGATATGTTGAGCTAAGTTAGACGTAAGTTGAAAAGTTTCCTGGTGGAAATAATAGCTGTCGAGCAAGTATACAGTATGCAAGAAAACACCATTTGCAATCTTATTCATGAAACAGATTAAATATTTTACCAATCCCCTGCAATGGTGGAAGTGCATTGTTTTGTTTTATTTAATCCAGAACTGTGTTTGTGTAGAAACTCTTGAGGTCATGTTGTTTCACCAGCATGTTTCCAGCGTGGGAGTATGGGATATTTGATCCTAGACTGCATCCAGATCTTTTCTTTATCCTGATGAAAACAGTATGTAAATCTGTAAAGTTTGTCTATTTGTATTTAACAGTTTTAACTTTTTTTTTTTGGGGGGGTATAAAACTGCTCCAACTTATGTATTTTTTGTATTTTTATTGTTTCATACTTATATGGCATTTCATCATTGGTGCTATATATGTTTTAATCATAAAGATGTGTTGTTCTCTCAGATCATCTCTCGGTATAGTGTGGTGGTGATACTGGAAGTGGTGGATAAAAGTGGCAAAGCCATGGAGCTGCTACATGAAAAACTAAACAGCACAAGGTGAGAATAAAACATTAAACTTTTATCATTTGGAAAATCTTATGCTAAAAGAGCAGCTTTACAAACATGCAAAAATCATCTCAGTTTTCCACAGCAAGTGTTTTACACCTTCGATTACAACAAAGATGCAACCAATTTTAAAAGCTCAAGTATTTGTTAGTGACAGAAAAAGCAGATATACAGCAAAACATGATGCAGACTCCATTTATGATGTTTGCAAATTAAATAAATTCCTCACTTATCAAAGAGATAGCTTGTCTTTTTTCTCAGGAAAAATAGACAGCATCCTTATTCCATGATTGCCAGCAACCAACTGGGACGACGATCCTACAAGGAGCAGTATGTTTGCTTCTACAGGTACGACCAGATTCCATGTCAACATTACATAAAGATATTTACTACAAAAACCATAACAACAATACAGTATTTTGTAAATCAGGATCACGGTGTGATGTGGTTTGCTCTTACTGAATGTGTGTAGCTCAGCAACTGCGCAAACTCCCTCCTGTCTCACTGTGTGTGTCTCAGAGAGGACGAAGTGAAACTAAAAGACTATCGGCAGTATGAAGATAATCAAGTTGGAGACGAGGATGCCTTCGCCAGAGAGCCCTTCATCCTGCGCTTCAGCTGTCCCACCACAGGTCTGAGCTGTTCAGCACGTTTTAGAAACACATCAGGTTACAGCCCACAACATAACTCAGTTCAATTCAGCTTTATTTGTCTCACACCAATTCACAACAATGTCATCACAGGGCAGTTTACAGACAAAATCAGTTCAAGCCAATTGGTAGTGATCCAATCGGTCATACAAGCCAATTCCAAAACATAATGGCTCAGCAAAGGAAACCAGTGGACTGCATCAATTTAGTCACACATCCTGAGCATGTGCAGGGTGGCAGGTGATAGTAAGGGGAAAAAAAACCTATAATAAGGAAGGAAAAGTCTGTCAGAACCCAACTCAGGGGTGGCGGCCATCAGGCTCAATCGGTTGGAGTGGAGAGGTCAGGAAAGACAGACCAACAAGCACCACAACTCCCAACTGCCGAGAGAATAAAGAACACAAGTGAATGAAGCCAGTAATGCCAGAAACACTGCAAAAAAAGTATTTTAGCTGATTTTTCGTTTGTTTGTTTTTTTCTTTTTTTGCATTTATAACATAAAGATATGCAAAAATTTGGGCCCATCAAAACATCTGAGTACTTGACTTGATTTCCATGCCGGAAGCAAGGGTTTGGTTGCCCTGCCTGTCTGGTTCTTAGCAACAGCAACAGGCCTTTTGGTGTGTTTCAATACTTGTTTTTTGTTTTGTTCTGTTTTGTTTTTGTATTTTGCCAGCAATGAGTCTTTTTTTTTTTCCAATGAAGGATGTTCTTTTATGAGCTGGCCTTTATTAATGAAAAGCCTTTAGATTCTCTATGTTTATGGTGATTGTCTTGGTCAATGCAAAACTCATTGTGGATTCTGGGGTGTTTTTAGGGCCTTTAAACTCTGAAAAAAAAAAACATATTCTTTACTTCATTTGTGTTTTTGCAGAGTGAAATGTTTGCTTTTGGAAAAGTGTTTTACAATTATATCATCTCCACCTTAGAAATGCATGTTCATGCCGCCTGCAAAACAAGCCGCATATAACCTTATCTACTTCATAGTCATGCTTGTCAACATACGTTTGGTATGGTTTTGGTTTTCTCATGATTTTCCATGATATCTGTACTATATGTCTACAGTTGTGACTGTAGATCAAAGCAATGCACCGTCCCTCCACAGTCTGCTGGGTATTCCAGAAGGTCTTTTGGGGGCGTGTGATTTATCTTTACCAATCCTACACAACCATTTCTGTTAGATCTTAATACACTGTCCCTGCTAATTAATATGCCAAATTGAGAAAGTTCCCATTTGAAAATGTTTTGCCAAGTTCTTAAAGTCGCCCACCTTGTTTACACTGTCTGATGTCAAACTGCTTTGTTAATCATGCTGCAGGATGAGTCATTAGTATTAGTATTGGCTGTGTCTGTATATCTGTGTACATGTCAGTTTGGGTTGTGTATTTAGGAATCTGTTTTCTGTACTTGTGTACTGTACTAGTTATGAAAGACCTGGTCCTGATTCCAGTCCACACCAAGCCAAAGGATGCACAGAAGGAGCTGGATGAGCTTTATGATGTGGTGGAGCATGTCAGGAAGAAGTGGAAAACTAATGTAAGTGTTACAATTTTCTTCAAATAAAGTAAAAGCATAAAAAGGCAAAACAAGTTCCATCTATAACTAATTTAGGAAATTAAGCAGCTTTTACAAGTGTTTAACCATTGTGATGACATTTAAAGTGTCTCAAAACAGAAAGAACCTAAACTTACGTCTGTCTTGATGTAGATTTCAAGGTTGTATGTGATGAAGATGCTTATCAATGCACTAAATGAAACACATGCTTATAGTTTGCCCACCTTGGTTTTATTCCCACCAAGTAAAACTTTTGTCTTTCAAAGGCTGAGAGGTCTCCAAACATTTATTTTCATTGTAGCAACCTTTTTGATAACTCACCTTTATTTTTCACCTTTAATTTGTCACCATGTCACAATTTCACATCTCCATACGACTCGGGTGTAACTACTTTCCAGATCCACAGTCAGTGTTCATTCAAGCTTATCTGGCACATTTTCCAGTTGCAAAATTTGCATACTTGCAACAGTCTATATACGGTAGATTTTTTTGGAGTGCTGACTCCCATCATGTCATATAAACACAATAATTGGGAGATACATTCCCATTTAACAACTGACAGTCACGGAATGTGTCACTTCCTCATTTTTGAGATGTGGACAAATGCATCTGTTACATCTTTTTTGGTGAGACTCAGCTGTCTTGTACCATAGGTTACATTTATAGTGTAACAGTAGATTACAGTTGGAGCTGAGAAGCTGTAGCAATCATCCCCACACTCCTGTCCTTTCAATAATGCAACAACATCATAAAACATTCATTGTTTCTCTTTGACAGGACATAATGATTTTGGGGGGACTTCAATGCAGATGGGCGATACCTCTCCCAAAAAAAGAAGGAAAGCATCCGTATCTACTCTGCACTGTTCCACTGGCTGATAGATGATGACGTTGACACTACAGCTAGCAACAACAATGACAACACCTATGACAGGTGATACACACATCAGCATTACTATTTAAAGGGGGGGGGGGGGTCCTTTTTTTTAACTTTATTTCGTTGTTTATTGATTTCTCTCAATTATTCTGTTAATCATAAAAATCAACCACTACATGCTCTGCTGTATGAATTATCAAAGGTGTATAGCATCACTGTTATAAAGAATGGTGAACCTTTTGCAAACAGGATTGTGGTGTATGGAGACACCATGAAGAAAGCCATCATCCCAAGATCTGCCAAGTCATTCAACTTCCAGACAGCATTCAAGCTCACTGATGAAGAGGTGAGACTGACCTCTGTTTGCATTAAAGCTGGCTAAGCTAGCATCCATCTTCATTGCACCTGTACTGTGATTCACTCCAGCCAGTAAAAGAGTCTTATCTTGACTCTTGTTCTGTCCCTTCCTCTTTTTTTTTCCTCTCTTCCTCTGGTGATGTTTCCTTGTGTTTCTTTGCTGAATCCACCATGGTGCGCGTTCAAAACACACGCTGTGTTCATATCTGGTTCATATCTGTTTGCTCGTAAGTGACACGGTGTGCAACCAATAGTCAGCTGCAACATTACAGCCATGTCCCAGATACAAAACTTAACCTACATTCTGTAGTTTCTGAGCCTGGGACGCTGCTGGGCAGTTAAGGCTCGAAAATGCGTATAGTGAATGTTAGTGTGGCTTTAAAACGAGTCAGAAACGCACATCTTTAAGGTCTAAAAGCTACATTGTGTGTCTTTCATGAAGCACAGCTGCAAACTTTATGCGGCTGAAATTATGAAATGTTATGAAATTGTGTAAGTGGAGATTTAACATGTACTGTAACTCTGTTTTCTAAGGCTCTCGCCATCAGCGACCATTACCCAGTGGAGGTGGTGCTGAAGACTGAAAAGATTGTAGCCCGAACAGCAGCAAAAAGAAAGCAACGACAGCCAGCTGCATCCAAGAAGCCAACAAAGAGAAGGCGTTAGGACAACCATTAATATGAAATATCCCAGGACTTGCACCAGATAGCTATGTTATCAACTTACCACAGCTACACTGAGAGCCTCCTTCTCTTTACGTAAGCTGGACTGTTGGAGCTCAGCGAAGGTCTTGCTGTACTTCAGTTTTATTAGTTTAGCAAATGTCATGTTGTAAAAACACCAATTCAAAGATTTAAAAATTTTTTTTTTTTTTAAAATGTTTCTTGTATTTTTCCATTAGTCACATAAGAATCCAGAGCATTTACTCATCTATCAGGGTTCACTTTTATATGTGATGTCGATGAATGTTTCATGTCTGATCCGCTCATTGACTAAAACAGCAAAACACTAATAACCGATAAACGCGTACAACTTTCTAAACTTTGCCCAATTTTCAATGAATGGAGTCAATGGACGGTCAGTCAGCGTTTATCAGTGATGTCAGCAAAGGCCAGGACGCCGTCTCCACCACAGACACCCAACAGAAGAAAAAGTGATACACACACTTTAACCCACACACACATTGCAGTGCATCCAGTGGACCCCACACGGATGATCTCAGCCTTCAAAATGGATCAACAAACATGCTGGAAATTTGGACTGAGAACAAAAGGTTTCCTACCGTGAGGGAGCTCAGTCTGTGATCCACCTCCACCAGTGGCGGAGAAAACCACTGGTATCCCACATGATCCATGGCAACCATTCACTTCCAATCAGTGGTGGTAACCAGACTTTTATCCCGAGGGGTAGCGAGGAAGGGCGTAGCTGTAAAAGGGGGCCATAAGCTGAAAACATACTCGCACATACACAGCTGTGATAACTGTGGTCACTTTAGAAGAACATGATTAAAACATTTTTACATCAATAATCAGGATCACCTAGAAGAAATAATTGCTTTTTTTTTTTTTTTTTTTAAATGTCCGTATCTAGATTGTTTTGCATGGTTATAGCTGTGTTAGCAGTAAGTACAGTAACTCGACCACTGAGGTACTTTTTGAGCATTCTTTGGTTTATTTTAAGCTCCAATGTGAAAATCAAATATGAGATGGTTTCCCAGCATTAGCTTAGAACTTAGCAACTATTAACCTGACATTCCTGCAGTCTTGCCAAAGCATCCTAGCCTCGTGAGACCATCCTGATCTCGCGAGCTTCAAGTTTTCACCCGCAGATCAGTCTGGCTACTGTCTGTTGAAGAGAATTTGGAGCAGTTCACCAAATGAACGTCCAATCAGTGTTGGCTTTGAGGCAGGTTAAGGTGTGACGAATGCAAAGTTCAGCAGATTAAACTAGCGTCAGCGTGGCTATTGCTCAAGTTTTATCGGAATTACAGAGTATTTCTTCACTGAAAGGAGAGCAAAACACTGCTCTGGAGGCTTTTCTCAAAGGAAAATATGTTTTTGCTCGTGTTTTCGTTGTCGCTTTGTTAGTAGGTCGTATGCTTCGTTGATCTGATTGGTTGATTTGGCCCGTCTATCACCAACATAGGTGGTGATAGACAGATGCTTTATCCAATCAGCTAAGCAGTATTTTCACCCCTTCCCAAAATTACTCTAACGGTTGGTTCCCAGATGGATATGCGGAGCAAATCCATCTGGCAGAGTCAGGTTAAAAGCATCCTGCCTGCAGCCCACCGAATGCCAAAGGGTTAAATTAAAGTACACATCACTTTGGACAAATGGCATTGTAGTAAATGTGTAGTATAAATCAAACTGACAGATAAGCATTGTTCTGTGGCATCGTGCCAACACAGCGTGAGTACTGTAGTTGTACTTTTACGTGGACAAAATCTATTCTAGAAATGTGCAGCCAAAGGTCAGTGTTCTTAAAGGATGATGAGTTAGGAAAACACTTAGAAATTTACTTCAAAACAGGAAGACAGGGAGCATTTACCACAGCTGATGGGATGTGCGTGTGTGTAGGCTTCTGGTTATAAAAGACACACCCCGCTGGCTCAACAGTGGTTTGTTTTCTGCCGTTAGGCTTCAGTCTCAGCCATAGACTGTATATAATTACTGGACGTAGCTTCCGGTCTCTTCTGAATAGAGAAATGTGAAGCCAGGTGGGCGTGTCTTACCGTCGCCATCTTGCCGTGTCACGTACGTCGTCACTCCAGGAAAATCCTAAAATGGGCACAGCGCGGCCGCGGGGCAAATGATTGACAGCTGATGTACTGTGGGCTAAACGCTAACTGAGCTAACACGAAACTAAGAGGAGCTAACAAAGATAAGCCCCCTAAGCGGCATGGTTAAGGTAAGACATGCTTAGACTTGCAATTCGCTGACTAAACACCGCCGTTGTGCGACTCTGTAACAAACTGAGACCTTATTAAGAGCAAAGAAGGAGCTAACTAGGAGCCTCCGGTCGGCAGGCGGAGCTTCCGGTCTGCCGCATGTCAATCATAAGGATACGCCCTTAATTATGTGTAATTTGAAGAATAAATAACATCTAAACGAATGAGTTATAAAAAAAATTCACCCCCCTCACAGTTGACATGAAGGTAAACTTGACCTAATAAACCTAAAATGATTTTTTGAACCAGGCTGTAAACCTGTTTATTTCTGCTGTGAAGTTGGCGTTTTTAACATAGGAGTCTATGGGGATTTGCTCGCTCTTGGAGCCAGCCCCTAGCGGATGAAGGGAGGATTACACTATTTACAACGCGGAAGCGAGCTTCACTGTTATGAGGCGGAGTTTGCCCCTTGGTCTCAGCACACACTTTACCTCTTTGATTTCACATTTCAACTAAACTGGTGAGAATTTTCCTCTCTTTTCATTATTCAACTACTTTATTAAGTAAAATGCTCTGCATCAGTCAATATCTAACAGAAGATAACTAGGAATAGGATGCTTTGTTTTTAGTTTCATTGTAAAAATCTACCCAATGAAACCGGAACTTTACTATATGATGCTGAGTTCAGTTATTGCTTGAAATTGTGAAATGTAAGTCAGAAAACAGAAATTAGGTCAGGGTGAAATAATGAATTTAAATTTGAATGGTATGGGGGTGCAGTGGTGAAGAAAAGGCAGTAGAAAACTCTTAAATTCAGTTTTCATTTTGTTGCACTTTTACTCCACCTGCAAACTAAAACATTAAAGCTCTCACTGACATGTAACACTATAATCCAAAACATGTTCTGGTAGTTCAACTATTTAGGTACATTAATAATCTGCTGCATAATTCTTATTTATTTTTTAAGCTAAATAACTCACTGAATCATTGTCAAGGGCTTGCACTGAAGTTTAGTTATAGATTCAAGTAAATTTCCATGAAAAGAACTTCTTGTAAAATGACTGGATAAGTGTGATTATTTTTCCATGAACAAGATTTTTTAAACAAAAAATATTTTTCTTCTTCTTGTATTTGGACTTTCCCGCCATAATGTGTGCTTAATTTGAATAGTGCAAACTGTAGTGCATTCTTTAGAGCGTGCCAGCATGCTCTAGAGATTTCACCAACCACAGTTTCACAGTTTCGTTTCAAACAGATCTGCCTCAGTTTTTCCTCACTATTTGTTTTTCTTTCCCTTGAAAGAAGTCACAATGAAAGTAGCAGCTTTCAACGTGAAGAAACTGGGAATGAGAAAAGTCACAAACCATGATGTCTGCAAGCACCTTGTCAAGGTAATGGTTGATTTTATCATTACAAGAAATACTATATGGAGGAGAGCGAAGTTAGTAAAGGAGAAGCACGTTGTAGAAATGTTAACAATTTTTGGTCCCATCAGTGTAAAGTCTTTTCACTCATTGTACCTTATTCGATGTAAAGAAGGTAATTTCTGTATCCAAAGAAAAGTGTGTAATATGTGTAAAACTTGCATAATTATATTTTATATTACAATTTTTTTCTTGTTTAAACTTAAATCTCTGCTTAATATGAACATTTTGATCCAGTAAAATGCTTATCAATTTAAAACCTTTGATAAATATAACAGCTTTACAGTAGATAGTTGTATTGCTGTCTTCAGCAATAATGACTTTTGTCTTTCTGATTTTGTAATGATTTAATAGTCAAGGACCAATGGTAAAACGCAATATGTTTTTAATTCATAAGAATATTTTGTTGCCCCAGATCATCTCTCGGTACAGTGTGGTTGTGTTACTGGAGGTGGTGGATAAAAATGGTGAAGCTATGAAACTGTTACAGCAAGCACTCAACAGCACGAGGTAAGAGGGAAAGCATCAATGTTAGATAGTGACAAAGTTTCGGTAAAAAGAACAACTCCTTGACAAGCATGTAAACCACTGCAGTTTTCCACAGTATTCTAAGTTTTATAACTTAAATTATTTAAAAATGTAAACATGCAAAGCTGAACGGCTGAGTTATTTTTTAATAAGCAATAACGCAGCCGACATGGAGTAAACATGATGAAATGATGCAGATTCCATTTAAAATTTCTTTTGTCGACAAATTCCACAGAAACTGAAATTACAGTTTGTCTTTCTATCTTCAGTGAAAACAGACGTCATCCCTACACCGTGGTTGCCAGCAACCCTCTGGGACGGGGACCCTACAAGGAACGATGTGTCTGCTTCTACAGGTAGAACCAGTCTCAGTGTCAATATTTACAAAGATACACCAACTGACAACATCTAGATTTTGTAGATTGATTCTGCTCATGGCTGCTGTGTTGTTCATGCGGTACTCACAAAAACTCCCTCCTGTCTCACTACTGTATGTGTTTCTCAGAGAGGGCAATGTGAAACTAAAATACTATATGCAGTATGAAGATAATCAAGTTGGAGACAAGGATGCCTTCGCCAGAGAGCCCTTCATCCTGCGCTTCAGCTGTCCCACCACAGGTCTGAGCTGTTCAGCATAATAACACATCAGATTTTAGCTCATACAGTCACTTAGTACACATTACCAGTACTGGTCTGGATTGGACCCTTTTGCCTCCAGGGGTATAGGTTCATTCTTTGGGAAATGTTTCCAAGACCTTGTCAAGATGTTCAGATGTTCTGGAATGCGCCTACTAGGTGGCTGCAGTTTGTAACAGCTCTCTCTTAGCTTTTGAGTTTTTTTTCAAATTTTATTGACATTACTTGTCAGATTAGGTTTTTCTGGGAGGACTTTTTATGCTGGTCTGAAGGCTGTGCAAATCAGGAGATTTTTCTTCATATATTTGGCTTTTTTCACTACTTGTTATGATGTGTATCCATGGCAACGGAAAAATTGTTTACCACAGGGAGCAACTGTTAAAACTCTCCAAAATCAAGATTATTAGCGAAATAACATCAAATCCCAGTGGAGTTAAAGAGAAAGAGAAGAGGATGCAGGGCAGGGGTAAGGCAGAGTGAAAAACGGTTAAGATTTAAACCGTTTCTTCCAACTGTTGTGATGGGTAACGTGAGATCGCTAGCTAACAAGATGGACGAGCTTGAAGTGCTAACAAGGTCTAAGAAAGAGTACAGAGAGTGCAGTATTATGTGCTTCACTGAGACATGGCTGCATGAACACATCCCGGACTGTAATGCGTCTGTAAACGGCTTCAAGACGGTCCGTGCAGACCGAAATAAACAGCTCAGCGGGAAGCTGAAGGGAGGCGGAATTGCAGTGCTGGTCAATCAGTGTTGGTGTCATCCAGGACACATCACTGTCAAGGAGAAGATCTGCACAAGAGACATCGAACTGTTAGCTGTGAGTTTCCATCCATATTATTTGCCCAGAGAGTTTGCCTGGGTTATTCTGGTAGCGGCAGTGTTGTATAAAGTACCCAAAAGTTATACTTGAGTAAAAGTAAAAGTACCTTACTGGAAAATGACTCAAGTAAAAGTCAAAGTTGCCTGCTAGAGTATTACTTGAGTAAAAGTAAAAAAACTAGCTAGTTTTTACTGTACTTAAGAATCAAAAGTAAAAAGTACTGTTAATAAAACGCAATCAGAAATTTGAGTTTAACATTTTCTTTATTTCTGTTTAATTTAGTTTTTAAGTTTTAATTTGGAAAGTGTAAAAGGAGTTTCAATACCTCCTCACATAAACCCAACCATATAGAAAAATACTGTACACACAAACATCCTTACAGACCTGCGTGCATGCCTACCAACATTCATACCAACGTGCATTCAATATTAAATAATTCCTAATAACTCTTGGAGCTCAGAGATGATGCGAACAAACAAAGAACTTGATTGGTTGAACTTTAACATGACTGCAGTGCGACACACATGAACTGTCCATTAGTCGTTACTGAACCCTGAAAAACTTTTTGTTCAACCTCAGAAGAAGTTGGTTCTCAAAATGGTGAGAACTCAGTCTGGTTCTTGGACCAGAGCAGCGATGCTGAGCCGCCGTTCACCTGCTTCTGAGGCAGGTAAAGGTGTGTTTAGCTTCAGAGACGGCTGCACAAGGTTGCTACTAGTGGCTACTAGTCACACTACAACAAGACATTGTCCATTGGCTATAATGTTCCTTGTTATTTTGTAACTAGTAACTAAGATGCTCAGGTAAATGTAATGGAGTAAAAGTATTGATTTTTCTCAGAAAATGTAGTGAAGTAAAAGTAAAAGTCATCGGAAATAGAAGTAGTAAAGTAAAGTACAAATATGAAAAAATACTACTTAAGTAAAGTAACGAAGTATTTTTACTTAGTTACTATTCAACACTGGGTAGCGGTTTATATAATACCAGGTACCGCACCAGAGACAGCCTGTGATGTCATCAGCTCCGTAGTGGCTAAACTACAAACACAGCATCCAAACTCATTCATGGCGATCTCTGAAGACTTCAACAATGTCTCCCTCTCTGCTACGTTGCCAACTTTCCAGCAGTTTGTCAGCTGCTCCACCAGAGAAAATAAGATGCTGGACTTATTTTATGCAAATACTAAGAATGCATACAGCTCCTCTGCCCTGCCTCCTTTAGGAAGATCAGATCATAATCTGGTTCTTCTCATCTCCACCTACAAGCCCATCGTTCAGCAGCAGCCAGTCATTCGGAGGACTATTAAAACCTGGTCTACTGAGGCTGAAGATGCTCTGAGAGGGTGCTTTGAGGCCACAGACTGGAATGTCCTCTGTGAACCTCATGGAAATGACATCAACACCATGACTGAGTGTGTGACAGATTACATAAACTTCTGTGTGGACAGCATCGTTCCAACAAGAGCAGTGAGGTGCTTCCCCAATAACAAACCCTGGATCACCAGTAGAGATGTCCCGATCTGATCACGTGATCGTGGATCGGGGCCCGATCACGTGATTTCAGACTCGATCGGAATCGGCTGTTACTTCCCGATCAGGGATCGGTTAAATGTTTCCTTTACTGATACGGCAGCAGCGGGCTGCTCCTCTTTTTCCTCTGCGTGGTTTCCTCTCAGTTTCGGTTTTATGACCAGCGGTTGGTTTGATTCTGCCTCATGTGAACCGCCCCGTCCTGCACGCAGCTCAGTGCTGTTTACAGCATCACCGGGCGGTGCAGGAGTTTAAATGTAACGCACCAGCAGGCAGCAGCCTGTTCACTCAGACATAACTACAGGAAGGGCGGCTGCAGCTGAACTAATGAGCCGCTTTTAAAAAGTTTGATCCATTAATCAAAGCAAACAACAATAAGTCAACATAACGTGTAACACGTGGTTCATACTTAGCGAAGCAACGCGACAATGTGCTGGTTTAACGTTAGTTGTGCAGCACGTGCATCGCTGCGGGTTTGACGGGGCTGCTGGTTGACGTGACCCGCGGAGAAGTGACAGAAAAAAGACAAGAAAGCTGCTTAAACTTTGTTTGCCATTAATGAAGGGAGTAAAACCGAAGCACACATTACATTAGGCCTATCTGTTGTTTCAGAGTTTATTTGAAATCTAGTGTTGGTTTTATTTGCTGTCCAAAAATAATCATGTGTTTCCAAGCTTCAGAGAAATGGAGAAATAACCAGCTTCCTTTGTGATTTCCACAGACATGCATAAATGATTACTTACTCATTAATTTGTCGTAGTTTGGTATATAAATGTATGCTAAATATGTTTTCTTTTTTTAGAATATGGCTGAAAGAATGTAATTGATCAGAGGAGGTGTCATAATAAAGTAAAATAAGAATAAATAAAACGAAAAAATACAACAAATATGGCACCTCCTGATTCCCCAATTGCACCTTCGAGCTGATAGGATTCAGAATCAGATTAGGCAGCA
Organism: Atherinomorus stipes; assembly: GCA_023101725.1. Lineage (NCBI taxonomy): Eukaryota > Metazoa > Chordata > Actinopteri > Atheriniformes > Atherinidae > Atherinomorus > Atherinomorus stipes. The sequence goes on from JALJCO010009077.1 coordinate 114,359, forward strand.
GTGTTTCCCCTACAGACCACTGCTGTAGGGGAAACACTGTCTTTTTCTCTTAAATTTTCATTTTATTATAGAAGTATTGGATCGGGACTCGGTATCGGCCGATCCTCAAAATCAAATGACTCGTACTCGGAATCGGGGGCAAAAAACCCTGATCGGGACATCTCTAATCACCAGTGACCTGAAAAAGCTGCTGAACATCAAGAAGAAAGCTTTCAGGGATGGAGACAGGGAGTTACTGAAGACCACACAAAAACAACTGAAAACACAGACTAAGAAGTGCAAGGAGGATTACAGGAAGAAGTTGGAGAGCCAGCTCCAGCAGAACAATGTGAGGGATGTGTGGTCGGGAATGAAGAAGATCACTGGCTTTAAGTTAAAGGGGGATCGGACTAATGGAGGTCTGGACAGAGCTAATGAACTGAACATGTTCTTCAATAGGTTCAGTTCCCCCCTGCTGCCAACCCAAGACATCACACACTCTCCATGAGCCCACAGCTTTCCTGTCTCACCTCCATTCTGTCACCCTGCAGCTCAGTCATGGACCTGAACACAGCCTCCTCTTCCTCCTCAGGACATCCTGAGACCTCTTTTGCCTCCACCTCCAGCCTGACTGTCTCCTGCAACCAGGTCAAGAAACAGCTGGAGAAACTGAACCAGAACAAGGCTGCAGGTCCAGATGGTGTCAGTCCCAGAGTTCTTAAGACCTGCTCAGAACAACTATGTCCGGTTCTCCAGCACCTTTTTTAACACCAGCCTGAGACAGAACAGAGTTCCTGTGCTGTGGAAAACATCCTGTCTTGTTCCTGTCCCTAAAAAACCACAACCAGCTGAACCAAATGACTACAGATCAGTTGCTCTGACATCTCACATCATGAAAGTCCTGGAGAGACTCTTACTGGCTCACCTCAACAAGCAAGTCAACACCTTTCAGGACCCATTACAGTTCGCATATCGTAATGGGCTTGGGGTTTAAAGACGCCATCATCTTCCTGCTTTAGAGAGCCCACTCTCATCTGGACCAGTCAGGCAGCACTTAGAGGGTCATGTTCTTTGATTTTTCAAGTGCCTTTAATACTATTCAGCCTGCTTTGCTATGTGAGAAGCTCCATAACTTCCAGGTGGATCCTCCAAAACCACCTGGATTTACGACTACCTAACAAACAGACCACAGTTTGTGAGACTGAAAGGTTGTGTGTCTGAGATGGAGGTCAGCAGCACTGGAGCACCACAAGGAACTGTACTCTCACCGTTCCTCTTCACACTGTACACCTCAGACTTCCAGTACAACTCCGAGTCCTGTCATCTGCAGAAATACTCTGATGACTGCAGTTGTGGGGTGTATCAGTGATGGACAAAAGGCCAAGTACAGGGAACTGGTCAGTCAGTTTGTGAAATGGTAACAATCAGCTCATCTTAAATACCAGCAAGACTAAAGAAATGATTGTTGACTTCAGGAGGAGCAAGAATAAGCAGCATAGTCCTGTCTACATCCTGGAAGAGGAAGTGGAGGTGGTGGAGAATTACAAATACCCTGGAGTTCAGCTGGACAACAAACTCGACTGGAAATGCAACAGTGACTACATCTACAAGAAAGGTCAGAGCAGACTCCTTAAGGAAGCTGAGATCATTCAACGACTGCACCAAGATGTTGCAGAGCTTCTACAAGTCTGTTGTGGAAAGTGCAATCAGCTTTGCAGCATCTGCTGGGGAAGCAGCATCAGAATCAGAGACTTGAAGAAACTAAACAAGCTGATCAAGAAAGCTGGTTCTGTGCTGGGGATAACTCTGGAGCCGCTGGAGATGATCGTTCAAAAAAGAATGCTGCACAAACTGATGAAGATGATGGAGGATTCTTCCCATCCTCTCCACAACACGGTGAAGAATCAGCAGAGTGTGTTCAGTGGGAGGCTGCGTCAGGTTTCCTGTAAGACGGAGGGATACAGAAATTCATTCCTGCCAGCAGCCATCACCCTAAAGAACAAGACTGACTGACTTATTATTGTGATGTTATTACTTCATATAAATGTTATATTGTTAAAAACAAAAAAAGAAAAAAGAAAAGGAGAGCATCTTTTCTTTCAGATTTCCTTCCTCAGTAAAAGGGATGGGTACAGGAATGATAAGTTCTGCCCGGAGACCAAATTGACTTCATTTTTTACTGTCTTCTACAGCGTTACTTGGCTAAAACCTTAATTAGAAAAAGGTCAACCGGCCAGCAGCTTGGGATCTCTTGTGATATCTGTGTACATGCAGCGTGTGCTGTGTATTTAGGGTTATGTTTTATGTACTTGTGTACTGTACTAGTTGTGAAAGACCTGGTCCTGATTCCAGTCCACACCAAGCCAAAAGATGCACAGAAGGAGCTGGATGAGCTTTATGATGTGGTGGAGCATGTCAGGAAGAAGTGGAAAACTAATGTAAGTGTTACATTTTTTTCTTTAAATAAAGTTCTATCAGTCGAATGGGACAGATATTAATTACATTTATTGCTAATTTAGTAAGTTAAGCAGCTTTTTCACGTGTTTATGTTCTTGATATCTGAAAGTAATTCAAAATAGGAAGAATCTGAGCTCTAGGTGTCTGTCTTGTCATAAGTATAAAGGTAAGAATAAAGTTATAGTTTTTCGTAAAGTTAAGTATACTGAAGATTAAGTATACTGAAGATGCTTGTAATGTACTCAGTGAAACAGTACATTGTTAAGTTTCACCTCCTTGATTCCCCCACTTTTTTTCTGCAGTCTCAGAAATTATACAATTACTGCCTTTTCTTTACTATGTACCCAATTTGTTCCAACATTTTACATCTCCATACAGCTTTCTGCATGATTGCCATATTTAATGCTTTATAAGTTGTTTTTTTGTTTGTTTGTTTGTTTCCATTTGCACACATTGTACTTTATATTGATATGAATGAAGGGATTCATCCATAAACTAACATGCATGAGAGATATCTGTTTACATCTTTGGGTTTGAGGTTGGTAATGGTTTATGTTTCATGTGTTTTTTTCATTTTAACTTCTGATTGAGTCTTTGTCTATCTTGCATTTCATTTAATATAGTAAAAATCTTTGTCTTGTGTTCACCAGGTTTCTGTTTACTGATTACCACACCTAACCAATTTCCCATTGCCTCTGTATATATACCCCTGAGATTCTGTTGTTCGGGGAGGAATCTGTCATAGTGCGTTGTGAAAAAGGGCTCCCGATGCAGGATGAGGCAGGGGACAGAAGGCTGTACAAATGCACTTTTATTGTAAAATAATGAAAAGCACTACCAAAGCAGAATAACATAAATTAACAAAATAGAAAACATAGAAGAAAAAAGACTATGGCTACAAAGGACAAAAACTGAAACCAAGAGTGAGAAGACTTGCAAAAATTGAGAATCAGGTTTATATCTGTAGATGGAATACCACATACTTGCAGTTTTATACTATTTATGTAGAATGTTTGGGATGGTGACCCACATCAATGTCATGTAATAACATCAACATTACTGTCTAACAAATTATAAGGCAAGGCTTAGGCTCATGAAGCTTATTTTGTATAAGGCTAGCACAATTTACCTACAAAACAAGTCAAATGCTTTACATAAAACATTAAAAGCATTACAGTAGAGTCCAGCAAAAAAAAACATTAAGGATAAAAGGCATGATTTAAAATAAATACGCTTGGTTTTTACGCTTGGTCATGAGGGAAGTGAGATTTTTCAACAAATCAATGTATTGCTTTGTATTAGCTCCACCTCTTTGGTCCGGATCGGTTAGATCAGTACCCCTACCGAAGGGTGCCAAAAAAGTAGGCCGGGTCGGGTCGGATATTTTAAGGGTACCCGTCCAGGTTTTTATCTGTGGAGACGCAATAATTAAGTGGACCATATCCGGCCCGACCCGACCCAGACCCGCTGATGGAAACGGGGCTTAATACTGTTTTTTTTTTTAATAACCTGTGCCAGTGGCATGAGGATGTTAAACACACACAAGACAACATTTAGCTGTTTTCTCAGCTCCCTATCGACAGCTAAACTAGCGTCCATCTTGCATCACACCTGTACTGTGAGCTCCCTCCAGCCAGTAAAAGACAGTCTTATCTTGACTCTTGTTCTTCCCCTTGCTCTTGTCCTTTTCCTCTCTTCCTCTTAATGTTATTTTGCATTTCTTTACCAAATCCGGCATGATGCACGTTTAAAACACCCGCTGTGTTCATATCTGTGTCCTTTTTTTATCTTCTTTATTTTTATCCTTATTTATTTATTCCAGCACTTTGTTGTGGCCATGCAATTTCATTGTGCATATGGCATGTCTGTAGTGTACCAATGACAATAAAGCTTTGAATTGAATCTAGTTCATATCCGTTTGCTAGTAATTGACGCAGTGCACAACCAATAGTCAGCTGCAACGTCACGGCCCCGTCCCAGATACAAATGTTACAGAGTGGAGGTACTGAGCCTCAGGACACAGCTGGGCAGTGACGGCTCGAAAAATGCACATAATGGATGTTGGCATGCCATCAAAATGAGTCAGAAACACATATTTTTAAGGTCTTTAAGATACATTGTGTGTCTTTAAACAGAAGAGGAGTTTCCCAAGGTGGAACCCTGGGGAACTCCACCTGTAATTTAGTAAAAGTTGTAAAAGCACTTAGGTAAATGTAAAGTTACCTAAGTAAATGTAAAGTTACCTAAGTAACACAAAGTATTCTGTATTAGTATACATTATTATAAACTGTGTCACTTCCATGTTTTGGAGATGTGGACAAATGTAACTATTACTGTAGACTCTCTGGAAAGACTGGGCTGTGTTAATATCTTTATAGAGAGAGTAATCTTAATCTCATTAATCATTATCTTGGTTTACAGTGGGTAAGGAAAGTATTCAGACCCCTTTAAACTTATCACACTTTGTTTCATAGCAGCCATTTGCCAAAATCGTAAAAGTTGTGTAGTGTACACTCAGTACCCCATCTTGACACAAAAAAACAGAAATATAGAAAGCCACGAGTCTTCTTAGGAATGATGCAACAAGTGTTTCACATCTGGATTTGGGGATCTTCTGCCATTCCTACTTCCAGATCCTCTCCAGTTCTGTCAGGTTGAATGGTGAACGTTGGTACAGCCATTTTCAGGTCTCTCCAGAGATGCTCAATTGGGTTTAAGTCAGAGCTCTGGCTGGGCCAGTCAAGAATGGTCACAGAGTTGTTCTGAAGCCACTCCTTTGTTATTTTAGCTGTGTGCTGAGGGTCATTGTCTTGTTGAAAGTAGGGCTGTAAAAAATTAATCCTAAATTAATCCTATTGTAAACAAGAGATGTCCTTTTTAATTACTACTGCTAAATGAGAAAAAAAAAATAATTTTTTTTAACAAAAAAAAGAAAAAAACAAACACAGGGAGAGACCAAGACTCAACTAATTCATTAAAAAGGAAGGAGCGGGGGTGGGATCAGAAAATGAAAAAGGGTTAGGAAAAGGAGGAAAGAGAAAGTTTAATAAAAAAAAAGGAGAACAAAAAAAAAGAAATAGAAGGTGAACCTTTGGCCCAGTCTGAGGTCCTGAACACCCTGGAAGAGGTTTTTGTCCAGGATCTCTCTGTAGTTGGCCGCATTCATCTTTCCTTTAATTCTCATTTGCTCTGACATGCACTGTGAGCTGTAAGGTCTTATAGAGACAGGTGTGTGCCTTTCCTAATCAAGTCCAATCAGTTTAATTAAACACAGCTGGACTCCAACAAAGGAGTAGAACCATCTCAAGGAGGATCAGAAGAAATGGACAGCCTAAGAGTTAAATATGAGTGTCAATGCAAAGGGTCTGAATACTTATGACTATGTGATATTTCAGTTTTTTTTTTTTTTAATTTGCAAAAATTTCTACATTTCTGTTCTTTTCTGTCAAGATGGGGTGCTGAGTGTAAATTAATGAGAAATAAAATGAACTTTTTAGATTTTAGAAAAGGGCTGCAATGAAATAGAGTACAAAGTTTAAAGGGGTCTGAATAGTTTCCATACCCACTGTAAATGAGAGGTTATGGCACTTACTTACCACTGCTTTCATGCTCTTTCAAGGGTCCATAACATTCATTGTCTTTATTTCTTTGACAGAACATTATGGTCTTAGGCGACTTCAATGCAGATGGACAATACCTCTCCCAAAGGAAGGTGGCAAGCATCCGCATCTACTCTGCACCATTCCACTGGCTGATTGGCGATGGTGTTGATACTACAGCTAGCAATAGGAATGACAACACCTATGACAGGTAATGCACAAATATGCATTATTGGCAAAGAGGATTTCTTTTTTTAATCTCAATTTATTCATATTACATAATTTTGCTAAACTTAAACATCCTCTTCATGCTGTGAAGTTTGAATTATCAATGGTGTATAACTTCACTGTGATAAAGACTGATGGATCTTCTGCAAACAGGATTGTGGTGTACGGAGACATCATGAAGAAAGCCATTGTCCCCAGATCTGCCAAGCCATTTAACTTCCAGAAAGCATTCAGGCTCACTGGTCCAATGGTGACATTTTTAGTTCTCTTTGCTTTAAAGGTAGAGTCCGGAGTTTTCCCCCTGAAAATAAATACTATACTTGTGAGATAGAAATCCAGCTCAGTCCACACCTTTGAGTCTTGATTCTTGTTTGGCGTGAATTTCGTTTGCAACTCCCCATCCCCTGTCTGTATTTCATCTTTTTCCTTTGTTTTGGTGTGTCTGGGACGTTTCTGGGCAGAGATTTGCGTATTGTTTTCAGCCAATGACAGGACGTAGCGCTCTGTTGGGATAATCTCGTCAATTGGAGAAAACTTTTTTTTAACATTGACTAGAGCCAACACCAGACTCACTTGAATTCTCAATAAAAAATGACGGATGCAGTTAAAAAAACTAAGTATTTTGCAACGAAAAGAGCTTTAAATAGTGCACGCTTGAAATCCAGGGTTAAGGCTATAATATACTTTTCAGACTGCGTAATGTGTTATCCAATGGCGTAACGATGGAGACCCCTCCAGCCTTCACAGTTCTTCGTCACGGTGCCAGATGCGCAGTGCAACTTCCCGCCTGATCGGTAGGGGTCGCTACTTAAGACTGGCCTACTCATATGATGCCAAAGCTTTGTAACCTCGTTGGTTTTTTTGCTTCTGGTTACAGTGAGCAATGGCGTCTGAGAGAAAAAGACTGTTGTTGTTGCTGCAGCTGAATAACAGTGAAACAGATACTTGTGATGCAAAAATAAAGACGATGGGGAGATTCTGGTATTTCCTCACTTCTTCGGCCAAACGTTCTGCGGTTGGACTCATATCTGCATCTTCGTAGGCTAGCCAGTTTAAAAATGGCACTGCTAGTGTTCACATAGTGGTAGACCAATCACAGCCTTTGTCGTCTCCGTCGTCCATTGACAGAGTGACAGACAGACACTTAAAAAATATTTCATGCAGCCGGAGACAATGGAGAGGCTCTCCGACAGGCTCTCCGTTGACGTAGAGGGCTCGACTACGTAGAGCACTTTATGTACGACTATCAATTAGGCTTTAGTATTGGTTTGGCTTTGACCCACTTCCAAGCTTTGAAGGAGAGACTTGGGGCTGAAGAGTGACGCGGCCATTGGCCTGAGGGGAGGGGCTCTTAGTTTGAATAGTGTTTACAAACAGGAATGGGAAAACACTCCAGACTCTTCCTTTAATAAAACGCAGCTGTAAACTTTATGTGGCTGAAATCATGAGATGTTATTAAAAAAAGAGTGTTTTAAAGGATCAAATCATAGTGGAGATTTAACACATAACTTTCTTTATTTTCTAAGGCTCTCGCCATCAGTGACCATTACCCTGGCTTTAGTATTGGTTTGGCTTTGACCCACTTCCAAGCTTTGAAGGAGAGACTTGGGGCTGAAGAGTGACGTGGCCATTGGCCTGAGGGGAGGGGCTCTTAGTTTGAATAGTGTTTACAAACAGGAATGGGAAAACACTCCAGACTCTTCCTTTAATAAAACGCAGCTGTAAACTTTATGTGGCTGAAATCATGAGATGTTATTAAAAAAAGAGTGTTTTAAAGGATCAAATCATAGTGGAGATTTAACACATAACTTTCTTTATTTTCTAAGGCTCTCGCCATCAGTGACCATTACCCTGTGGAGGTGGCGCTAAAGGCCAGTGAGAACGTAGCCCAAACAGCAGCAAAAAGGAGGCAACAGCCAGCTGCATCCAAGATGCCAGCAAAGAGAAGACGTTAGGACAAACTGGCATAAAATGTCCAAGGACTTGAAGATTTTGTGTTTTGAATAGTTTTGATTTGTCAAGCAAGAAGAATCCTCAAATGTCCTCAAAACAGATAAAAAATAAAGTTTTTGCAACAAAAGAAAATTCACCTACAGTTATTTGAGGTTGTTCCCTTGACAACTTAATGTGATCAGTATACTGTGCTTAATATCAGTGATTTAACTGTAAAATGAAACATATTGTACTGAGTAAACGTCTTAAAGATCATAGGTACAACTTTTTCAACAAAACAATCATTTAAAAAAATAAAACATCCACAGATAAATAAAAGTGATCGTTTTACAGCCCCAAAATTTTATAGCATATAAATACTTGTTTTTATCAATTTTGACGGGTCTAAAAAGTAAATATTTACATCTGTTTACCGTGCCAACATCGTTATTATTTACCGTTACAATTAGCTCCGGAGTTGCTTGCTTGATCACTATTTGCAGAAATAGGCTAGCATCGTCCTTTGCTTTACATTTCTCAAATTTAAGCGGACAAAAACAAAGCAGGATGAGGGTGAAAGTGACAAAGGGGCTAAAAGCCTCATGGAGGTTGCTGCTTTCCTCCTGAATATGTCAGTTAAACATTTGCTAATGCTTATCAATGGTTAGCCGGTTCTGTAACGTTGCTAATGCTAAATGAGTAAGCAAGTGCTAGTGCACCACCTACTGACAGAGAGGAATTAAACTTGAATTACACTTATAAGCTAGTTCTCATTTATTCAGATTCTACTTGCCTGCAGTCAGGCTTTCTTGTCATCTTTTAAATGAGACTGATTTTCCAGGTTTCTAAGGGTTTTTAAAAGGGTTTCTAAATGTTGCTTTCTTTCCTTTGTTTCATCAGTCATTGATCTGATCATTTGTCTTGTTCAGCTTAACTCTAACCCAGAAGTCATTCAAACATAAAAAGGCTCCAAACTGAAAAGATGCCCCAGAGATGTCTGAACATGACAGGCAACAACCAGAAATGAGCACTTACAGCATCACGCTTTTCAGAAAAAACCACACCCACTCTTAACTTCAGACTAATTGTGGAGTATTGAAGTACTCCTGAATAGAAGAATACATGAAGAAATTAAATGATAGCTCATCTAAGAGGTTTCAGGCTGGGTTGAGGAATAGGTAGCCAAATTAAGCAAAGTTGGTTAGAATTGTACAAACTGTTTTTGCTTTACATTCTGCACTTGCTTTTATGCTTGGTTTTGTGGCAAGGTACGCAACAAGGGCCCGGGCAGGATTTGATCCCACAGACTCCCAGGTGAGAGTAAGTCAGTCAAAGGAATTTCCCTGTGGCCAAGTAGGCAGGGCACATGATCAGTTGGAGGCATAGTGACAGGACTGTCGACTGTCACATTTCTCCCCCTCTTTCCACAAGCACATCCTCGTGCTCCACGCAGGCTGCTACCAATTTTGAATTTATGGGCCGTTTACCATCCATGGATTCCATGCTGTTTACCAGCGTCACATGGATCTGCCGACAACGCCAACGCTATCCATTCAGCCAAAGGGATATCCCCTTGGCCAAGTAGCCAGGGTATATGATCAGAATCAGAATGCCTTTATTGTCATTGTAACCAGCGTCCCAGTACAATGAAATTGCTTTCAGTACAACCCGTCCAAGCTCAGACAGACAACAGACAAAACAGCAAAACATACCGGAACCGGGAGGACTTGAGGAAGCTGCATATGCACACGCTCTCTTGATCCATGATCACTCTGAGGCACAAGGTCAAGGCCAAATTTATTTATAAAGCACACTTAAAACAACATAGAGTGCCCAAGGTGCTGTACAAGTTTGCTGACATATGCACATGCATGTATATATATATACATATATACATATATATATATGTGTGTATATATATATATATATATATATATATATATATATATATATATATAATATTATACATACACACAGCCCATATAGACACACACATACACATAGACACCTACAGTACATACATAAGAACTAATAAAAAGAAATAATACAAGACTATATAAAAGATTTAAACAATCAGGAAATAAAACAGAATCACACACTAGTGTTAAAAGCCAGTGCAAACAGGTGCGTCTTTAACAGAGATTTAAAATGCTCAATTGACCGGGCCTGCGTAATGTGGGGGGGGCAGAGCGTTCCAGAGCTTCGGACCCGCAACAGAAAAGGCTCGGTCACCCTTTGTTTTCTGTTGGGTGCGTGGCACTTTTAAAAGCAAGCAATTTGAGGAACGTGTTTGTTTGACCGGAATATGCACAGTTAGAAGCTCTGAAAGGTAAGGGGGGGGCCAAACCATTCGGGCACTTAAAAACAAGCAATAAAATCTTGAACTGGATCCTGTAAGGGACAGGAAGCCAGTGGAGGAAAGCCAGAACAGGGTGATATGGTCCCGTTTCCTGGTTCCAGACAGAAGATGCGCCGCTGCATTTTGGACCATCTGCAACCGGTGGTGAGAAGACCGGTCCAACCCAAAATATAAAGAATTACAATAATCCAGTCTAGAAGAAATAAATAAATGAACAACATGTTCAAACTGGTTACAGGGATGTAAGGCTTCACCTTTGCCAAAAGATGCAACTGAAAAAACTATGTTTGACAACAGAAGAAATCTGTTTGTCAAATTTAAAAGCACTGTCAAAGAAAACACCGAGGTTTCTTGCACCAGTGCAAGTGAAAGAATCCAGGGGACCCCAGCACACTGTCACCAGTTAGGCACAGAGCACAGTATAAGGAGGACACTTCAAAGTGCAGAAAAACTTTGATTTTGGGATCCTGCAATTTTGGTACAACACAAACCAATTCTAATGCGGACAAAAAGATGCAGAAAAATTACACAGATTACAGTCATGTTGATGAGATGCATGAGGTCAGCATGCTGAAACACAATAAGGTAATGGGCTATATGCACGGTTCCACTACTTCCTGAACTTCAGACAGCACCTTTGCTTCCTGTCTTTCATTATTGGACAAACTGATTAATCCAGGTGTGTCTGATCTCAATAACTGGCCAAACACACCTGGATTAATCAGGTTGTCCAAGAATGAAAGACAGGAAGCAAAGGTGCAGTCTGAAGTTCAGGAAGTAGTGGAGCCGTGCATGTAGCCCATTAGGTTTTAACAAACGAATCAGTGTTACAACCAAACACCTGTATGGTTTCATGTTGTAGCAGCAGATCTGGTTTACCAGCCTGAAGCAATCCTGTGAGAATAAGGAGGAAAAATGACAAAAGATTAGCTTTTGCTTCCAGTGCATTGTCTTCAAAAAGTTTTATTTCAGTGTCTCCTCCAATCTTTTCATATTGATTAAAGTGGAGGGTTGTGGATTACAAGTTAGATTCTTTGTTGATGAAATAGCAGCCAGCTTTACAGAGAGCTTGAAAAAGAATATTTTCCTCAACATTTGGCCTCAAAATCAGAAACACTGGATATCTGATACCAAAGCTCTGTCAAACTATAGCGTTGGCCTTCCTCTCATGACTCCACCCTAGGGAGGTTTAAAAAGTCATGAGACACCTGAGACTCCTCACTATGGTAAGACATCCTTTACCTGGTTTCACTCCTTTGCTCCCCTCTCATTCTCCGTCCACCCAGCTTAGCTTTTTCTCTTGCTTTTTATTCAGTTTTGCATCTTCTTCATTGTCTCTTCTTTTACTTACCTGCCTTCTTTTTCCACTGCTTCAGCCTTAGCTTCCTGTCACCCTCCATCTCTCGCTCCACCATGAGTCTGAGTCGTACCAAGCGAATCAGCTCCAGCAACTCGGTCCGGAGCAGCAGTGGCGCGAGGAGGCTGAGCGGCTTTGGTCCGGGTCAGGGGGGTTTCAGCGGCATCTCCCTGAGCAGCAGCTCCCTGTACGCTGGTACCAACGGGCATCATCATGGTCTGGGAGCCTCACTGACATCTCTGTCAGTCAACAAGAGTCTGCTGGCCCCCCTGAACCTAGAGATCGACCCCAGCCTGTCAATGAGCCGAGCCCACGAGAAGGAGCAGATCAAAAGCCTCAACAACCGCTTTGCAAGTTTCATAGATAAGGTAAATAAACTGGATCTGGGGCTGTTTCAGAAAAACCAGTAGGCATGACTAATCTAGCAGCAAGGACCAGAGGCTACACTGTATGAGTGTCCTGTTTTGGAGCCAAACTAAATTATTGATCTCTCTCTGCATCAGTCAGAACTTTTAATCTTTATCATCATCTTTATAGATATTTTTGTGATATATTATATTATCCCTTTTTGAAAAGACAAGAAAACAGGAAGTTAAATTATTTCATGAACTCACAGTTCTGCAAGGCAAAATGACTGGTTTCCCCAAAGGAGTGTGCTGACATGGACAGATTTAACACTGATTCATTTATTGTATAATAGTAAGGAAACATTGTTGAAAATATGTTGAACATGTATTTACAGTGTATTGATTCAACTTGACAATTTTAATTGGAATAAACCTGGAAATATGATTTGTAAGTACTGAAAGAAATCAAAATATTTAGATCAAAAGTATATACAACAGAGCTGTAAAATGTTTCCTTTGGCGCAGAGACATCTCTGGTTGTGTGTTTGTGTGTAAAGTACCACTAATTTTATACATTCGTTTTACGATTTATGCAGTTTTTTTCCTTGATATTGTATGTCTCTTTTTTTTTTACAAGTCAGCAGCATTTTGGAAAACAATTACAAAGTTGTTTTGTTTTGTTGGAAGTATTAATGGTCCTTAAATGGTATCATTTCATAACCAGCAAAGAAACAATGAATCATGTGTGCAATACTTTTACATCCAATGAAGTACATGTAGAGCTGACCAGTCAGAGAGGGGTCAGCTCTCCCTACTTGGGGAAGAAGTGTTTTGTTTTACTGTGTTTGTAATTTGTTCACATGCATAATGAATCTTCTCAAACTGACCAAAGGCCTATCACTTTTAAGTGTATGTCAATGGAGCCACTATTAAGCTTTTTGGCTTTAAATAATTCAAAGAAACTACAACAAGCCTGCAGTCCTAATTACTACAAAGTTTAATGTAAATAACATGAATGCTTCAAGTCATCACTTTCATCATATAGTATAGAGGCTTAATTGAAAAGAAAAAAAAACGCAAGTGTATTGCTCAGTCTGTTGTTTCTAACGCTATCTTCCCTGGCAGCATTTACTCACAGTTAAACTGAAACAGTGAGAACAGATAAATATGAGCCTGAATATACTTTACTGTTCTAACTAAATTGTAATTAGGGCAGTGAAGGAGAGTGGTGGCCTTGTTGGAATTGCTGAAAAACGCAGATTGCACACATTTCCCACAGATGGTGCGCCCAGCTCAGTGATAACGCTGGACATTGATACTCTACTAGGGAACAGTTCTGCTTTCTCACGGAGTGGGTGACGCTCTCATAATAGAAGCTTTGTTGGAGTCTCACATCCGTGGGGATACAGTGACAGAAAGCTCAGGAGGATGAGGACCTGTTTGTCCAAATTTCTAACCAAACCTTTTATTGTTGTTATTTATATAGCCTACTAATTGAGTGTCTTAAGCATTATTACTCAATATTACTGTGACAAAAACAGATTAAGTTATTTGTGCATTATTTCTTTTGCAAACAGAAAATCTGAAGCTGAGTTATTAGAACAAGTTACAAAATAAACATCGGCAACTTTTACTTAAAGTAATCAATCTGTTAATTACTATGTGATTTATGATTTTCATTAGGCAGAGAAATTAGTAAATTCTAAACAGAATTTCACTACAATTTCACTCTGAACAGGTGATGTTTAACAGTATATCCAAAATCAAGCCTTTCCTCTAGGTCAGTGTTTGAGTTGAAGTCATGGAGGCTGTTTCTGACTGCGTATGAGCCTGTTTTACATCTGTTTACTTCACAAAAACACATTGGGGCTTAAAGGGTTAAAGTATTTGAAATGTCTTTATTAGATCAAAATCAATGCAAAATTTGAAGACTTTTTACATGCAAAAGGAGAAAGGGAGTGAAAATAGTCTGATCCCTATGTGGTTATTAAATAAGTACATTTATAATTTACAGTATCTATAATATTTTGACAATTTAATGTAAACATTCATTGCATGAAAGTCTACAACAGTTACACATCCTAAAAAGTAATAACACAGAACATGAAATGAAACCAGTTACTGTCATATATAAGATTATGATGACAACAAGTTAAACCATATAATATTATTTTATACAGTAGTGTCATAACTAACATGATTCCATCTCAAATAAATAGAAATTTACAATTAAAGTGATTTCTACTTTCATTCCTGTTGGAGAAATTAAAATGATTTCAATTTTAGCTTAAAGGGAAAAATTGTTTTAGTTGCCAACAGATGATAAAGTTGTAACCAAAACATTTTATTTAAAATGCTCCCAATACTCATAATTAATGTCAAGAGAAAGAGTCTAAGACCAGGTATCTTCTGTAAGAGAAGACATCCATTATATCAGTGAAAACTTCAGAAACCACATTTGGATGCTTTTCCATCCAATTTTACAAATGAGATGGTTAATGTGACTTCCGTGCTGATGGTAACAATAGGATCCTTGTCTGAGGAATTTTTGGATGCAAGAAAGGTTGAAACATCAACCCAGGGTTTAAAACTTTTTGGACATTTGGCCTTTCTCTTTTTGGATGGTAATTCTAACCTTCATGATAGCTGAAATTGTGGAAGATGAGGCAGTTAAAGATCCCTAACTAACTTTGTTATGGATGGAAACAATTAAAAAGCAAAGTTGAGTTAACTGCAGATGTACGGACCTTGCATTTACTGGGGTAATCGAATACCACTTAGCCCCTTAATAAAACATTAAAGAGCTGCCTTGCTCATGCAGGCAAGTAAATTATTCTGAGGTAAAAGGCAGACAAAGTATTTCTTGTTGCAAGATGATGACCCAGATTTTTATACCTGAATGAGAATTGAGCTCTTTGTGGACTGTGATGGAACGTAATGATTGTTTGTTGCAGAAATGATTTCATGTTGGATTTTAAGCATTTCTTTTAAACCAGAAGATTTAAAAAAGAGAGTCAGAATGCAGAAAATGCTCCGGGGATTTAAGCACATATTTACATCCTGAATTGGTGGTACTGAGCTACTGGATATTTAAGCTATCTGTCCCATTTCCGTCCCATTGACTTGGATTGAAACCTGATGAATCCGGTCAAACATGGTGTGGTTGTGCCTCAGAGGGAGATTATTGTGCTTCCAACAGAGTGCAGGCTTTGTGTTGGTGGCTTTAAACCTGACTGCAGGCAGGAAACATGAGCTGTGCAGATACAGGCCAGGAGTACAGTCTGGTGTTGACAATGACTGTGCTAGGCTGCTGGAATGTTCCTCCGACCTCTGGTTGTCAAAAGATGGCTTAATTCAATAGCAACAGCAACTGATTATCTCCATAATGGGCTAATATTAAGTTTATTTCCTTCATAAATAACTTGATCTTCTCCAAAAGTTGCCAAATGTCCTGAATGTTCAGTTCATACTTTATAAAACATACAGTGGCTTCTGATAATTACAGAAATGCAAAAGACTGATTTCAGAGTCAGTCGTTGTTTGTTTTTTTCCAGTCTCAGTCATGTCATAGAAACCAGCTAGTCTAATGTGAAGACGACCTGGGGCGGTTGTAAATATCACTGACAGGATCTCAATAACAACATGATTCTTGTTTTCACTTGTTTCTGCTTACAATTAAAATTATTTTATGACTATTGCCCTCCAGATAGATATTCCCATAAATCCAAGATGCAACATGCTGTCATCAGGTCTCAGCGTGATTCACTACCTGCTATTAGTGTGTTGGCAGTCCCTCTGAAAATAATTTCATAATTACATAAAAACAACTTTATGAATATTTCCTTAGAGAATGTTCTTCTGTATTATCAGCGTTCGTGGATCACACTCATTAGTTCCACCATCTTGTCTACAGTAAATGTGGTCACTGCGAGCTTCTAAACAAACAATGCTGCCTAGGGCAAATGCCAGTCGATGCTTCAAAAACAAATTGCGAAGATTAAGGCACACTAGCAAGGTCCATCATTTCTTTCAGTTCTGTGGTGGATATCTTGATGTTTTGTGCACTTTTACAAATTTTGGTCCACTTACATACATTAAATCAGGTTCACTAAGAGCATTTAAAAGTCCAAATAGTGGCTAACTTCCTGTTTGCTCCTTGAAAATAAAGTGGGATTTAAGCAATCATACACACTGTAAAATGTTTAACTTGGGGCTGCCTTAAAATTTTGAGTAACATAGAACAATTTTTGTGTATTTAAGATGTGTTTGATTAAGTATATTGATTTATAACAATAACAAACCAGAAGGTTGTTAATTTGACATAAAATAATGCACTAAGAAAACAAAAATCCCAAAATGCAATTTACAGCGCAGCTGTTAAGGATTTCTGCTTGTTTACTATTTTGATAGTAATTACAGTCCACTTTTCGTATTTGTAATCCAGCGTATTTACCATGTTGGGGCAAGTAAATGTTTGGAAACTGATGTTCTTTGGCACATCACATGATGAAAACAAAGTGTGGTTTGTCCTCAAGCTGCGACATTATAGTAGCACTGCCTAATTTTACAAGAGTACCTAACTGCAGTTACAATGACCAACAAGGTTGCCGCCATACATCCAATCCATACAGGAAGTTAGTTAAATACCGCCAGGAGTAACTTTCTGCGGCTTGCAAACACGTGTCGGGTGGTGGTCGGATTAGGAGAAGGGTCAGGGGTAGGGTTAGATTTTAGTAAGTTACACGAAAAAGAAACTTCTGATTGGGACTTCCGGCGTGGATTGGACATATGGCAACGTATCGTGACTGCAGTTGGGTCCCTCTCTGATTTTAGTTCAGCACTTTGGGACTCAGGAAGAATCCACAAGCTCCTTTCTTGTGGTTGCTCCCAGATTTAGTCTCAGCTTCTGCTGCGAGATAGTTGCTAAAGCATCAGCTTGTACCCGAGCCATTGTTCAATATTAACACTGAAGATTTCTGGACAATTTAGTCTGGATTTTTTTCACATGCTTCATAGTAGAAGACAGAGTTTCCCGTTGGGTATATTTTTAGTTTAGTTTTTCAGGAAGTGGAGATGACAGTTGTGAAAGAGTTGAAAGAAGAGTGTACAGTATTTCTAGTTTTAATATCTGTTTGGTTCAACAGTGTATTGTGCACAACTATGAACTCAAAACCTCCAATGTTTGCCACCTGTTTTTGATTCGTTGCTCATGTTGTCATTTCCTCCTTTCTCACTCAGGTACGTTTCCTAGAGCAGCAGAACAAGATGCTTGAGACGAAACTGGAATTGCTGCAGGGTCAGGGCGTCAGCCGATCCAATGTGGAGCCCTTGTTCGAGGCCTACATGGCAGGTCTGAGGCGTCAGATGGACCTGGTCAACAACGACAAGACCAAACTGGACGGGGAGCTGAGGAACATGCAGGGACTGGTGGAGGACTACAAACACAAGTAAATTATGACCCTTAAACTCCAAGTAATAATATCTAAGGTATCATTGTCATTACATGCTGCACCCATCATACTGTCCTCTTTCTGACATAGATATGAGGAGGAGATTAACAAGAGAAACAACCTGGAGAATGACTTTGTTATCCTGAAGAAGGTCAGGACTCACACACAATCATTCTTATATTCAGGTGTGGTCAGTAAGACGAACCATTCTATTGTCCTGTCTCATTGTCCTTATTGTCCACATACGTCAAAACCCATGAATGTCTTGAAACTGTTCAGTATGCTTTTGAAGGGGACAGCAGCTGGTTAGTTTTATTCAGCCAAATACTTTCAGTGGAAAAACGGCTTTTTTCAATCCCTGCTCTGTAAATTCTTCAACATGAGTTTGTTTTAGAGACTAATTCAAAATATGGAAGTCAATTACTTCTATTTGCAGTATACTATAAGCATTTATTTCTTTAAGAAAAATGTCTATAATGATTCAGTTCCTGCCCATTGTTCACTTTGATAATTCAAAGTTAACTCAAGCAAATTGATTTCCTCCAAGTCTTGGAAATTTTAGATAAACCAAGCAAGCATTATTGTCTGTGAGTAGCTTTGGATGTCAGCTTTCCTCACATCCTCTACTCTTACACTTAAAAGCACAATACTGTAAATGAGAGTTTTTTTTATGCTCAATTTACTTTTTCTTCGATCAGCGGTTATTAAAGGATAACTTTCTTTTTTCAACCTGGACCTTACAGTAGGAGTTTGTACGTGCATTCTCTCACTGGTAAAGATTTCTGTATCACTTTGACTCCTTTGGGCGATATTTAGATGAAGCCGCCCTCCGGCGTACATCATGGGAGAGACGGGGCAGCTTCTCTATAAGAAGTCTGCATTGTCTGCAGCAAAACCCCTTTATTTCATCATTACTTTAAGTAGAATGAATGAATGCACGAGTACTATTGTCCTGTGAGTTCAGAGTTAGCTTTCCCTTTGTTTTGGGGGGTTTTCTCCACACTTCACCGGTCGTTCGAGCTCAACCACGTGCGGCCACAGTACAGCTGAAAAAAAGTGGCTTGTTAGATGCCAACAAACTGCAATCCGCAAAACTCTGAACTCAAATGACAATTGTACTCATTCATTCTACTTAAGGTATTGGTGAAATGAAGGAGTTTTGCTACAGATAATGCCTTATAGAGAGGCCCACTCCTGCAGCCCCGTCTCTTCCATTATATGGATGCACAGGCGGCATAATCTAAATATCGCCCAAAGGAGTTAAAGTGATAGAGAAACTTTACCGGTGAGTAAACTCACGTATAAACTCCTAGAAATAAGGTTGAAAAAGGAGAGTTATCCTTTAAGTTTACTTTTATTTTAGTGATTACATTTAAAACACAGTGACAAATTAAATGAATGAATGGTATAATTATTGAAATGTGGTGCAGTTAAAAACAAATCATGATAAAATTGTGCTTATGTTTGTCAAATAATCCATATAAGATTATCGTCTGTCTCTGTTTCTGTGTTTTTAGGATGTAGACTCTGCATATCTGGTCAAGGCAGATCTTGAGGACAAGGTCGGAGCTCTGACTGATGAAATCAACTTCCTGCGCAATGTCTATGAAGAGGTATCATTTTATTGATGTTGTAAAATACTTCCTTTATTACCGTGTTCTCACAATATTCCCCACTGGTCTCCCAAAATGTCCCCGTTGGAAGCTCCGCTTTCCTTTGTTTGTTTATTCTGTCTTTGTGTCATGACTCATCTGAGAACCAACTTCAAACACTGGCAACTATGTCATACCAACCAGCCGATATCTCTGTTGTTCCTGTTTTTAGATCCTTTGTTAACCTTCAGGGTTTAGAATATTCCACTGGAGTTTCACAACATGCCAGGACATGAAATTTGGTTTCAATGACATGTTGACAATGTTTGTTTAAAGGGGAAACTCAGTAACTTTTTTACCTCAATAAATGCTTTTCGGAATCCCCGTGGGGCTAAACAAAGTGTTTACGGAGCGATTCAATGTGCCCCCCCCTCCCGCCGGGGCCTCTGGCCTGCGAGCAGCGAAAAACAACTTTGCCTGCGCCGACCCGAGCAGAACTTGCGACAACAGAAACCGCTGTACGGTACTCAGGTCCCCTATCTACCGAGCTGCTTCCAGCGCTGATTTGAACCAGATTACCAGCGCTAATTCAAAGAAAACATTTCTTTAGCTTCACACCACCTAAACACGGCTCCTGGCTCTCATAACCAACTCTTTGCTGGACCAGAGTGATTCACATAGCTGCGCTGCCTGGGCGCCGGGTGAAGCATCACTGCTTCAGGCTCAATAATCACTTGTCACGTCCGCAAAAAGTAAAGAAAAGTTCGTATTCTTACCTGCTACTCGCCAACACCAGTGAAAGATATAATCCACGGCATATTTACCCGCAAATCGCGGGTAAAACGTCCCGTTTCAGAAAATACAGGACTTCGCTTTGAGCAGAGGGAGACGAGGTGCTGCTACCAACGCAGCAAAGTAGCATCAACAAGCTAGTAAAAGCTTAGAAATATATCCAGCGATCAAAATAGAGGAAAGACAGGTAGAGAAGCCGTCTGTGTGCTGTGGGGGTGTAAGGGGGGGTTGAACACGACAGTGAAAGGACGCCACTAGGGGGAGCCCCGAGCTGAAGTTACTGAGTTCTGCTTTAAGTTTCAAGGCACTTTGCCCTGTCGTGTTATCAGTTGTGAGTTTCCTCACAAAACGTGAACATTTGCTTCAGATTCCTCAATATGTTTTTGATCTTCTTTGTGCAAAGCCTTCTCCAAATGTTTGGTGGAGATTTGAAATGAAAAGCGTAACTTAATTTGAATAAAATCATTGTGGAAATAACAGATTTAGATTTAAAAAGTGTCAAACCTCAGAACATAGTTTATATTTGGCTCAACACTTGTCGACAGAATGATTTCACCTTATGTGTTGTATTTCCTGCACAATGACCAGGAGTTGCGCGAGCTGCAGGCAAGCATCAAAGACACCTCGGTGGTGGTGCAGATGGACAACAGTCGCAGCCTCAACATGGAGCAGATCGTTGCAGAAGTCAAAGCCCAGTATGAAGAGATCGCAGCCCGCAGCCGAGAGGAGGCAGAGGCCTGGTACAAGAGCAAGGTAAGAATGATGCCATAAGTCAATTACTTGTTAAATTTGTCTTAAAAAAAAAAAAAAAAAAAGTATCTTCAGGAGCTATGCAATAAGTGTAATTCTCTTAGAAGAAATGAACAAATGAAAAGCAAAATGCTAAAGCAGCACATGTAATATTTGTCAACTCTTTGCTTGCAGTTTGACCAAATGTCAGTGCAGGCCAGCCAGTTTGGAGACGAGCTCCGCATCGTGAAGGGTGAAGTGGCCGAAGTCAACCGACTGATCAGTCGCCTGCAGAGTGAGATAGAAGCTGTGAAAGCACAGGTAGTCACCAGCAATAACTGTCTATGTAATGGTGAATTTAGTCTTCCAGGTATATTAATCCTAAATCTTAAATGAAAGGCAGCTGGACTTCTTTTCTTGATCCTTGAAGAAGTTTCTCCTGTAATCTGAACAGCCTCTTCAGTTCTAACTGCATCCCAGGCATAAAAGCTGATCTGTCCAGGTGGCGTATGACACTGTCAAGTAACCAAATAGTTTTGATTCTGAACTCTTACCAAGTGATCTTAAACTCAATCAGGAAGTGTTTCAGAAATGTGTTATTAATTACCTTTACTTCGATATGGAAACACCCACTGGAACCATATTTCCCCCCCATCTGTTTGATTATTATTGAGCATTAAAAGAGGATCAATAGAGGATTAGGGGATGTCCTGGCTTGTAAATAAGTTTATGAACAAATCACCTTTTAGACTATTTTGATTGTAGAACAAATTGTGCAGTTTAAGACAAGTATTGATCATCCATGCTCCCATTTTAGCGTGCCAATCTAGAGAACCAGCTGGCTGAAGCAGAGGAGCGAGGAGAGCTGGCTGTTAAAGAAGCTAAAGCCCGGACTAGAGATCTGGAGGACGCCCTCCAAAGAGCCAAACAAGATATGGCCAGACAGCTGAGAGAGTACCAGGTATGTGAGGAGATGTCTTAAATGGAAAGAAGAAGAAATATGCATGATAAATGCTAGGCTGGAAAGATCAGAGCATGAAAGTCGAGTAAGATGATCCAACTCTGTTCTCCTGCAGGACCTGATGAACCTGAAACTGGCTCTAGACATTGAGATCGCCACCTACAGGAAGTTGTTAGAGGGAGAGGAGGACAGGTGAGACAGGAGAGGAGTGCAATGGATCTGAAATTATGGGTATACTTTATTTCACCTCCTACCAATATCCCAAGTGCACCACATTAATACCCAAACTAAAGCTAATATTATTAAGGAGTGGGTTGTAGAGGCGTCACTGTAAAAGCAGCAATTTACTATATTAAATCCAAACTTGCTGTATGGCCGAACCTCGGTTGCATTTATCACCATACCTCTGTTGTTTATTCATTTTTAATGGAAATCACACCACACTAGTGTCAACACAAGTAATAATTTTACCATTTTTTTTCCACCTCCCTGAACAGCACAGAGTATGATGTAGAGTAGATGGGGTGGAGGTACTAATGTACACCAATTTTTTTTATTTTTTTTTTTTCAGACTTGGACAGCAGTCCATCCTTAACATCCAGACTGTCTCCAGCTACAGTAAGTACAAACCAGAGACCAGTACAGTTACACTGAATAAACACTGGAGTTAATTAAACCTGTCCACAAACTCTCACATACTCTGGCCTGAGGGGCGGCATCTGAGAAAACTATCTGCACTTAAAAGTTACATTTACAGAAAGGATATTCATTTTATATTTGAGTACGACATCAGAACGTTTGTTCATTATTTTCCTTTCTCCATCTTTCTGAGTTTCTCTCTCTTTTTTTGTTTAGGTCCTAAAAGTACGAATGGCTTCCACAGTGCCACCAGCTCTCCGACTCCAAAACTGCTGATAAAGACAACTGAGACCAGAGACAGCTCCAGATACAGCACTCACTGAGAGCAAACGTGCAACAGCTGTTTCATTTGGATTTTCTGTGTCTGAAATGTATCAGGTTGCATGAGGGGCTTTAAATTACTAACGTTTATGTAGAAGAACTGAAAACTTAAGTCATTCCAAAATAGAAAAAAGTTAAATAATACTGGGAACTTTTATAGTGTGTTGTTGTAGTCTGCTTCATATATTTTGAGTAAACGATACTCTGATTTCAGTTTGATAAACACTTTGGTAGTCTCATGTATGACTTAATGTGTAATCTCCCTTTCAGCCTATGTAAGAATGTAGTCGTCCTGCAAATACTTTGGAGCTCCCATTAGATATTTGTTTCTGTAACAGTGACATTTTAGTTCTTTGTGTTCAGATAGTATTTCTTAATTTACTGTCAATATCTCATAGATAGTCTTCAGGTACAGAACTTGGATTGTGACAATTGGGTTTAAGCTACTTTTCATCTTCCTTCAAATTCACAAATAAAGTAAACCAAAGTGGCTTTCAGTCTTTCTATTTTCTATTATTTCAAATCTTTAATTGACAAAAATTGCACTTGAAATGCGTTATCCCATGAAGTTGACATTTCCTCCTTTTTTTTGTTATCATTATTAATGAGTAATTAACATTTTCAGGAAAATCATATTTTTCCTCCATGCTTGAACAATTTGAATTTATTATCTGTGCTATCACACCATGAGTTGATACAAATAGTTTATCTTAATATTTGTTGCAAATCTTAATATTATCAGCTCAAATGAACACATTTTTAAATAATCAAACACTGCCCTCTAGAGGATTTAATGAATGGCCACAACATATCGATGGTGAAGTAATGAGGGATTTTGTTTTGTTTTGTTTCAGCTTAGTTGTTTTCTTTTTTGTTGTTGTTTGTTTGTTTGTTTTTTCCCCTTTTACTGTCCAGCATCATAGCAAGTGAATAATGTCTAAATGCCATATTGTGCCAAGCAAATTTATTTTACTATGGGGGGAGCTTTAATATGTATAGAAAACAGAGATTTGTGGATATAAGGCTCAATGCCAAAACAGACAACAAGCTCCTGCACCTGTCTGTGAGTACGAAAGAGTAAGTTGTTGTTAATGAGTGTGATAGCCTAAATAATATTGTAATGAACTTTAATACTCTGAAGTATTTCCAAAGGTGTGAAGGAAAAGAGTTCAACAAGACTGCCAGAAGAAAAAAAGGATAGATTATGACCATAGACTGTATATAATTATTATGACCAAAAAAGTAATTTATAGAAAAATAAAGATTTCCCGTGATTGAAAAAATAGATAACGTGGAAGATGAATTTAATATGAGCTTCCTTTTTTTTTCTTTTCGTTTTGTGAGCGTGTGTGCGCGCGTAATTCGTTGTCAGCTCTCAATAGTCGGGAAAGTAAATATTTCCTGCAATATTATCTGAGGGATTTGTTGACGGAGAGCTGAAGTGTGGATTCAGCATTGTACTCCTGGTTATAGTGCAGTTATGAGAGGGTTGTTGCTTAGTAACCGTTTAGAGAGATCAAGGGGAGCTGATCGAGCATTCTGTTTTGCGGCGACCTTCTTCTCTCCTCTGATTGGTCAGGCTGGTGAAGTTTTCGCGCCAACGCACTGCATTGTGGGGTTTGGTAGCGGAAGTGTGCTGCTCGTGGGGAAGCTGTTGTTGGTGTTGTTTGGATGAGGGTACGAGAGACCCTTAAGAATTGACGTTGGGGAGTGTATTAAAAGACTAAAACTGTTTGTATTAATTCATACGAATGCGGGGTGAAGAGTCGCCGGATTCAGAGTCAGGGAGGATGGAGGAAAGTTCAGTCCGAAGGAGTTTGGAGGCGTTGTGTCAAGAGCTGAACATGGACGAGCAAACTGCCACTGAAGCTATGGACAACTTCACTGCCATATGGAACACGTATACTCTGGAGGTGAATAATGTTCAGAAATAATATGTTAACTCATTCAGTTTACTGCTGAATATAACGCTGTCTAAAAAAAGTTTCACCCTGCAGTTTATTCGTTGCAGAACAGAATGTAGCACATGATGCAAACATTGGGATTAAAGGGCTTCAGCCCTGTTTTCATTTTATTCGTCGTTCGGCCATGACCTATTCGTCCACTGTTTCGTTAATGAAATGAATCCATTTAATTTTTTTATTTAAAAAATGAAGAAAAAAGTGACATAGTTTTAGCTCAAGATATAAGCAATCAACATAATAATTAAAATATTTAAATCATCGATGTAGGCAAATATATATTTAGCCTAATACAACTGTGCGTCAGGATTAAAATCCATTGAAGCCCAGTCTGTATAATAATGCAAGTGTAGTATGCACATTGTATATAATGAATTATTGTTGTTGTTATTATTATTCAATAAAAGTGAAGTTACTGTATTTTGTAGACTTGTGAAGCACGGGTTGTTAGCAGTGTGTACCGTAAAAGGAATAAGTCTTTGTATGATTTGGAGGGATGATGGTATATATGTTGGAGTTTGTGGTTTGTTGAGTGGCTGAAGGAAGCAGTTTATGTTGGGAGGGAGTTGTTGGCCTGATTGACAACAACCACCAATCTCTGACACTTATGGAACCCAGTTCATACATTAAGAATTAAGAAAGGACTGATTGAACAAAAATAGTGGCAAGCTACAGCTTAAAATATGAGTTTATATTTTTACTTAACCTTAGACAACTTTAATATTATAATGATGACCATGAAAAATATCTGACATCTGTACAATTCAAGCTTTTATGCCTTTTTGCTTTTAACAAGCAGCAAAAGAACAAATTTTAGCGATGTTATTAGAGCTTTAAACCATTTTACATAATATAGGTGCTGTATGTACAGGATTGTAATGGTCTCTGCCTGTTTGTTAGGATTTAAAAATAAATAAATAAACTGGTTTTCCAGGCAAAACCAAAAGAAGGATGAGGAGGAGATACAAATAATTTTTTTTCCCCTAAAAGAGAACAACTTACTTTTAAATGTTCTGTTTTTACAGAACAGTGGGGGTAGAATTTTAATGTTTAGTATGGTATAGTTATTTATCTATTCATCTTACAAAATTATACAAGCTTTACATCTGGTATGTCAAGAGAATATTGCTATGTTCAGTTTCTTCAGTTTGGGGCAACATTGAAAAATCTTTCAACCAAATGTGATTACTGGATAACTGTCATGTCATCATCTGGGAAGGATAAAGAAGTCCTGAAACTGTCTTCCAACATGGCTTCCAAAATACCTGTCAGGAACAATACTTTTTTTGTACCATGTTTCCATTTAATTCAATTCATTCCCCTTCAATCATTTTATCCATGACACTGTGCAAAAGTACATGGTCCACCCCTGATCTAGACTTTCAGATATGGAGCCAGAAGTGCAGGCATGAGAGGACATCAGTTTGAGTTCCGGGAAAATAGGACAGTCACCAGGGCTAACATTTTGTCATAAAAATAATGTTTCAGTTCTGCTTTCCAAATAACATTTGTTGCTGTGATGAAATCACAAGTAAATCATAAACTGCAGTAAAATATGACTCAAACAAGCCAACTTCATTCTTAACTAGAGAAGTGCTCAGAGAGCGCAG
This sequence comes from Atherinomorus stipes, assembly GCA_023101725.1. Classification (NCBI taxonomy): domain Eukaryota; kingdom Metazoa; phylum Chordata; class Actinopteri; order Atheriniformes; family Atherinidae; genus Atherinomorus; species Atherinomorus stipes. Next base: position 140,672 of record JALJCO010009077.1, read on the forward strand.
ACCTCCGCCAGGCAGCTCTCGCAATGATAAAGAATCCCTCAAAAAAATTCCTGGATCCAGAAGGTGATCGGGATCACCACCAAAATATAATGGGTTTGTCTTTGGGCTGAGGCACACGGCTGGGGAAGATTTCAGGTCAATCCGTCCAGTGCTTTTTACGTAAAGTTACAGACAGACAGATAAACTAACCAGTGCTACAGAAAACATCGCCTCCTTCGCAGAGATAATAATAAGCTGTAGCCAGCTGTTAAATGTGATCTATCCTCTAATTTGAGTTGACTATTTGGGCAAGTCTTAAAGCCATTTTAGACATTTTTTCCCTCTGGTGCTTTTAAGCGGAAAGAAAAAACATTGTTAGCCTCATAGCATAATAACTTAAGTCATATTTTGGCTAGAATGTGATATCTCTCTATCTGTACTATCCTAATATTGTTCAGTACCTATAACACCTTGAAATTTTATAAAGTCAACTGTGCTAAGAGGCTAACGACATATGATTTAGCCCTGTATGACATGCACTTATGAGTATAACATTAAGATGTCTATTCTCACTTCTCTCTGTGAGACAAAACTCTGCATGTTTCTTAACTTCTCAACTTCTGGCCCATTGATTGCATCATCATTCCTAAAGACAAAGGTCAAAGGGAGCTGCTCAACACAATGTACTATAACAATTCTGTCATTTCACCATTCAGATCAATGTTTGAACTCAGTTTTATAATCTATTGTTTTAATGAAAATTTGGAAAAGCCATTTAATTTGGTAGAGATTTAAATAAAATGCATGTACATTAGGGCTGAAAGATATATCGTTATCGTATCTATATCGAGATATGGACATCCAGGATATTAATATCGCCAAAGCAACTATATAAAGATATAGATTTCTCCTGCGCTTGTCCTGCATATAAAGCTCTGGAAGTCACAAACAAAACTGCACTTTCCACCAAAGTGCTTGGTTTTCAACAAACCCGTAGTCATATCGTATCGTATCGGTATTGAGATGTCTGGCATGAATATCGAGATATGAAATTTTGTCCATATCGTTCAGCCCTAATGTACATAATATGCAGTTGTTTATCTTAGTGTTGTTTGTTGTTGTTTCTTTTTATGTTCCTCCTGAGGATCGTATCAGATTGCTGGAAGTGTACCACTGATCAACAGATTTCTGTTTATATAGAGTAAATTAAAAGATAAACTAAGGATGAGTTGCTGTGTGTCTGTAGGGAGATGTGGTCCACTGGCTGGCCTGTTCGCTGTACGCTGCCTGCAGGAAGGGGTCCACTCCCACAGTGGGGAAAGGGCTGATGGAGGGAAACTGTGTCTCCCTCACCAGGATCCTTCGCTCCTCCAAACTCAGGTCAGACAGTTTGCTCTGATTGTCCACAACTATGTAGAATTAAAAATGATCCTGTCAAAGACTTGAAGCCACATTTCAAATCCCATTGTGGGGAAAGCCTTAAGTTTGTAGCTTCAGTAGCTTAGACGCTGGATTTAAGTGGGGAAAAAATTCTGTTAACCTCACCTTAAACTTGTCCCCAAGCAATGTATTGCTTGCAAACTCAGATTCTTAAAAACTGACATTTTGCTGGCTAAGATTAGTCAATAGTCTTTCTGCCTCATGTTGACTGTCAGATTTTTTATAATTTGCACTTTCATTTGTCAAATGTTGCTACTCTCATGGGGGTGCTTCACAGTCAACCCCACATTTAGTTTTTAAATACTGCTTTCATTGTCAGAGGCTTTATAAATGGGTTTTTCCATAGTTATTACATTTGCCACTGCATGGAATCATAATAAACGTGTAGCACTATCTTCTATGTATCTATTGAGCTAGCCAGCTCAGTTGTATAATGATACACAACGTTGCTGCCCATTCATTGTTAAATTTCTCCATCAGTACATTTGGATTTCTTTAATTTTGTACTAAAACATATTAAAACAACTATTTTCCTATTTTTCTGAGGGGAATGATTACTTTCTTTTGTTTTTATATTTCTTTATCTTCCACAGTTTGATCCAGTTCTTTTCTAAGATGAGGAAATGGGCCGACATGTCGAACCTCTCGCAGGACTTCAGGCTGCGAATGGAACAGCTGGAACGAAACTTTGAGGTGTCGACTGTGATCTTTCGCAAGTTTGAGCCCATCTTCATGGATATGTTTCAGAACCCGCAGGGATGCGAGCCGCCACGGCAGCCACGCAGCAGGAAGCACAGGCACGACACACTCTCTTAAACCCACATACACAACTACACATCGCAGTTATTTAAGCCTTTCCAAACAGCTGTTTGCACTCTCCGCACCAGATCATTCAGCTAAATTTAGAAATGCACTTTAAGCTGAGCTGGGATAAAAAGTGAAATAAACATGACTAATTTGTTTCCAGTGGATGTGATGATGTCAGATTGATACTTCAAGGCTGCTCTGATGCTCTAGGTGCACAGAAAGACCAGGCTTAACAAAGTAAAGTCCACGTGCTGCTTGTTTTACTGTGACGTCCTTATCAAATATTATATTTTGGGATCAAATAGAAACTGATTAGTGATTATTCAGTTAATTTAATCTCTTGATTACATTGATTTGCCATCCTGAGTAATAGTCTCATAAACCCAGCTGCAGCCAAAGAGACTAGTGACTGATTATTACTGTTGCAATTTAATGGAAAGTTGTGACGCACAGTGGCTAATATAGTACACCAGCAGTGATGCATGACTTAACCTATAACCCAAATGCATTACACATCAGAGCCATGGGCCTGGGAAATATCGCAGTTTGACTGAGCAGCATTCCAGCTCGTAACTTACAGAAATGGGATGTTCACAAGGTAGTGTGTGCTGCAACAGGTACACACAGTGGAGGTCAGTGGTCTCCATTGTTCTTGTCATTGATCTTCACCAAATGTCTGCACAGCTTGCTTTAGATCAGTTAGTTTATAAAGTGGCAGTTGTTGTAGGGAAAGGAGAAAGATAATGATGTCTCACCATTATTGAGACATCAATAGGTGTTGCAGATGGGGTTTGACCAGGTGGTTGTTGGAGATGTTTTGGGATCAATCCACAACTTACTCTGTACTTTGTAAGCTGGATTTTTGCTCTGTGCAAACAGCAAGTTTCTCAGTGGGACAGTTTGTAAGTCACTCCATCACACCGTTGTCAGTTAAGGGTGCTGTGTCAGCCAGAGTTTAAACCCCAAAATCTCTGGAGGTGAGAGATGAGCTGACGTTGTAGTTCTCTGTCACTTTAGATTGATTATTTATTAAACTTGAAAAGCCCAAATCAACACTGTTACAAAAAGCCTAAAATCAGTGCAGTTCTTTAGCTTTGTGAACTCTAACAACATAAGACAGGGTTTTTCTGATGTGGTCATGTTTAAAAACCAGTTCTGAGAGACCACAATGGAGCCTTGTATTATTTTCTCTGTTTATCTGGGTTTTGTATTGCTTAGTGGCTTTGAGCACACACACACTTTTATCCCTGAAACAGGAAGGACAAAGCTTTTATTTTCAGTGTTTGTTTTAGTGAACGTGGATGCTGAGTCAAGCTGTAATAGTGTGTGTTTCTTTCTATGATTTTGCAGACGACTGCCCTGTCACATCAGTGATGTGTTCAAGTTCTGCTGGACTCTGTTTGTCTACACCAAAGGTACCAAGAAATAAACCATACAGCTCAGTGACTCAGGGCACTGTAATCTTTTTTTTTTTTTTTTCCCCATTATTATGTTTGAAGCAAAACATGACCTGAGGCAACTTTTATCTCTATTTATTTTTCTTATTTTACATTGTAGATTTAATAATATTGGTTAAATTTCTAAATAATGCTCAAGTTTTTCCTTAGTCAGGACTAGTGCTCCAGATAATGCTTATTCTGGTTATTCATCAGTTTGCAAACTTATCTGAGTAGTTTTGTCTCTGAAATATCAACTAATGAATTTTAGTACTTCACACAGTTGCACAACATGCTCAGTGGTATATTAATGCAGTGTTTGATTTGCCCTTTTGGGGGGAGGGATTAGGCTATATAGTTGGGTGGGTGTATGAAAGCTTATTTTTAAAATGGAGAATTAATTTTGATTTTGTTTTTGATTTTTAGTGTGTGAAGCACTTTGTGCTGCCGGTTGGTATGAAAGGTGCTTTATTAATGAAATCTGATTTTATTTAGATTTGATTTAATTTTATTGTAGACCAAAAACAAATAATATTCAGGTTAATATTAGATGGAGCATCAGAGCTTCATGCTTCCTCCTAATCCAGTCAATGTAAGACTTTAATCATTACAATTTTGGGGGGAAATTATTCATCTTAGCAAGAAATCTTTACCTAACAGGGCAGTAGGGATGTAACGATATAAAGATTTAATATCACGGTTATTGTGACCAAAATGATCACGGTTATCATTTTTATCACGGTATTATAGAAATACCCCCATACATCTTTCAAAACATCCAAAATGGGTCTAAATGTCTACTTTGTGCTTTATAAAGGGGGAAAAATCTCAAGAGAACAGTCCATGTGGATGCCTTTGTTGCTTTTCATCCATCTTTTCATAAATTAAAACATCGCAAACTGCTACTGCTTTTACAGCCAATGAGCAGCATCACTGGGAGTTTTTCAAAGTGCAGTAATCAGTCACGGTTTTTACGATGATTAAAATTTGCCAACGATTACTAATCGTTGGCAATTTTTTCACGGTTAAACATTTTACCGGTTATCGTTGCATCCCTACAGGGCAGGCAATTAACAGATTTTGCAGATTGACCATGTTGACATCTGTGGTGATCGAGCTGTGGGTCTGTATGTTTTTCTAAAGGTAATTTTCGTATGATCGGTGACGACTTGGTGAACTCGTACCACCTGCTGCTCTGCTGTCTGGACTTGGTGTTTGGCAACGCTCTTCTGTGTGCAAACAGGAAGGACCTCATCAACCCATCTTTTAAAGGTGTGTGTGTGCATGCAAGAATGTAAAGTGAATTATTCTTTAAAGCACACACGTCAGACATTTTCAGCTCACCAGTTAAACTGTTTTTTTGTGTGTTAGTAATGGTTTAATCATGCACATATGCCTACACAGGTCTTCCTCCTCTGTATCGTGCTGATGGCCACGTTTCCCCCGACGAGCCTCCTCCATGTGTGTTGGAGAGGTTGTGTGAGCTGCACGATGGGCTGGTGGTGGAGGCTAAAGGCATCAAACAGCACTACTTCAAGCCATACATACAGAAATTGTTTGAAAAACAGGTACACACATTCCCTCTTAACACATATATAGAAAATCAGTTCGTAGTCAGTTGTCTTTACTTTCTGCTGCACTCCTTTTATTCCTCTGTTCATCCACATGGTCACAATTTTTTCTTTCTTTGCTATTATCAACAAAGATTTAAAGGGACTAGAGGCAGGAATTGTGAAAGAATAAACACGTATATCAGTTTTTTTTAATACTAATGGGTAATAAATTGCTAAAAAACTAAAAGAACGAGCCCACCCACGTCTCTTTCCGTTACTTTGAACAGGCTGTGTGCTGCATAATGCGCGGCAATTCAGTGGCCAAATTTCCAGCGCTGGCCTGCGGATGTGACGTCAGTTGACGCTGCATCCGCGTCCCCTACAGTTTTCATACAGGAAGAAGACGGTCGCAGTGAATTCAAACACTGCAAGGGAGAGGTATGGATTCTTCTGCCATCAGCAAACGATCCAGATCAACTGAAAGACACTAAAAAGTGGCACTACAAATAAAAAGACCATCAGTGTAGTAAACAACGTTATAGAATCAGTTTGTGCACGCTCCCATGCCGGCTTGGCTGGTGGCTGCAGTTACCCGCAGCGCCAGTCGCGGCACTAGCGAGTCTCATTTCTTAATCTTGCCTCTAGTCCCTTTCAGCTTTTTTTTCTCTTGTGGAGGAATTTTTCACTTCTCTCCTGTCGCTTCCTTTTTTAACGCATGCTTGTTTGTCTGTCTTTGCACCGTCCAGATCCTAAAAGGTAATGATGAGGTTCTGACTGAAATGTTGGATCCTCAGAACTTCATTGATAACAAGTAAGTAACGAGCACAGTGGTAAGTTTTAGATAGATGTGTAATTCCTGTCCTCTTTCTTAAGAGTCTTTGTGTCCCTCTTTGTTACTTTGTATTGGTAAAGGTTGCATGTTCAATATTTCGTCAGTAAGTGTTTATGTGTGTATGTGTGTTGTCCACAGTAAGGCCATAAACAGGGAGTATGAGGAGTATGTGTTGACGGTGGGAGACTTTGATGAGCGAGTGTTTCTGGAAGCTGATGCTGATGAGGAAATAGGGACTCCGAGGAAAATAATTCAGGAACGAACTGCCAGCCAAGTGGCTGCTCAGAGCCAACTGCAGCAACACGTGGAGAAGGTACACACACACCGCATAAATATACAAGACTATTTCCATGAAGATGGAACATCACTGTGGGTTTAGTGGGTTTAGGTTTCCCTTCCAGGCTGCAGGTCTAAATTTCCATAGCAGATTTCCATCATTTTGTCACTTATATTGTTGAGAATAAGTTCCTTACAAAGTGTTCTGTGAGTCTTAAATCAATAAATGCACAAAAATTTGGGAGCAGAGACTTAATCAAGAAATTCTATAAACTCGCTCTTTGTTTCTCCCCCTCTTTCTCTTTACAGTCTGGCTCTCTCGCCCCATCCACTCCTCTGACAGGACGAGTGTACCTGAAGGAGAAAGACCTACTGGTCACACCCGTTTCCTCGGCAACACAGAGTGTCAGCCGACTTCAGAGCATGGTGGCTGGGTTAAGGACGGCCCCCAGTGAACACCTGGCGCAGATTTTAAAGTCAGTTCCAATGTTTGTTGTCCAACCCCCCCCCCCCCCCTTTTTTTTTTTTTTCTCTCTATTATTTAATTACTAGTTTTTAGCACTCGGAGAACACAGACCTCCACCAAGGAGCACATGTCAGTTTTATGTTTTGCATTTTATTTCCTTACTGTACCGAAAAAGAACCAAAACATGACCTTAAAGGCAAGAAATGTACCACCTGTGATTGTAGCGTACCGTTACTGCTTCCCAAACATGAGCTTCATACTCTTTAAAAAGAATTAAAATCCCCAGAAACAACTTGTACTTTGCAGGAAGTTTAAATTTTGTTTAGGATTTTACTGGATGTATTATCTTTAATTTACAAAATTTTGAGGCAGTAAAAACATCAGAGATTAAATTAATTGTATTTCTTTAACATGTTTTTTTTCCTTTATCCTGGTGTTCCAGGTCCTGCACCAGAGATCCCACAGAGTCCATCCTGGCTCGAGTAAAGACTTTGGGACAAACCTTCAAAGAACATTACACCAACGACTCCGAGGACACGCCTGGCTCTCATATAGGTACAACACACACAATGTTAAACAGTTTTGGGTCAGGTATCCTGACAAGAAGAGACACGTATGATGGGAAACTTATTTCCACCAGAAACTGCTTCATCTGATCACTGAGCTGTCCTGCTGCACTAAACACAGCAGAGTTTTTGTCCCTGTCGTCTTTTAAGGGCAGTTCAAAGCTTCACAAATTTCAAGACTCTTTGTGCATCAGTCTCAGCAGAATCCATGTAATGTATGAATGAATCTGCTGTGATTTCTGTCAGACTTTGCAGAGAACCGTTGGAAGCTGGCAGAGATCCTTTACTACAAGATCCTGGAGAACGTCCTGGTTCAGGAAACCAAACGGCTGCAAGGCAGAGACATGAGTGTAAGCAGCATTTTGTCTTACTGACCCATGAGACCCAGAAACCAATAGACTGCTCACACATGATGGAGAAAAAAAAATTCCCCCAGCAACAAACTAGGCAAGGACAAGGTTAATAATAAAAATCCATCTATTTCGGTCGGAGGTCTGAGTCGGAGCATATCAGAAATGGCAAAGCTTGTGCGATGGTCCCAGTCAGCAGAAGAGGGCAAAACTGATATGGTGAACCATAAACATGGCACCGGATAAGATGTGCCAGAAAAAATCCTGTCCACTGCCACAGGATGCCTTCAGTGATCTTGCAGAATTTGAAACTTTGACAGATTCTAAGTTTTCTGAAGGCAAACAGAAAAACTACCAGAGGTTTATGCAGGAGGCAGCAATCTGTCTCAGCCAGGTAGATTCTGATCGTCTGTGTTGGTTCATATTAAACAGTGAGTTGCTAAAAGTCTAGTATGTAGAACATATTTTTGTAATAATGATTTATAAGTTTAAGGTAAACTCTTAAGTCCTGATTCAACTGAAAATATTAGCAGCTATTTTGGAGGCATTCAGTAGATTTATTTTCTTAGGATAAGATGTTTTTATGTGGGTCTGCATTGCCTTTGTTTATTATCATCAGAAGAAATCCAGTCTTGTTAACTTAGTCAATCATTTCACAGTCCCTTGTTTTCTGCCTTTTATATAAATGTGTTTTTCTGTTCTTGTAAATTGAAATATGCTGATTTATGTGTCGGTAGGTTTTGCTTGAGCAGGACATTTTCCACTGCTCCCTGATGGCGTGCTGTCTGGAGGTGGTGCTGTTTTCCTACAGCTCCCAGAGGACCTTCCCATGGATCATAAAAGTCTTTAAACTGGCACCATTTTACTTCTTTAAGGTAGCTATAACCCAGAAGAACACAGGATTTGCCATATACGCGGACATCTCAGTCACTTTTCTCAGCAAGTTCGTACTTTTAATTAACCTGTGAAGTAAAAATGGAAATTCTCTGATTATCAGATGAGTGTCTCCACTCAGCAATTAATTCAGTCTTTTCTGAAGAAAATAGAGACATTTTGTAGATTTGTTTCACCCACCTGCAACTTAAAACCCTATTTAGACAAAACCTTTGTACAGCTGAAACTTTGCTAAAACTTTTTTTGTGCCCTTGCTTGCAGGTGATTGAGGTGTTCATCCGCTCAGAGGAGGGCCTCTCTAGAGACATGGTGAAGCATCTGAACTCAATCGAGGAGCAGGTTCTGGAGAGCAGAGCCTGGACTGCGAGCTCTGCTCTGTGGAGCGCCTTGGAGGCTGCTGGAAATAAAGTTCCCACAGTGGAGGAGGTCAGGATCACACATGTGGAAAAGCACATACTCTAAATTATTCATACACTTTCATTAAAGGGACTAGAGGCAGGAATTGTGAAAGAATAAATATGCATGTCCCCGCGGCCCTGGGTTGAATAAGTGGTGCAGAAAATGACTGACTGACTAAATATGCATGTCCAGTTTTTTAATGCTAACGGATGATGAAGCGTTAAAAAACAAAGAATGAGCCCACCCATTTCCCGCACAGTCCTGCGGACGTGACGTCAGTTTACTCTCCATCCACGTCCCCGGCAGTCGTGGTGAATTCAGACACTGAAAAGGATAGTTATGGATTCTTCTGCTGTCAGCAAACGGCCCAGATCTACTGAAAGACACTGAAAAGTGTCACTACAAAGAAAAAGACTTCATCAGCGAAGTAAACAACGTTATAGCATCAGTTTGTGCACGCTCCTGCGCCGGCTTGGCTGGTGGCTACAGTTATCCGGAGCGCCAGTCACGTCACTCGCGAGTCTCATTTCTTAATCCCGCCTCTAGTCCCTTTAAAGGTAGGAAGAAAAAAAACAAGTTGTCTGGGAAGTAAGTAACAAATAGTTTAATTTTGGGAAACAGCCCATTGTGGTTTTACCAATAATGTGATTATTGTTGTTCTAAATTTATTACCCTAAATCTCTACATTATGGGTGGAAAAGAAAAGAAAAACAGCAGAAATAACAGTGATCGTGTTGCGGTAAAAGACACGCGGAACTGCAACTCTACTCTCTTTTCCTCTCTTTCTGCAGGTTAACTTTTCCTCCAGTCTTGACACAGGTTCTGGTTCCTCAAATGGAGCTCAGTCTCACCTGCCACTGGTGGCCCACTCCCCCATCATACACCCTCGCATCAGGGAGTTCAGGTCAGGCATAGGAAGCGCACGTAAAGGTGGGTTTCTCAAGTATCTGCTGCTGTTTCTGGACTTCGTCTGTGAAGTTACAGAATTTTTTTCTTGTGTATTAATGAAGTATATCTGAATCTGGTCAACTTTACCTTTTCTTTTTTTCTGCTTCTCTTCACCTCCTGTAGAAGTTCCCCCCTCTCCTCTATCTGTCCATGACAGGTACAGCTCCCCTGCAGCTGGCAGTGCCAAACGCCGTCTTTTTGGTGATGATCCTCCCGCCCCGTCTGAAGGCCTGAACCTCAGTGGGAACCCAGTGTCTTCTCCTGCCAAGAGGCTTACATTTGGCTCGAGTGGCAGCACTCTGAAGATCGGAGGCCAAGGAACCCCGGCTACAGTCCTGAGTATCCCACTGCAAGGTTTTACACTTTTACATTGTTTTACTGTTTCCGTGGCTGCTTAACAGTTTCATATACATACATACATACATGTGTGTATGTATATATATGTGTGTGTGTATATATGTATGTGTGTATATATATATATGTATATATATATATATATATATATATATATATATATATATATATATATATATATATATATACACATATATATATATATATATATATATATATATATATATATATACATACATACATACATACATACATACATACATATATATATATGTGTGTGTGTATATATATATATATGTATACATGCACACACACACACACACTGGTTAGGGAAAGTATTCAGCCCCTTCAAACTTTTCACTCTTTGTTTCATTGCAGCCATTTGCTGCCATTTCTGCCTTTTTTTTTCTGTCAAGATGAGGTGCTGAGTGTACATTAATGAAAAATAAAATGAACTTTCTTGATTTTAGCAAATGGCTGCAATGAAACAAACAGTGAAATGTTTAAAGGGGTCTATATATACAGAAAGATTAAGATGTTTTAGAGTTGCCTTATAGACTTTTCTTACTCTGAAATTTGTAAGCTGAACTCTTGGATGTGACCATTTTCCATAGATGGCTATTTTTAAACTACAGAATTGTAAAAATCAGGCAATTTCAATGAAATAGATAAAGAATAAATAGACCTTAGTCCACTTAAAGTCCTGAAACCTAAAATCCAAACGCAAGGGATTAATTTTCTCCTACAGAAGCCACTGCTCCTTATCTACCTAAAACACCTTTTTTGAAGTACAGGCTTTTCTTCTTTTACCTAATGACATCACTGTCAAAAGCATTACAGATTACCTGCCAAGAGGCCAGTTTTGGACATCTTGAACAAAGAAGTAGTAGCTGTTTTGTCATTTTTAAAATGTGTATATAGTAGGGCTGGGAAAAATATCGATACACTGAAATATCGCGATATTTTCATATGCACATTTCATATTGATATTTAAAAACGCAATACTGATCTAGTTTACCTGTGAAATCTCATGAGATTTCATCGTTCTCTTAAAATACCCCGCAAGATTTCCCGAAAACCTGCAAGATTTCATAACGGAACGGAAAAAAATCTTGCGAGATTTCATTAGTAAAATAGACCGATACTGCGTTTTTTAAATATCGATATATCAGCAGATGAAAATATTGGGATATTTCAGTGTATCGATATTTTTTCTCAGACCTTGTATATAGGTACTATAAAGCTTAGTTTCCACCAGTCAGGGGTAGGGATGTATACCGAGTACCGGTATCGTTTGGTACCGGTTCCCAATCTTAACGATACCACGGTACCGTTAAGATTATGGACAAATGATACTCTTATTGATACTTTTTGTACATCTAACGAACCATCGAGTTATCTTTACACAGTCAAATAAACACAGTGATGGAATTAGACAGACACAATTCCATTATTCTCCCAGCTGTCCTTCACCTACCTTTATGTCCAGGCTTCTTCAACACCTTCTGAACAAATGTTCTCCACCACTGGATCTTTTAACATTTTGTAATGTCTTTATTATTTACTCTAAATTATGTTATAGTATCAATAAGAGAATCGATAAATACCGGTATCGATATTGGTATTGGTATCGATAAAATAACGATATGCATCCCTAGTCAGGGGTGTCCAACTCCGGTCCTCGAGGGCCACAATCCTGTATGTTTTCCATGTCTCCATGCTCCAACACACACCTGACTTAAATTAATGAGTCATCGTTCAGAATTTCATTAGCTGTTGGATTCATTTAATTTGAGTCAGCTGTGCTGGTGCAAGGAGGCATGGAAAACCAGCAGGACAGCAGCTCTCGAGGACCGGCCTTGGACACCCCTGCACCAGTGGGTCAGGACAGGGAGGGTTGGTCTGCTTTTTTGTTTTGTTTTGTTTGAGTATCCACAGGCAAAAACTGGGATGGATATACTGTACTTATATCAGGATCCAACCAGTCCTACATTTTTGGGACCCTTTTGTTAGGACACCCATCTTACCAGTCCAACCCAAATAGGTGGAGCTTGAACACTACAAGCCACTGATTGGTTGAAAGAGTCTTTGCTTTCTGTGCAACTCTGCACCAAGAACAAAGCTCCAGCAGCACCATAATTAAATGTACCAATAGTTTTTTGTTATTTAAAGCCACATGACAAGAAGAAATAATAGAAACTGCTGGATGTCAGCCATTCTCATCCTTTGTTTCTGTTTCACATTCGTCTTCCTTATGATTCAAGGCTGGTGTCGTGCCGCTTTGACATCATGCTATAACGTAGCTGATGCAGCCGTTTACCTACTGGGTAAAGGTACAGTTGGCTGTGGAAACGCTACAGAGATCAGGACTTACCGCAACCTCCTCCACCTAACCGTCCCATCCTGACCCAGACCTGCTAGTGGAAACAGAATTAAAGTATTAACCCCTTACAGTTTTTAATTGATTATTGTGTTTGTGTAAATATCCACAGGTTTAAGTAACGACGGTACTATTACACTGATCCCAGTACAACCATGCGGTGACTCCAGCATTGTCACAGCTCAGTTCCTGCTGACCGCCTCTCCGAGTCGGCCCACCACCGTTGTATCCACCTCTGAACTCCAGACAGGAATTGGAAGGCCACGACGCACCGGGTCACTGGCTCTGTTCTTCAGAAAGGTAGGACCCTGAAAGCTGTATATAAAAATGATCCTTTAATTTATTCATTTTAAAAGTGTTTGTGAAGAAGTTGCACAATTCATCTTCAGATGAGCAGGGTCTCATTATGAAATCTAGTTGGGTTTTTTGTTTTTTTTAAATGTGCCGGACTGCTTTGCAGGGCATTTCTATTAAAATCTGTTTACTATAATATGAGTAGACTGCATAAAGATATCCGATTAATCCATGAATAATTTATGTACTAGTTCCATTGGACAGGGAATCATAAAAATGTTGTAGCTGATTCATTTGATACTTTAAAATTTTTGTCGATTAATCATTTGTTCATACAGGAATTTTACAATGCATGGTAAAATATTTTTCTTAAATGAGATCAATTTTCAGAAGTTAATGCACATGTTTGAACTTGCTTTTTACTACTCAGTTACTGCAGTGTTGACAGATAGTTAATCTAATGCTGTGTCAAGTCTGACACATTAACATTTGTGTTGGCAGGTGTATCACCTGGCCAGCGTACGTCTGAGGGATTTGTGCTTGAAGCTGGACATCTCTTCAGAACTGCGAGGGAAAATCTGGACGTGTTTTGAGCACTCTCTGGTCCACTCTACTGACCTGATGAAGGACCGACACCTTGACCAGCTGCTGCTGTGCAGCATTTATATCATATCCAAAGTGAGCAACGTGTCAATAGCCTCATGTTTAATTAAGAAAGCTGCTAACAGCTGTTTTCAAACTGCAGGAGGCTCCAGTGTGGCCTTCTGGTGAAGGATGTTGTGGTATTTTTATACATTTCTTTATTTTCAATCAAGACTTTACCTATGAAAGGAAAGGGGGATTTGATTTCTGTTCTACTATGGCCTTTGTGAACACCTTTTAGTGATGGAAGATGTTTCCTGGAAAACATATATTTTGTATGTAAGGAAAGGAGCAATTTAGATGTGTAAAGGCAACTATTTGATAGTTTCAGACCCACTCACGCTGTCTTCAGATCTTCATGACTATGTAAACTGAAAACAAAAAATACTCTTTGGTACACAGGCAATACACTCCTCAAGATATTTCTTTACTTAAGGAGTTTGAGAACTGGAACTCCAGGTTTCTGCAGAAATGGTAACTCTGCCGCTTTGACTCCCTCCTTGTAGATCACCAAAGAGACTCACACCTTTCAGGACATCATGAAGTGTTACCGCAGCCAACCCCAAGCCAACAGTCATGTAAGAAATGCACACACACTTTCTCAAATACAAACTACCAAGTATTTAGTAAGAAAAGTAGCAACTGTGGAAGTTTACGTTATATTTGTGTGGATGTGTGTGTTTGCAGGTGTATCGCAGCGTCTTACTGTGCCGCACTCCCAGAGTGCACTCGGCTGATGAAAACATGGAGGTGGATTCTGTGTCGGGTGGAGAGTGTAAGATCTCACACTGTTGACTTGAAGTAGAAACCCTTTTTTTCTTTTTTAAATCTCCTATTCTGTATTTGGGGAAAAAAGGTATACTTTGTTGATTGATTCAGTCGGTCAGTGTGGCCTCATGGCCGTAGCTACCATTGAGACACCGAGGTCTGGACCTAGGTATTTTTCCGCTATGTACATAATAAAATTAATTAAATAACCACATAGCTCAAAAGCATTTACCTGAGAACACAAACCTGAGAATGCGGATTGATACTGAAATACTGACTCTTTCCCCAACAACAATTTATATTGTAGAACTGATCCTCAAGTTAAATCAGATGTTATTCATTGTTATCATTAACATGAACACAGTATAAACCAACTAAACTGTACGAATAAGTAGGAACTATTTCTTCCACCTTCCAATGTCAAAATAAGGCGCAATGTAGCGTCTCAGCAGCACACTGATCACTCTGTCACTGATCACTCATCAATCAGTCCACACAGTCACGCAGCAAATGCCAATGTATGTATTTTTTTTCCAGAGAAGAGTATGGAGAGTAATTATTTTTTACTTTGCAGAGTTCATTTAGAACTTCGTACACTGCTGCAGTGACAGTCAGCTTCATTATTTTCTTCTGTGTAGAGTATATTTAATGAATTTACTAGTGTGGTGATTGGTGGTGATTGAGTCTACATGGTTCTCATTGCATGCAGTGTGCAGCTACTTCAGGTACACAGACTGTAAACCTGGATTTTATTTAAATATACACAGTATACACAGTGTCTCATAAACCAGACTTGACTTTTTAACAGACCCTGAGATTCAAGAGAGAAAGAAATGACAGAAATCTATTTCATAAGATAAACAACAACATCAGTCAGTGTCAGTTTGTCATCTCTGATGGTTAACTGAAGACCTTTAAAAAGAAAGAAGAGTAAAAAGAGGAGGACACAATACATACTAATGATCAATTTACTTGAGTTTATTTTAAACTGCTACTCTTTAGTTGTTACCTTCTTTAAAAAAAACAGTTTGGGAACAAATATTTATTTTGGTGTACTTTTTCTAAAGTTATAGGTCTGTCCTCTGTGTTGGTAAGAGAAAAACATTTCCCAACTGGTGGGCTTTAAAGACTTTTTCTATTCTATTCTATTCTATATGAGGACATGACAGAGAGGAGTGGTTTATGTGAAACATAAGTTGCTTTTTAATTTTCAGTGGTCTCTTGAGATGTGTGAACCACATAACATGGTGGGCCGCAGTATTTTTTAAGCTCTGGCTGCGGCCCTGTGTGGCCTTGCTTGTTAATGAACACTTGGAACTTGTCTGACTTTTATCTATACAACCAAAGTACTGAAAAACTAAACTTTGGATCCATCTTTTTGGAAATGTGCATTTTCAGAACGATAACAGAAAAAGTTTGTTTTGCAAATGATGAATCCATAAAATAGAAAAAGGTAGGAGAAATATAGTTTCATATTCTTACAGTTAATCCTAATTTGACTTTATGAAGAGGTTTTGATCAACCATTTTGGAACCATTGGCAGGACATGGTCCCACAAGACTGTTCATTTGAAACAGTTTGAAATTGAAATGATGTGACTGCTGTGGCTTATTATTATTATTATTATAGTGATTGAATTGAGCTGTTTATATATTTATTTTGGGGGGATAAATGTTTAATTCTGTTCAGCTGAGTTATGTTATTTTGAGTTAAGGTCAAACTGATTTTATCTGGCTTTAGGAAAAAAAAGTCATCCTGCTGTGTTTCCTCAGCTGCAGAGAAAACCAGTCATCCTCCAGGAGACACGAGTTCTGACCAATCAGGAGACGAGGAACGCGGTGACCTCATCCAATTCTACAACACTGTGTACGTCCTGAAGATGAAGAGCTTCGCACTGCGATACGCCACCCACGATAATCGGGTATGACGTCCCCCCAGCATGTCGTGCTTTAACAGTAATTGCTGACTGGCTTCAGTGGCTGAAATAAATGAATGATGACATGATGTGACTGTGTTGGATCCCCCAGGCGGACGCTCCTCCGCTCTCTCCGTTCCCGTCGGTACGAGCTCAGCCTCTCTCTCCACGGCGTGTTTCCCAGAGACACTCGCTGTACGTTTCCCCTCATAAGAATTCTGCAGGCTGCCTCACACCGAACTCCTACACGTACAGGATCAACAGCAGCCCATCCAAGGCAAGAACACACAAACACGCACATTCACATGGGGACATGGAGTAAACTCCATTATCTGACGGTTGAGTGTCATTGTGACTTATGGTAGCACTGAAATAGCTTCCCAACAGTTGCAGTTAACTTTTTTTTTTTTTTTTTCAAATAGTCTGGTAACATTTAAAGGTTGGATATGGAACATTTTTATTAAAGCTATATTTTTTTTTTAACAAAAAATACCTCCACAGGTCGTTTGGGGGGGGGGTACAGAATGAAAGTACATTTCCTAGAAAAATTATATTTAGCCTAAAAATAGTTATAAAATACATTTTTATGGGTTCGATAATGGCATTATATTTACGTCTATAAGCCAATACACACCGCCATTGCGGGTTGCCAAATACAATCTCTGTGTCGCAACAATATCTTGGGCACAGTCAGACTGGTACAGGGGAAAACAGTGGAGACGATGAGTGAAGCAGCTGCTTCAGAGCCCTGGAGATGTTATCTGTTTCTGAGGAGGAGTGACCTGAGAAGAGCAAAACTTGGAGTAAATTTAGGTGAAGACTTCACTAAATGGACCCACATACGTTTTCCACGGAGTCAAAACACGGAAATGGCAACTTTTCTGCTGAATTGGTAAGCTAACTTGTTTGCTAATGTGGCTAACGTTAGCTGTCAGTTATAAACTCCTCTGTGTTACTTGTTGGACATGCTGCAGACTGTTGGTCACTTGCGTATCGGCAGTGAGCCTGGCATCCCAGCGGCTGGAGTTGTTTTTCTGCCGTTGCAACTACAACCTAGACGCACGTGATGTCGCTGTTCTGTCCGTATTCCATATTCAACCTTTAACAGCAAACTCTAATTTACAGCAAAATGAAAACTTTTTTCACTTTCTCTAAACTCGGGGTGCTTTGATTGGCTCATTTTTGCTTTTGGCCTCAACGTTGCAGAGTTGTGTTTGGCTGGTTCTGAGGATGTTTTTTAGGAGAGGTTTAAAACAAGGAGAACACATTGCTGCCACTTCAAGTTCAATTTATTTCTTGGCGTTCTTTTCATGTAAAGAGTTTAGCTAATGATGACCTCCCACTAACAGCATCAGTGTTACTATGACACATGATATAATAACTAGATCATATTAATCATCATGTGACAGCTGAATGCTGTGAAGGCACGTTGCATTTCTGAACTTCATCACAGACTAATTATCAATAAATGACTGAAACGTGGTGATTAAAACCCTACTGATGACAAAAAAAAGATTAATTTTTGTTTAAAGTCCTAATGAAAACATTTTTATTCAGTGGAGTTGTGTTAGATATCTTTAAAGTTCATATCTCAGATAACATGCTGTAATAAAAACCTACAGCTGATCCATTTTAAGCCACTATCCGATGTGCACGACATTCTACATCTGCAGGAGGAAAAACTGTCTGTTCCTCGCTGGAACAACTGGTTCCTCCCCCATTTCCTTAATTAAACTAAATTAGGCCTAAGGACGTCCATAAACTGGTGTAGGTACCTACTCCAGCAGAGGTCAATATAAACCGGCCAGCGGCCACTAACCGGACAGAAAAATGAAACCGAAGACGCAGCTATAGTCACAGCTGTGCTGAGTTCAAGACAGCTGGGAAATAACGAGTCATTATCAGCCTAAGAAGGATAACTATTAAAAGTACATGTGAGCTTTGTTACAAAGTTAACCCTTTATTAACTGCAATAGAAATGACCCGTCTATGCCTGCTCTGTTATTTTTGGGCATAGTGGGGTCATTTTTTGGGGTATCCTCAAGTGTTTTATATCTTTTAGAATCTGTACAACTTAAGCTACAAGGTTATGAACATCAATGGACAGTAATAACTTGCAATGCTCTTGAAAAAATGTCATGAATATTAAAAATATTGGTTTCACCACATCTTACTAACTAAAAAAACAAAACATAGTGATCCAAAACATTTCTAAATGTACAAAATTAAAATAAATACTTCTTTACACTTTACAAATTATTGCAACCATTTATCTCTTTTAGTTTTTGAGATACAGTCCTTATTGGTTGCAGAGTACAAAGGCGTTTTGATTTCAGCTTCAAGATAAAGCAGCTAATAAAAGCATTTTATTTCTGCTTTGGCGTCATTTGATGGGAGTATTTCCAGCTGCTTTACCTAGAATACTTATAGCTAATATAAACAAAAAAGGTTCTGGACCATTGAGAAGCTGAAAAATTATTCAAAATTCTGTAATTTTTTCATAAATCCAAGAAATGAACATACAAAAACTATAAAAATTCAGAAAATGATTGAATAATTGTTGAGTATCTTCAACCTATTTTGAATATATATTTTTTAATTCTTTCGTTTTTGAATCAGGTTATTTTATGTACAGGGTGCACTTTCGATTTGTGAAAATACTGCACAGTATGTGTGCTGTAACTTGTGGTATCATCACAGCCGGTTCACAGTTCCCTTACCTGCTCCGCCAAATATTTCCTGCAGACTCCAGATGTGTAAATATAAACTATGCTAAGACTTGCCTAAATGCAAAATAAAAAAATCTTTAAAAAAACAAACAAACCCAACCACTAATGTCATAAAAACAACAAGAAACCAATTATCTTGCTGCAGATCTGTAGTAGAACTAAGCCACTTCGTATGCTAAAATTAGCAACTGATATTGAAAAAAAAACTACTGAAAACCAGCTAAAACCATGTAAAACACAATATAAATGACAGAACAACCTATTCTCGCTTTATTTTCCTCACCATTTGTCTCTCTTTCCATCGTCAGTCTCTCTGGCAGTGACCACTTAACACTCCACTCTGCTCTGACTTCTTGGCGCCACCTTGTGTTTACATTGCCGATTTGCGTCGCATGTAGCGAAAAATGATGATGTCATTGACTCGCAACGCCATCTCAGCTTCAAAGGCGCCAGTCTTAGCTTTCAATTTAAAAAAAATTATCGTTCTAGCTGTTATAGTTTTTATTTTAGAGCAGTTTAAGCAGGATTATGCTAACAGGGAACTTCTAGCGGCCGCCCGCGGCCGTTCCGTTTTTTAAGGGTTAATGTTGAAATCTATTAAATCTATGATATTTTAGGAGACGGTTTCAGGGGCTCCAGTCCCCTAAAACAGACAGAACACCATCCTTGTCCCTGGTAGTTTTAGATAACACTGATGTTAGTGTCTGATTTTAAAGTAGTTAATGTGCAACAGCGCGACAGACTGGTGACCTGTGCAGGGTGTACCCTGCCAATTGCCTAATAATAGCAAGGATAGGCTCCAGCAACCCCCGCGACCCTGAACTTGATAAGCGGTACAGAAAATGAATGAATAAATAATGTGTTCTCCGACCTGCGCTCTGTCCACGGTACTGGAGCGCTCACCTGTGAGATAGCGGAGAAACTCTGAGACAGCAACACACAGAGCAGCTATGATGATGTCGTGCACCAGATAAAGCAGATAAAACTATCAATGGGGTCAAAACTAAGTGAAGGGTCAGTTGCAATTCAGAAAAGGAAATAAGGTTTGACTAATGTAAAAAGATGGAGGAAACTTTCTTTCTGGAAGTAATGTATGGATTGATATTTACAGAAGACGAGTGCTGTTAGGCTGCTGTTTACCTGGTGTGCCCTTTTCCAGACCAGAGCTTACTTCATTGTGCAACACATCACACAACTCCATTTGTTTTCTTTGGTTTTGTTTTTCACATGAGAAACAGAGCGGGAGAGTGCAGGATGCAGACACTTCACATCTGAAAGCATCCTTAGGCATCTGAAAAAAAGTCTAGTCCTTGCTTACAAGGAATTTGAGTTGGGTTGCACATTTTCAGATGGTCTGTCCAGGGAGGAATATACGGTGCGGAAAGTGACAAACCAATACTTCACCACGAATTCAGCTTTAGAGCTGTTTCTGCCTGAATACCTGCAGGAGAACATGCTTCTTACAGGACTGCAATCTTTTCCTAAATGAAAAAGGAAGGAGTCCACTTTTAATCTGAATTAGTGTTTCCATCCCATCAGACTGCATACTTGTAAGTTGGCTAAAAATGAAGAAGCCTGGCCATTAAATTGGCACCCATCTATGAAGCCAAGCTTTATAGAGGAAAGGAAGCCTGTTAAATGAGCTCTGGGATTTCTTTTGAATGTAAAACCCGTCATTGATGGTACGTTCTGCATCATGAAAAAAAGACAATAATCTGTCTTCTCTTGATCCTCTGCTGCTTCCATGCAGGAGCTATCAGACATCAACCGGATGATCCGGCAGGGCTGTGTGAGCAGGAAGAGGGCCTTTACCATGGAAGGCGATGTGATGATGTCATCAGCGTGCGACTCGCCCAGTAAGCGGGCGTGCCCAGAGAATGGCAGCAGCCCAGACGTGCTGCTGAAGCGTCTGCAGGACGTGGTGTCAGAGCGGCAGAGCCACTGATGAGCCGACCAAAGGACAAAAACCTAAACCTGAAATACTGAAAGAAAGGTAGAGACAGCAACTCGTTACTGAACTCTTCCACAGATTACTTGAGAAATACTTGTTCAGTTGTTTCCCAAAGTGATGCCAGGTTGTCTTTGTGCTGTGGCCAGAGGATGGTAGAGGCTGTGCAGTGTGATTTTATCCAGCCTGATGTTAACTTTATTTTCATGACCCCAAAGCTCTTGCGGGCATCAGTTGTAACATCCCAAGGTGAGACTTGGAGCACGTTCAGAATCAAGATGTCCACCAGTACAGGCAGACTAAGACATTATTTGTTGTACCTCCTCTCTTAACACAGATTATGTTCTGTGTTTGTCATTCTGAACCAGACTGATGGTGTCACATATCTGTCTACTAGAGGTGTCATGTTTAGCTCCTCTAACTGCCCCAGTTTGGACTTCCTGTTGGGTCAGTCAACATTTGCTTGAGGTGCAGGTCTGTCTTGTATTATAGTTGCATTTAGTGCATTACCAGTGTTACAGCACGTTACAGAAGCTGGATTTTAGCAGCAGCAGGAGGCTCAGAGATGGTTTATTCCAGGAGAAGCGTCCTCACTCTGGGCACTTTTTCTCTTGTGCAGCTAAAACATGCAAAACATTTTATAATGTTCTCCTGTTCACCATCATACCTGCAGATGTTCAACTGGCTTTTTCAGTTTTGCATTTTGTTACCACCAGAAACCAGATTTAACACATAACAGTATTAAGAAAAAAATAAGTCAAAGTTGTAAAAAAAAAAAAAATCTGATATCAAAATGAATAAGACTTTAAAGTTTGACTCCAAACTTGTGTATAGTTTCCTTTAATATTGTGTCTTCCAATAAGGGAATATTGTCTAATTTCATTGTTTTTACTGTTTGTATTTGATATGTTCTCTGTGGTTTTCAAGCATTTGTTTATTAATGCTGTTCGTATCAGACTTCATGCTAACAATACATGCTCAGTTAAAGCAGCATTATTGCTCTCTATATGTGTAGTATCTACACTCTGCTTTTATTAAATTTAACATTTTACAGAATGTCTTAATTTCTGTAACAGTACTGCTGATAGAAACTAATCTTTGTAACTTTAACATTTAATATTTTCAGTTTGTTTCATACCTTGTAAAGTAGAATAAGAAACGAGCTACTTTTTGTAAAACAGGAATTTATAAAGTGGATAAAATATAATAATGAATGGGACTCTTTCTAAACAGTTAGTTTCAAGGATGTTTGTATTTTCTACAAACTGTTAAATTATGTAAAATAAAAAGGTACCTCATGTTATTTCTTGTGGTTTGTTTGGTCTTCAGTTGTTTGTTAAATTATGTCGGAGACAGTTTGTTTTATAATGCATTTTTATTCATGATATAATTAAAATTTTACCTTATATGTTGATAAAACAAACATCTAGCCTCATCTCCTTAAAGCAAGTTTTTCCTTTTCACTCACCACAAGTCTTTAACCAGGATCGTGTTAATGCCAGCAGCTGTGGGAGGATCCAGCGGTGGATTCTGCAACCTGCGGTGGCTCTTTGAACCTTCCACAGTGGCTATCAATAACACTGGCTAAAAATGATAAAGAACCAGCTAATGTTTTTAGATCTAGATAACAAATGCAGGTTTAAGCCGTTTTTGTGGAATAACTGCATTGAATTGAATAACCACAACATTGCACTAAAAGTTTCAGTATTTACTAAATTTACTATATTATTAAATATACTATTTTTCTTGTCATTTGCTTGAAAGTTAAAGACTTTTTTTTTATTTTGTTTTGCACAATTTTCCACGAATGTCTACATCCAATAGAATAAAATGCCTCTATCCTCTTTTTATGAAAGTTTAGTTTTTTTATTTTAAGACTTAAATAGTTATAAAATTGTGGCTCTTAAAAAAATTATGGGGAATTTCCTATTGTAGATATTATCAAAAATTATAAGTTGTCTTTTTTTTTTTTACCCATATGCGCTCCAAACAATTTTCTTATTTTTTCTTTTTTTTAAAAAAAAAAAAAAAAAAAAAAAAAGCTTTGTCGATGGCAAAAATGGCTTGTTGGGTTGTAAAGGTTGCTGACCCCGGGGATGGGGGGGAAAGTAACTTGGGGCCACAAACGATGAATGCATGAGCACAAGATAATTAATTTCTTCTGTGAACAACTTACCCAATGTCCGCATAGCCCAGAGATGACCAACTGAACCTCTGCAGAGTTTTAGACGTTTCCCTGCTGCAACACACCTGATTCAGATGAATGGGTCGTTAAGAGGCCTGTGCAGAACTTAACGAGCTGTTGGAGAGTCGGGTGTTGCAGCCGTTAGGATCAGAAGAATCTGCTAAGCAAACATGAAATATGGAAATCTTGCCACACACAAGAAACATCTTAAAGTTCAATATATTAATGACACTGAACTGAATGTATCATTACAAATTAATACACAGAATAGTGTTATCATGACTCATCACCCTTTCTTTGAAACAATCAAAAATTGTGAAACTCTTGCTATTGATTTTTTTTTCTTTCTTTCTTTGGAAAACTTCTGGAAGACTGTAAGCCATGAAAGCTCACTTGATGCAGGCATAGTCGGTGTTTGAAAGGTCCAAGCTAAATGGACTTACAGGACTTTGCTCGAACCTTTTTTAAGAAAGTTTTTATTTTATGTCTGTTCTGAGTGTTTTGCACTGTCTTGCATCAGCTGAGAGGTGCTGACAAAATCTGCAAAATTTGCTTTTTTGTTAAATATTTGTATGGTTTTTGTTCACTAGCATTCTTCTCATACAATAATAATAAAATAATTGCTTTTCTGAGGTGTAACGCGAACGGTCTTTGGATCCCTGCCATGTAATATTCAAATCTAAAAGGAAAGATTCAGAAATGAAGAACCTGCAGCAGCTTTTCTGAGGAATGAAAGAAACCCCAAATGCTCCACATTCTCATGAATTCAGTCCTTTCTTATCCGGTTAAACTGAATACAATGGCCCGATCTAAAATTAGCCTGACTAAGTATTTGGGCCACCGCTACAAAGAGCTGCCTGTGAGCCTCTGAGTGCAGCAGCTCTGACGGCTTGACTTCACCTGACCTTACATCTGCTCAAGGTGAGCGCTGATGGTTCACCTGAGGTTGCAGCACGCATCCACTTGCCGTGACTTGAGATTAGTCAGCGTTTCACAGACTGCTATGTGTTCTTATGGACGCCCTCCAACCAACAGATGGAGTTTTCTTCGTCTGGGATGAAGACAGAGTAGTGAATTAAATATTTGTGAGCTGTGTCCTCAGATAATCTGTTTCAGGAGCTGCTTTCACCTGGCATTCATGTTCTCTTTTGTGGTTCTCTTTTTTCATTTCTCACTGGTTCCACACTTGTCTGAGCTAAATCCTCGCTCAGGCCCATTTCCAGTGTTTGCAAACCATTTATCGACCAGCTGCAGCTTCTCTGGTATTTCCTCAAATACAGTTATTCTTCATTCCAAACTGAGATGATCCACAGAGAAATGTCAGCCACTGTACAACAGATTATCATTTGAGTTCATGAGTCTTTATTTAGAAAGAACAGGTCATTATTTCTTCCCCCATCTGTTCATCCACCACACTCCTTAGCATAGCATTGGAGCGGGTGAAAGCAGAGAAGCCCAGGTCTCTGTCTCAGCAGTTTTCCCAGTTCCTCCTGGTAGATCCCCCCTGATCACATGCCAGCTGGGAGGGGAGGGGGCTAACTCTCTCCAGTGAGCCATGGATCAACTTTGGAGCCTCTAGCCAGCTGGCCATGCCCAATAAATCATAAAAGAAAGGCACCTTGAGGGCGTCTTCCTGAATCACCTAAACTGCTCATTCTCAGTGTTGAGGAGCACCAGCTCTCATCCGCCTCACTCCATAGCAACATGGATCTGATGAGAACCACTGATAACAATCAATAACTTAAGAGTATTGATAATTTAAGAATGATAACTTTACAATAATTCTGAATAAAGAATAATAAAGTACATTTTGATTGTATGAGAACTACCGATCCCCTTAGCAGCATCAGGTCCTCTAAATTGTCTCCCTGCAGAGAACTCATGTTTGTGCTCTCACCCTTAATTCATTACTCAAAGATTCATGGCCATATGTAAGTAAGATGTAGAAGAGCTGGTAAAATATGAGATTTTCCTTGTGATTGCTGCTCCCAATCTGAGTGTAAGAGCTGCATCAGATCTGGAGGAGCTGATCTGAGAGGCAGCTACATCACATGCAGCTGCAAAGAGCTGAGCAATGGGTAAAGATGAGGACTGAACTCTGAGCTGGACGTCTTCCTCACCATGGAAGTACTTTGAACACTACTGGAGATGAGATGCAGCCATGGTCAAGTCCAGAGGTCAGGCTGAACACGGCACACTTATTGCTGTTCTTGTGATCACAGCTCTCATTTTTGAATAAAGAGACAGAACATTCAGCATCTCCCACAGGAATCTCAGTCATACTGTATGTCCAAATCTTTCCTGCAGATGTTCCGCTCAGAGAGGATGACTTATAAAACCTTTTCTGCTAAACTAGTCACAACAACTTCAGGTGCATTGAATATCAACAACTTCTTGCGTATATGCTAAAATCAAGACTTAAAAAGTGTTCATGTTGTTTGGTAGAATTTTCAGGTAGTAGGCTACCTGAATTTCACTTAAACATAATTTTGTAATTTTCCCTTCTACATTTTACACGTGATATGGACGATACAGTGATATTTAGAAATAAAGCCCCTTTATACAACCAGTTGTCACACAACAACTTACATGAAAAAGAAACTAAACAGACCAAAGTGACACTTAGATGTAACATCTGAGACAGGAAGAGGGAGTGACGAGCATTGTGGATGAAGATGGACTGTGGATGTACCCAGATATACATGCACCCACTTTATTAAGTTCGCCTGTTCAGTCAACATGAATATTGAATCAGCCAGTCACATCAGAAGAAATGAATTCATTTGGGCATGAAGTCACTTTGCTGAAGTTCAAACTAAAGTATTAGAATGGAGAAGAAGGGGATTTATGTGACCGAAACTGCTGATCGACTGGGATTTTCACATACAAGCATCTGCAGGGTTTACAGAGAATGTCTGAAGAAGAGAAATCTCCAGTGAGCAGCAACTGTCTGGATAGAAATGCCTCATTGATGTCAGAGACCAGAGGAGAATGGTCAGACTGGTTGGAGATGATAGAAAGGCAACAATTACTCAAATAACAACTGGTTTCAATCAAGGTGTGCAGAATCGCGTCTGAACGCATCACATGTCGAACCATGAGGCAAATCAGTAACAGAAGACCACACGGGGTGTCACACCCATCAGCTAAAACTAAAGCTACAATTCACACAGACTCTGAAACTGGACAGAAGATGGAAAAATGTTGCCTGGTCTGATGCGTCTCAGTTGCAGCTTTCAGATGGCAGGGTCAGAATTTGGCATCAGCATGAAAGCATCCATCCTGCCTTGTATCAACGGTTGGTGCTGCACTGGTGGGGGATATGTTCTTGTCACACTTTGAGCCCCCTACAGCTGAGCATCCTCTAATCACCACAGCTGGCCATGTCCATCCTTTTATGACCACAGTGTAGCATCTGATAGCCACCAGCAGGATAACGCACCATGTTGCAAAGCTCAAATCATCTCAAACTGCTTCCTTGAACATGGCGATGAGTTCACTGAACTCCAATGGCCTCAGATCTCAATCTAATAGAGCATCTGTGGGGGAACAGGAGATTCTCATCATGGATGTGCAGCTGACTCTGTCGTACTTATGATGGAGAAAATAAAAAAAGACAAATTAATTAAATCAGAATGAAAACCTCAGACTGAGTTGAGATGCAACCTGTAATCTTTTTACACGAGACTCAATGCCATTAGGTATGAAAAATGTGTATTTCTTTTTATAAAACTTATTTTAGATTAACCCATCTAAAGAGCAAAGTACAGTATTATAATTTAAGTTGCAGATCATACATCGGGCAGTGATGGGAAAGGAGGCAAATCATTCCTTCTGTCCAATATAAATAGGTACTCTCTTCATTAGGGTGCCATTTAAACAATTTATGTCTCATTAAACAATTTTAAAAAAGAAAAAAAGATGGTTGGGAAGGAAAATCTAATCCGTGGTTTGGTTGGGGGACGTAGCAGCAGTGTCACATCTCATTTCGGGAATAATTTATAATTGGGGGCGCTGTAGCCTCGGATCATTAACAAATACCAAGAACAATGTAGGTCAAAAGCCATAAAGTCAAGAGGTTCCTGCGAGTCCCCCAAGCAACTCCTCTGAACCAGTCCAGAAAACCACGCGTCTGCTGTGCGCATGGTCAGTGTCACCCCCGTTCTCCCTCTCTTCATCCTCCTCACTCATCATCCAGCAGCATCCATCTCTCCGATGTCCACAGCCGCCTGATTCCCACCCGGTCGCAGCATCAGTACCAGGTAAGACCCTGCTGTCACTCCCATCCCTCTCAGCCAGTCTTTCTGTCCCTGATGATGATGATGATGATGATCATCGCTGCTTTCAGCGACATTTATTGAAATTCAGCGCGGGGTGGATGCTGCCTGGATACTCAATCCAACCCCTCATCCTCGTCCGGTGTTTCCCACCGGAGACATCGGCTCTGTTTGCTGCTGGTCGCGTTTTCTCCCTCTGAAGACGACCATCCGTTGCCTCGGTCCCTCCCTCCCCTGCCAGTCCGTGTTATCTGCCGACTGCTCGGGGTAATGAATAGCGTGTCAGTCGGTGTGGTGCTTATCTGCCCCGACTCATGCTGATATTATCTCTGCACGCGCGCGCGCACACTCACACACACGCAGACCCGGAGTGTTGTGGTCCAGGTTTGGCAGTTTGGTGCATTACAAGGTCACGGTGCCTCACCACAGGGTGAAATAACGGCTTGCTCACGGGCACTGAGGCTCCCTGTGGTGCTAATGTGATGATAAATGAGAAGTGTGTCAGTGGGCTACTTCAGCCTGGAGCTTCCAGGAGATTAACCGGCATAGACAGAGAATGTGCTGTTTTTCCAGAGATTGAAAAACATGGAAAAGAGCGGTTTTACATGTGGAACCACATATCAGGCTGGATTAAAAGGGAAGGTAGTGTCAGGAGAAGAGATTGCAGTTTTAAAATGTAGATTACCATCCTGCTTGAATATTCAGCCTCTGATTATTCAGTCTGATAAAGATCATACCAGGACTAGGAGGTGCTAGCCAGTCTAGCTTATGAGATAATGAGTTTTAGAGAATAGAAATGACTCCACCTCACAGGAACCTACTCTGGTACCTGTTATTGCTCATGGCCTCTCCACATATTGTGTAAGATGTGACTGTACCTGGTCCCACTTTGTGGAAAGTGAGGACAGTTTTGGCTCAGAATCAGTTTTAAGATGTGCTCAGTATTATATTGTGGGCTTCGTAAATGGCAGGTCTACAAATGTTCCTCTGTGTGGTGTCAGTTTTAGATTTAGCATCTAATTTCTACTCACTGTTTGCCTCAACAGGAAGTGACAGCGCCAGAGGTGATGAGAGGAGAAAAACATGGATATAAGTAACCACCAAGGTGAGACACCTGATTCACAGCGGGATATTCATGCCCGCGGGATGTGAGAAGACAACATTTTTAGAGAAAAGCCCAACAAATATGACTGCAGGATTCTCAGAGAGAGAGAAAGACCTCAATTGTATGTGCTTTAAACTCTCAGTGGAGAAACAGACTAAGATTTTTATTCTATTTTTTAAAATAATAGTAATAATTCATTGAGAAAATCAGGTTGAAAACCAGCTTTAATTTGGTCTGCACCACTGGGACCTCTCTTTGTTCTCTTTTCAGCTAAAAAAGCAGCTTGAACATCAACACTTCACAAAAACACAAACTTTTAAGATTCCCATTGAGAATGACACTGTTGATGTAAATGTCACAAATATGTGTTTAAATGGGCAAAGCACTGCTAACAAAGATATTCTAATGGAAGCAGTCACACATCCACAGAAAAGAAAAAAATTGCACTTGTTGTTGTAAACAAATATAAATTTGAAATTTATTTGATGGATCGCCCTTTAAGATGCAGCTTCCTATTTTCAAAGGGGTTCATTGAAAGAGAAAGACACAACAAACTAAAACAACATAAGATACACACTAAGCAGCTAAAAAAAAAAATCCAGACTTGCTCACCTATTACATAACTGCCAAGATATATGAACAAATAATGATGATAATGATCATAACAAAAAGTAGAAAATAAAAAATAAAATTAACATGAAATAACAGCAGTGACATCAAAGTTAATTATTATTGGAAACATGAGCCTTTTAGGCCTAAAAGAAACTGGGAGATTATTCCAGTCATAAGGGCTCTAACTGGAAATGACCGTCGAGCAACAAGTTTAAGGATTCTGGGAACAAAAGCGTAAAGGTATTGTGTGTGTCTAAGTGTGTTTAATGAGCACAAGGGTCCAGTAACTCCTTTAGATAAAAAGGACATGCAAAATGAACACATATAGAAATAAACAAAAAACAGTGCTTAGAAGTTACAGTTATACATTTTCAGCAACTGATAACTTTAACTGATACAGCCCAGTGTCATTATAAAGCCTGTAACATGTATGTTGGCCCACTTGATACATCTTAATATCTTTACCTCCAACTTGGAGATGGTCGTCATATACTTGTCATGATGGAAATCACCACACATGTATAAGATTCTGATTTTTATATTAAGCTAAATACAAATTCTGTAGCTTGCAGACCAAACCACATTTATCCTAACCTCAATTTGCAGGTGACACACAAAAGACAAGGAAACAACAGTGAGTGGGAGGGAAGTAGAAAAGTACCGTTAGTCTTGATCCAGCAGTCTGTTACATGAATGTGTTCTGAGTCACGAAGGACTTATTAGCTCTTCCAGGCGTCTCTTTCTTCTTCCATGTGATCAAGTAAATACTAGCAAGACATCAGGCAGGGACGGATGTCAGCATGCTGACAAACTGAAACTTAAGTAGTCTGTGAGGGAAACTGTGGAAGGAAAACTTAGTAACTGTTCACTTTCCCAGCCTCCATTGTGTAACTGCAAGCTGGCATAGCTGTTTCTCTCTATCATGAGATCAGGTTGCCTGAATAAGGATTTCTGTGGTCAGATCTCATTTTGTCCGTACTGCAAATCCCAGTGAAAGATTGTCTAAATGTGAATGTTAAATCAGTTTCCAGTAGTTTGCAAAAGAGCTTACATTTGAAACAGGCGTGGATCTTCTTCTTCTCCTGTAATATTTTTCCAATAAGTCATCCAAACTTCTAGCATTTTGACACCGTTGCTCTGATTTAATAACTGCAAATCATGCAAATCAGTTCAAGATACATCTATGCTGTGGGTTTGACTATGTTTACATGTACAATGATTTCCAAAAAGAAAGTGAGAGCGAGCTAAGATACT
This sequence comes from Atherinomorus stipes, assembly GCA_023101725.1. Lineage (NCBI taxonomy): Eukaryota > Metazoa > Chordata > Actinopteri > Atheriniformes > Atherinidae > Atherinomorus > Atherinomorus stipes. The sequence goes on from JALJCO010009077.1 coordinate 171,081, forward strand.
GTAGGTGCTGCTGCAGCGAGGGAGTACTGAGGACATTTCCCCTAAAATCCCCCAAAGATACGATGCTGGTCACCACATTTGAACAGTTACATGTGGTACAAGACTGTGGTGCTTTCACAGTCAAAGCACACACTTGACAGGGTTCATACCAAATATTGCTTTACGCTGCAAATATGCATTACACATGCAAGATCATTCAGCTGTGAGACCTTGCATTTGTTTTAACTGGACAATAAATTCAGTTTCTATAACCAGTCAGTGAAGAGCTCAGCCAAAGGTAATGCATATAAAAGCAAAGCCAGGCAGAAACGATCAAATAGCTGCTGCTTTCAGGCTGTAGAGCTTTTAAGTTTTGTTAATTAAAAGTGAAATGACCAGTTTACCAAGATTAAAATACAAATATTCCCAGGACTTGGAAAAGAACTGTGCAGTGTGCAAAACAACTTTGATTACATTTATTTTAATTTCTCATTTTCTAAAGGTTTCTGTCTGAATTACAAGGCGAAACATTTAGTTTTTGATATGTTGCTGTTGTAACTGCAGCTGGTTGTCATTTCATTTTAAACACCTTGAAGCAGAGAAATGACCCCCCTGAGAGTAATAATGCAATAAGCACGAGCCATTCATTTATCATTCATGATATGAGATCATAGTGGATTAATCAGTAGGTAAGCAATTTTAACGTGTCTATACTGTTAAGTTCTTTTATGTGATACATATTTTATGAACACATATCGATTTGAAAAGTGGGCCTGTTTATGTTGCTCGCCGGTAAAATTCTCAGAAGCAGGATAGCTTTAGCTCGGGGAGCAGAGAGGTCAGCTTTCAAGCAGAAGGTTGCAGGGTCTCAGCTCTCTTCTAACCCATCGTTTCCCCCCAATGTCTTCCTTACCTCAAAGACATAATGCAGTAGTTTGAACCTAATACTTGTTAGACCTGACTTTTTCTTCTGTCTTTGGTCATTGTTGCAAATCATTTGTTTAGTGAGGACCAAGCAGAGCAGAGGTTTGGTGAAGACATGAGCACACGTCGATGGAGTCGACTCTAAACGCTGTAGAGCTCCGGGAGCTGCGTGGCGGCCGGAGAGGCCTTTCTCCAGTGCCGGCGTCTGGCCATGCCTCCCAAGGCTTCGAGAATGCTTCCTACCAACAGGACGAAGAGCAGAACATCCAGCAGGAGCCGGCGGTATCAGCGAGTTATCAGTCCTCAACGGTAGACAACAGAAAGGTCAGTGTGGTTTGGTAACTTCATTTATCATATAACTGATATATAAGGCTCTCTATTATTATAATAGTGGCTCCATACTTGAATCCACCGCTGTACTCTAAACTAACCTTATCTTTAGATTAATTACCCGAACATTGACGGATGTTTTGGGTCATTTTAAATGTTCTGCCCCATATTCTGTAAAATATGCTCTAACCAGCTGAACAAAAACAACCTAGAGTAAATTTACAATTAGAAAAAACAAAAAACTTTGAAGTTAATCCACAAGTGTTTTGTGTCCAAATTAAAGAAACGATGGCAGCCTGTTGGCAGTTTTTCATACAACACGAAGAGAGCTGCGTTCTGGCAGAGTTTGTGCATTAAACTCATCAAAGCACCATACAGATGAACAAATACTTAGCAAAGTCGGTCCCTCGAGGGCCGCTGTCCTGCAGGTTTTCTTTCTCTTCCTGCTCCAACACACCTGACGCAATTAAAAGAATTTAACAGCCTTTGAAGTTCGGCACAGTGACTCATTAATTTGAGTCAGGTGTGTTGAAACCGGGAGGGAAAAAAACAGCAGGATTGTGGCCTGCGAGGATTGGAGCTGGTCACCCCTGCTTAAAACCAGTCAACATGTTTGTGCCCATTTCATGACGTTGCCCTGGATACAGTCACAGATTCTGAAGGGTCACAGATTTTGTGTAACACCGCCTCGGCACTCTCATGGATACATTTGTAACTGATGGATGATCAGACTGTGATTGATGGAATAAAATGGATTACCTTGTTATGGGGCTGTATGCGCTCTACCCAGAGTCTGATATGGAGTTGAAGTACATGTGGTACCACAGAGACCCCTGACAAGTAAATAAACAAGCTAACAAGTCACAGGCTAATGGTTAGCATTGAGCTGGGATGTGGTTTCACTCATCATGGTGTTGCTGTCTGTCCGTGAGGCGTTTTTATGGTCAGAACTGCATCAGATTTCAAAAGTAATCTCCGAGAAAAAACACTTGACCGTCCAAGATTCATGAAGCTGTCTGGAGGGAAGTTTACACACAAAGTTGAGGATTTTTCTGCTCCTGAAGACAAAATCTAACCACTTGTGGGGGTCAATCCATCGACCGGTACAACAAAGGAACCCCCCACGCCGAATGCAACCACATTTTCTCCAACTTGCTATTCTGTAGAGCTAATGAGAAAGAAAGAAAGAAAGAAAGAAAGAAAGAAAGAAAGAAAGAAAGAAAGAAAGAAAGAAAGAAAGAAAGAAAGAAAGAAAGAAAGAACAAGAAAAGAAAAAGGAGACCGTGGATAGGTTTGCATTCTTGGAGTGTCTCTTGAACAAAGTGGGTGTCTTGCTACGATGTGCGCATGCATATTTGGCGCTTCATGATTGGTGAAATTTGGTGAAATGATTTTTACATATTTCTGAGGCAGCTGTTGGAAGGGAGCTTTGACTGAAAATCCCCATGGATTCATATAGATTCACATAGATTACTCAAATATGCATGAAAGAATGAAGAAAAATAAAACTTTAAATGAGGGTTTTGTGAGGAAATAACACTAACATGGCTAAAAGCTCACAAAAGTTCATTTTTTTCGTGATAGGGCTGGCAGTAAAAGCATCTGATGTGCCAACTGTGTTTTTCCTTTCTTTCCTTTCCTTTCCTTTCTTTCCTTTTTTTTTTTTTTTCTCTAAATGTCCATCCAGTTTCAAACTTGCATATTTTCCATTATAAACATCAGGCCTCTCTCAGAGATAGCCTATGTATTTCGGGATATTAGAATTACTGCAGAGATCCTGGGATTTCTCACCTCATTTGATGAATAATTTGTTGATATGACCAGGGTGGTGCGGTGTTCGGAGTAATCAATGCTGGCCGTATGCGTTGTTTTCATGTGTCTGTGTTAACAGCTGTAATTTTTGTAAAGTGTAACAGAAACTTTGAACATTTTTCCTCTGTTTCGTGTTAATTTTGAGTATCGTTTTTGTATTTCCCTTACATGTCTTTGTGTCTCTTTGTGGTTGATGTGCATCATGAGCATTAGCGTCTGTTTAACCTGAGTCCAAGTGTCGGTCCTGCTCATCTGATTCACGCATACGTGTTACTCTCTTAAAGCTCTGTGTTTGGCCTCCAGGGCTTTGATCCAAGAATTATTTTAACCTTCAGTTTACTTTTTCATGAAGTAAGATATCTAAAACTAATGCCTGCAAGAGCTGCAGATTTTTCAAAAAGATTACTGTAAATACAGAAATGCCCTAGATGGCTGTGCCCCCCAGGTCGTCCCAAATCCTACGTATGAGCTCTGAATCCCAACTCAAAGAACAGGAGGAAGCAGGAAAAGGGAAACTTTCACATGACAGCATGTCAGAGTTTACTGTTTCCATCCATCCATCCATCCATCCATCCATCCATCCATCCATCCATCCATCCATCCATCCATCCATCCATCCATCCATCCATCCATCCATCCATCCATCCATCCATCCATCCATCATCCATCCATCCATCCATCCATCCATCCATCCATCCATCCATCCATCCATCCATCTATGCATCCATCCATCCATTTCCCATGCCCACTTTTGGGTCTCAGTCCATTCCTATTTAAATATAACCAGATTAATTAAATGAATAACTATTGCTTTTTATCCTTCTCTAAAGTGAATATTTGGAGTTTTAGGCTGTTATTGTTTTTGCCAAAAATAAGATAAAGAATTATTGTTTAAATATATATGTTCTTTAAACTGGTGTGTATGATTTTATTTGTCAGGCACGGCAAACCAGAAATACTTCCTAACTAAGCATTATTTATTACCTTCATCTTAGTTTCCTTTGTGTCTCCTTTCCTCACTTCCTCCATCATTTTCTATTTTTCCTATTCATGTCATATTTTCTGCTTTTGTCTTATCTGACCTTTTTTATTTTTCTTCTCTTTTCACTTTATTTCTTTTTTTCTCTTCCTTCAAAGGTTCAATCTTTGTTTGCTTTTTCTTCCTTTTCTACTTTCTGTTCAACAATCTTTGTATTTCCAATCTTTCTTTCATTTCTTTCATCATTCTTGAGTTCCTACTTTCATGTTTTACCTTTTTTCATTCTATCATTTATTCATCTGTCTTTTTATGGCCTCTCTTTCTTGGATCTTATAATCTTTCTCTACCGCTTCTCTTCATTCACTTTATTTTTTAAAAATCTTTCCTTAAATGATCACATCCCTCTTTCTTTCTTTCTCTTTTCCACACCTCCCTTCTCTCTGGTGTTTCTTATTTCTTTCTTTCATTTTTGAATATTGCTTCTATCCCTTTTTTCTCCATCTTTTTTCTTATTCTATCATTGCCCATCAATCTGTCCACCATTTTCCATATTTCTTTTTAATTCTTTAATTTTTTTCTTTCTTTTCTCTATATGTCCTTCAATCTTTTTCTCAACCATTTTTCCATTCCTTCCTTCCTTTCTTTCTTCCTTTTTTCAGCAGCAGCATCAGGAGGTTTCTCCCCAGTCTTATGATGAGGAGGAAGGAGGTGCAGGAGGAGGTGAGGAGCGGGAGGATGGTCATGACTTCACGGCGTTCAGCCCTGCTGACGACCACTCTGCAGACTACGGCTTCATCCTGGCGTTGGTGTTCCTGGTGAGCGGGATTGTCCTGGTGGTCATCGCCTACACCATCCCCAGGGAGGCCAAAGTGGATCCAGACTCTGTGTCGGCGCGGCAGATGGAGAAGCTGGAGATGTACTACGCCCAGCTGGGCTCCCACCTGGACAAGTGCATCATCGCGGGCCTGGGCCTGCTGACCCTGGGGGGAATGTTCCTGTCTGTGCTGCTCATGGTGTCCATCTGCCGAGGAGAGATGTACCGACGTAGGGCGGCATTCGTTCGACCCAAGAGGACTTATGGCTCCATAAACCTGAGGATGAAGCAACTGGCGACTGGAGAAGCAGGAGGAGGTGACAGTGGGGAAGGAGGTGAGGAGTTTTTGGTGGAACATGCTGAGACATGGAATAACTTGCAGCCAGAGACAAACCGGGACTCCAGTTCAGAACCAGGGCCAAGCAGACATCCCCCTCCTCCTCCTGCTGCTGCATGTGGAGTCTAACTCTGCAGATGTGCCACCTTCAACTGAGCAAGAGCCCAGTTTTTTATGGGAATGCACGATGGTGCAGGTTCTCCATTCGTACCGACAGAAGAAGCACATGTTAAGGACGAGGCTTTCTGCTTTATCCCAGATAGGATGAACTAAACCAAGTTAACGGGATCTTTATTCCAACCAGTCATAACGGATGTATGACTTTTCAAAAGAGGGCTTGATCTGGTGCAAGAAGAGAGAGGTAAGCCAGTGGTGGTGAGGACAAGAGCACATTTGGAGATGAATGCTATCATACCCAAGATTAGTTCAGTATTAAATCCTAGTATTTTAAGTCATAGCACATTACAAAAAAAAGCACGACAGAAAGCAACACTTTCCTTATATGGTTTCCCTGTATAAGGAAATGCTCAACATTTAAACCCAGCCATGTTTTGTACCCTTATCACACACATTAAATACCTGCTGCTCATGCTGCTGTGAATAGCAACACAAACCTAGTAGATACTATGATCTTTGGGTATAAAATACAGCTTTATTTCTGCTGTGATAAAGCGTGATTAAGGGGATGGTGCCTGCAGACTCAAATGTAAACAGAGATAACACTTTTAACGTGATTGTCATGCTTCCTAACAGCAATAAAAGAGAAGCTGTGAAGACAAACCTCCACAAACGTGACTAGACAGTTTCAGTTTACACTGATTGAAAAAAAAAAAGCCATGTACATTATTTTATAGCCTCTTGTAAGTCATTGTTCTTGTTTTCTGGCTGCACACACGTTGCATTGTGGAGCATAAACATGTCTTATAAAATACATGATGTAATGTGGATGGTTTAATAGTAAATCCAGTTTTAGCACATGGCAGGTTGGAAAGGTCGATTGGTGTCAAGATGAATGCACATTGTACTTACTTGTACAACATTGTATGAGCAAGCCAAGCAACTTCAATTTCTTGACCTGAACTGATGCTGTTCCTGGTCTTCTTATCAACAACACGTAAGAAGAGTCTCGTGTCCAAATCTTCTCTGGCCCATCAAAATAGAAACAAGATGAAGGGGAAAGATGAACTACTTTCATCCCAGCACCGTCTGCTACCCTGAATCCATTTACTTAGCTTTGGTACGGGATAACTTATCAGAGATCCCACATGTTTGAGGGTAAATCACAGACAGCTGGAAAATGGATGCAAATTTGCAAGCAACAAAATCTGACAAGAAAATGTGCAGTCATCAAGTTTGTCACAGCTTCTCTCTTTTTAATCACTTTGTCTGCTGGTGGCTGAAAAGCAGAAAAATAACATCACATATGTGACGTCTCATGCTGCATCTTTCAAAAGTGTTGCTTCATGCTTACAAATCAGCATTTCTGTCAACATCACCTTCAATAAGGCTTCTCTCAGTGTTCAAAAGATCAATCTATGCCATTTAAAAGTTAGGAAAATATTCTGTACTACAAGCTTGTTGCTGCTGCTGCAAGAAAGCCTGAGAAGCCCTGCTTCATTAGTAAACATGCACAGATGGAGCAGTTATCATGATCAGAGGTGGGAGAAGTATTCACATCCATTACAAGTAAGAAACATGCAGAAATCCAACCCTTATGTTTGCTATTATATTATTGTTACTAATGCAGTACTGTGTTTGTAAGGCTTTCCTTTTTTTTATCTTTGTAGATGATTGATTGAGATCTTTTTTTTTAAAATTTCTTGGAAAATAATTTTCATTAAGATGATTGTAAGAAATTTCCCCAAAATCTAAAGAGAAACCCCTCGTGGTGTTTGCTTTATTAAACCATCAGTCAGCAAACTCAGAAAAAAATTGAACAAAGTTTAAAGAAAAACGAAGTAATCTTCATATTCGAGGAGCTGGAATTAATGAAACTTTGGGGCTTCAAATTTTACTTTTGCAACTAATCATTTCAGCTTGCTTGTACTTACTGTTGAGTCGTTTGATACCTTACAATATTTCCTAATCTTTTTATTTCTTTTGCATGGAAATATTTAGATTAAAAGAAATCTCAGCTGTTAAATGAATGTTTTGCTGGAAACAGTACAATTCCCCTTAATCGGAGTAAAATATATCACAACTGCAAAGATGCAGTAGTTGAGTAAGTGTACTTTATTGTACACACCAACACTGATTATAAAGATCATGTAAAAGAGCTAGACTTTAAAAAACAAAACAAAAAAACTCACTATTCAGTTTAAGGTGAATTCTCCCGGACTCCAGCCCTTCGTGTAGTTTGAACAAAAGCTGGTATTGAGTGGAATGAACCTTTAATGACTCAGCGCCTGCTTATCTGTGTTAAATATAAACTGATATTATTTATGTCGTGTAAGGATACAATATGCCTTAATGAGTAAACACACTGTAAATTGTGTATACACTAATGTTATTATACTAATGTATTCAAGTGTGCATAGTGAGCCAGTTAGCCAAGGGTAATGTAGCCACACACACACACACACACACACACACACACACACTGACATGCATACGTCCTCACAGGCCAGCTTGCAACTTGTGAGAATATTTTACGTTTGTCAAAGTGCCACAGTTTTAATCCACAGTCCAAATATACTGTAAATATTACACACAGAGATGTGGGATGTAGAGGACCATCAGGCTCAGAAACCAAATACACAACACAGGTATGCAAAAGGGGGGGGGGGGGGTCTTTCTGTTAGCAGCTCATTCATCTCAGTAGCAACTTTTAATCGTCACAATTTATTCATAGATATAAGGGATCTGAATGAAATGATTATTTTTATCAAACAGTTGATCAAGAAACGGACTACGATCCATGTAATATTAGAAAAGTCCTCGAACTAACACGTTTAAACTTTAAAAGCCACATATTATGTGCCAAACCCGAAGTCTGAAATACATGTGAAGCTGTAGGGGAAAAAAAAATCAACCAATATTTGACCACTGTGGAACGAACCAGTGAGCTGGCAGCTTGAGTAATCTTTGGTTTTTATATTCACATTATTCGTGATGATACTTTAAAACAACTAGCGGTCACAGCCTCTATTAAAGGTATTAAATGAAGTAAAGAGGAGCAGAGATGCTCATGTTAACTGTCCTGCTCAAGCAGTTGCAGGTTGAATCAACGCCATTATAAGTCTCTGCTAACGTGTCACTGAGTAAGAAAATCCTCTCAGATCTCTGGCTGCATCATAGTAATGGAGCTGATATCCACGTCTATGACAACATCGCATCAAATCCTCAAATTCAAGAGACTTGAAACGAGGAAAATTTAACTCAAGGTGGATTAAAATTGCTTGAGTTTGATTTTCTGTAAATACATTAAAAATGCAACATAAGGGCAGGACGTCAGTGTTTAATCAACTTTATCTGCTAACTTTATTAACTCACCTTTCCATGACCCTTTTTTACCTTAATATTGGGGATATCTCCTTTTTCCAAGAATGTTCTGGATGTTGACCTACAGCCTGTCTCTGTGTCAACCATGAAATAGTCTCAAAACAGACATATTATGCTGCTGATAGACACAGATTGTGCTTTTTTACGATGAAAAACAAAAGAAATGTATTTGTGTTGTATTTCCGGTGAAGATGTCTTTCACCTCCCCAACTTTTGAGCAGTCTTAAATGCAACTGAAACCATTTTACAGGTTATTTGAATTCAAATTTATGAGGTGTAAGTTCATTTTTAAGCCTTTTGAAGATTATAATCCTGAAAAATATCTTTAAAGGGTCAGTAATTTGCTGAAATCAATTCACTGCAAGTTATTATCAGCAGAAATGCATGATTATTTTCCGTATTGATTATACATTTGGTGCTTCAATGGGCATGAGTCACAGCTGGACAGGGTAAGAAGGATTTAGTCAAACATGCCTGACTTTAAATCGTTTCTGAAGAGGTGAGATTTTAGCTTGTTTGGGGAGATGTAGCGTGCCAGCACATGAGGCAAAGTTGTTTTAATGAGCTATCCAGGTTTTACCAGCTCACCTCTCAGCGAGCACAGACTGGAACGACTCAGCTGAAGGTTTTAACAAGCGGGAAGTCTGGTGCTGATTCTTGTCGGGGGAGGAGATTAGATCTGCTGTGCCTGCAGGTCCTCATTAGCGGGGGAAACAACACAGCAGCAGAAACACAAATTGATAGAGGCGATGATTGTTGCTGATGGTTCGCTTCACCCGGGTTGGCTGCGCAGAGGTGAGAAAAAAGGGTTTTAGTTTAGCCACATGGACAGATGGATGCAATCAGATGAGAGGGAAATGAAAGACTGCAGTTTGCTTTGTGAGAAAACTTCCCAATTTTGTACATCAAAAGTCTTATTCAGAGAGGAAAGTAATTTCATCCTGAGAAACGAGAAATCACTTTCTTTATTTCTGCAAAGTTACTGCACTTTCCATGCAGAAAACCTTTGCCACAATTCCATCACCTGCATGTCAAATCTGCTGAGATGTTTGCTGCAGTTTGATGATTAAGCTAGCATATAGAGAATGAAATGAAAGCTGAAAAGAGAGGTGCACCACGTAAGCTCACACACAGGCTGTTAAAAGATTTAAAAACTAAACTCTAAAAATGAAATAAAAAACCAGGGAACACTAGAAATACATTATGTTCCACCATTGTCTAGCGAGGTGCATCCAAATGGGGCTGAACTCACTTTCCAGGGTCCAGATGCATAAAAATGTGGTTATATGACTGAAGAATTGGGCATTTTCACAAATGTGCAGATGCATTATTTTAATCAGATGTATTATTTGTATAAAACTGGGACTGTACACACATGCATAAACCTGATATCAACTTCCACCTTTGGCAATGAATAGCTGCTGTGAAATCATTTAAGAAAGTTCCCGTTCATTGAATGTTCATTCTTCATCATCAATGAAAGTGAAGAATCTGTTAAGTTTTAACACATATTTTCCCACTGATACATGGAAGTTGTGGATCATTTTTATTGAAATACTTCTATGATATGCTTTTTTCAACCATTCAAACATTAAAATTCCTGAAGTACAACATTTAACATTAGAGAAATAATATCCAGACACTGGAGTCAACACACATGTGGATAAACTAATGAATGCATTGAGCTTAAAATTACATGTTAAATTTCTGTGTGTAAATATTAACACCCAGTCACTGCCAGTCTTGTTTACAGAATATTCAGTGAATTTGAACATATTTCATGCATAAACATGGAGGCGAGCTGTTTGTAGGTTTTAAAAGCAGAACATATATTCAGCAGATGTGAGTTGGTGGAAAGACCAAAGCCGTGTTTAATTTCTTCACTGACATGTTTGAATGTCAAGACCAAACACAAGCACCTTGTCCAATGACACAAAGGTAAATCAATCTTTGTTCTGTTGGCAGTACAATGACTCCGTTACCACAGAGGGAGTCTATTTATATCGAGGACTGATGCTGGAGCAGTTCTCCGATGTCATGAAAGTCCTTGTGAGGGCACAACAGATGAGACAATGCTTCAAAGTCTCCAAATACCTTTGCTTTCCATCCAGATTAAACCACCCACCACCACCAGTTTTTGTGGGAATACATGGCACATTTAGGGGCTAAAAGTCTTAAATGTCATAATTTCCAAAGCCCTAATTTAATAATAATTAAAATTCAGCATTTTAGCTAAACAGGGTTAGGAATTCAGGAAAACATGGAGCAGAAAAAATGGCTCCACTGCTTCAGCAAAACAAGTTTGCAGGATTAATTTTCTGGTCCTATAAGGAGGCAACCTGGTCCCGAGTCTCTAAATCCAATAACCTGCATGTCGCTGACTTGTTGAATATTTGTATGTATAACAGGCAAATAACAGTATTTAAATGAATGAAGGACAGTTTCACATTGATGAGGCTTTCAGAGTCTCATCATCAAAATTAAACACATAATCATGGTCCAAAAAGCTTACAATTGATCTTTCTTCTTCTTCTGTTTCAAATACAGTTCCCACAGAGCTGAGGAAATAAGCAGGTAACATGATAATAGCATAAACCATGTTCATCAGGCAGCAAGTTGATTTGTATAGCACTTTTCTGGTTTAAGACATTTCAAAGTGCTTTGCATAGAATATTAAAACCATTACAGTGCATTTCAGAAGAAGCATTTAAAGTGCATTAGGCACAAACTTTTAAAATAAATTTTAAAAATTAATAAAGACAGAAAAAGCTGAAACAGAGTTGCCTAAAATGCAAGAGATAACAGTTACAGTGTGAGGGGGGTTAACGGTTGTTTTGGTAAGAGGCAGCAGCAAATAGAAGCATCTTCAACCTTGATTTAAAGCAGCTGAGAGTTTCAGCAGACCTGCAAGTTTCCGAGGTAAATGGCATAAATAAAAGTTTGTATTTTCAAAGGGATGCAGCTTTTAGCAGCTACTGATTGAGATGGACTTGAATGCACAGACAGACGTCTCAGGATTAATTCAAGGCTGAGGAAAAAAAACTGACAACTTCTAGCTTGGCAGCCGATTCTGAGCATCTATTTTCTGTTAATTGGCTCTAATTTTTGAACGTTTGTCATTATAAAGATAAAGATATTAATTAAGAAATAAGGTGCAAGGGATGTTGACACACCTTCAGGATGCAATAAGCCAGCACTGACACTTACACAAGAGAGTTGCCTCTGACATGTTCAGTTTACAGTAATGTAAAGAAAAGCAACACATTCTTATCTGAGGTACTTTTTTGTTTTAAAAACATTTATTATTGTTAAAATAACTGCAGATTACTTCTAGGTCATGCAGCTTTGGTATTTGCTGCTGCAGCTGTGCGCTGGGTTTATATGCAGCCAAACTAGAATAAGCACTCTCAGTGTGGTCAGAGGTGAGCTACAGCACAGCTGCTTGGGATTCAAAACGATACTCAAGGACACTTTAGCAGAGAGCGAGGTTTTGACCCTGAGTTCATTCTCATTAATCACGATGCGTACCGCTGCCTCAGAGAAAATCCAGTAAAGGTCGCTGTGGCAACAAGCTTCTGGGAAAAAAAAATCAAACCTTACATACTTTGCAAGAAAATAAAGAGTTTACAATAAACATCCTCCTGTATCTCACAAAAACCGCCCACTTAAAGGACTTCCTGGAGCCAGATCCTTCCCTTTATGTACAGTACACAATATGCACAGACATACAGTAACACACCACAGTAGCATTTTACTCAGACTCAATGAATGTACAAATCAATACCGTAAAGCAGGAGGTGGCACACTGCAGCGTCATCGTGCAACATCACCCTTATTTTTTCATGAGACAGTTTAGTGGAAACAGCCACACAAGTTTCGATGCAGTTGCCATGGAAACGCTGTTGTATAAACATTCCTTTTATTCTCCTCTTTGTTGTGTCTTGAATGTGCAGAGTTAATAGACGTTCATTTATTGAGATAAAGTGATATTTCACAGATAAGGGATTTTTTTGTCCAAATGGTCATGGTTTATTAGAAACTTAGCTAATGGATCAAATGCCCTGGTGAGATTTATGTTTGTGAAATTATCAAAATGAAAAACTCTTCTCGGTGAAATATTACTTTTAGAAACCAGAATGATGTTGTGGGTATTTAAGTCTATGAAATGTAAATAAATAAGAACAATAAAAAAAAAAAAGCAAAATGGAAAATGTGATGTTGCCTGAGAGGGGAGTTATATGTCTGTAAATCAAAGATGTGAATTATTTGCCATCAGTATATAAGAGTGAGACATTTAGCACAAAGTATGGCACATTTAAGGGACATTAAAGGGATGTATCACTTTGGTTTTAAGGTGTTTGCTTACGGTTAATTCATGGAAATGTTTATCAACTGGAAATTTATTTCCGGTATGTGGAAACGATTTTTAATAAGTAGCAGATGAAATGAAGCTAAATAAATATCTGTTATTTGATTGAATGTAGAATATTTATTGCAGTATAATATGAAAAGTGACATAACCCTTTAATCTGGGTTAGAAACCAGGGTATATTGGAGCAAGCAGGTTGTAAGATCATTTATTATTTCTTTCTTTTTTTTTTTTTTTTTAGTTCATTTTATATTTTTCTTTACATTTAGCACCAAAACACAAAGTCTTACAATAAAATATTAGATAAAAAAAAAAAAAAAAATCCGATTTAAGTTATTTGAGTCTTATTAATTTCTTTAAATGGTTATTTGTGACATCACGACATATATTTTTTAAATATCTACCATCTGCAAAACTGGTTTATTTAGATGAGATGCATGATGTTTCATCTATTTCTTTTGTTTTAGAAAACATATTTGGACTATGATTGATTGATTTTTTTTCAGCTCTGGAAATCCAGAAACCCACCAATCAATAAACACTTGTTTTTCCTTTACTTACCTCAGAAGAACAGGTGAACAGCTTACAGGACCTTAGAGAAGATCCTGTAAGCTGCATCTCATAAATCATTTTGAGCCTTTTTCCTTTAAGAACTGTTGCACAACGTCAGATGGGAACTTTGTTGAGTGTGAACCAGTTTAAAGGAGGATTATGATTCCACATGTTTTAATAAATGTTGGATATTTGATCATTGATTAAATCAGTCGAAGATGATCTACAGTATTTATCTTCCTACCTGATACCAGAACGATCACAGTCTAAGTTGCACAGACACACGGTTTGTCCAGTGGTTCATGAAGAGCACAGTGGTGTGTTGTGTGATTCCATCACACTGTTACAGTCATTCTGCATCATCAGTATTGATCAGTAACAGTTATTCATTACTGCTTTGTAAATCCACTGAATTCATGCTGGAAAATCCTTCTCATATCAACGTATCATTTGTATTCTAATGAGGGAGAATATTGGGTTATTAATGTTCCTGGACGGATCTGTTTGGATGCGTCCACCCTCTGCGGATGAAACATTGACAAAGGTCATCTTTGTAGTTTCAAAAGCTGCTGCTCTGCTGGGTTTCAGGAGGACAGTGAATCTGCATGTTATTTGTGTGTGACGCTGTGAAGGTCTGATGCCTTGTTCTTGCACATACTGACAAGTTGTATCCTGTATAAAGATGATTTCCTGATTTTTAAGTATGATTTTGTTAACTTGACCAATAAAGTTTCTGTTTTGTTGTTGTTTACAATCCAGTATGCTGCTCTCTTATTTCTCGCTTAAAGTAAAGCCGAGCCTAATTTAGCGATGTGCTTTTTAAATATGAGATACAACTGGGGATGTAGTGATTTTATCTGTATTGATACTCCTTATCAATACAATACTTTTCAATACTCTTATTGACACTACAGTGTAATTTAGAGTTAACAATAAAGACATTACAACAGGGGAGCCCAAGTCAAGTCCTTGAGAACTACGATCCTGCACTTGGTTGCATCCTTTCTCCAACACACTAGGGATGCACGATATAATCGGCCCCTTATCTGTATCGGCCTATATCGGCCACCCCACCGATATTTAACCGATCAGTCCACTGTTTCTAAAGTCTAAAAAAAAAAAAAGACTTCTTTAAAAACTTCTTTGTCACAGACTTTAAAACTTCTAAAGACTACATGGCAGGATAATTAGGCAAATGAGTATTTTGACCACATCATCCTCTTTATGCATGTTGTCTTACTCCAAGCTGTATAGGCCTTAAGCCCACTACCAATTAAGCATATCAGGTGATGTGCATCTCTGTAATGAGAATGGGTGTGATCTAATGACATCAACACCCTATATCAGGTGTATTAGGCAAACAGAATTATTAGGCAACTTAACAATAAACAAATATATACCCATTTTAATTATTTATTTTCACCAGGGAAACCAATATAACAGCTCAACATTCACAAATATACATTTCTGACATTCAAAAACAAAACAAAAACAAATCAGTGACCAATATAACCACCTTTCTTTGCAAGGACACTCAAAAGCTGCCATCCATGGATCCTGTCAGTGTTTTGATCTGTTCACCATCAACATTGCGTGCAGCAGCAACCACAGCCTCCCAGACACTGTTCAGAGAGATGTACTGTTTTCCCTCCTTATAAATCTCACATTTGATGAGAGACCACAGGTTCTCTATGGGGTTCAGATCAGGTGAACAAGGAGACCATGTCATTAGTTTTTCTTCTTTTAGACCCTTTCTTGCCAGCCACGCTGTGGAGTACTTGGATGCGTGTGATGGAGCATTGTCCTGCATGAAAATCATGTTTTTCTTAAAAGGATGCAGACTTCTTCCCGTACCACTGCTTGAAGAAGGTGTCTTCCAGAAACTGGCAGTAGGACTGGGAGTTGAGCTTGACTCCATCTTAAACCCGAAAAGGCCCCACAAGCTCATCTTTGATGATACCAGCCCATACCAGTACCCCACCTCCACCTTGCTGGCATCTGAGTCAGACTGGAGCTCTCTGCCTTTTACCGATCCAGCCACGGGCCCATCAATCTGGCCAATCAAGACTCACTCTCATTTCATCAGTCCATAAAACCTTAGAAAAATCAGTCTTGAGATATTTCTTGGCCCAGTCTTGACGTTTCAGCTTGTGTCTTGTTCAGTGGTGGTGGTTTTTCAGCCTTTCTTACCTTGGCCATGTCTCTTCATGAGTATTACACACCTTGTGATTTTGGGCACTCCAGTGATGTTGCAGCTCTGAAATATGGCAAAACTGCTGGCAAGTGGCATCTTGGCAGCTGCACGCTTGACTTTTCTCAGTTCATGGGCAGTTATTTTGCGCCTTGGTTTTTCCACACGTTTCTTGTGACCCTGTTGACTGTTTTGAATTAAACCATTGATTGTTTGATGATCACGCTTCAGAAGCTTGGCAATTTTAAGAGTGCTGCATCCCTCTGCAAGATATCTCACTGTTTTTGACTTTTCGGAGCCTGTCAAGTCCCTCTATGACCCATTTTGCCAAAGGAAAGGAAGTTGCCTAATAATTCTGTTTGCCTAATGAACCTGATACCCTGCGCTCCCCTGAGTAGCCTGTTCTGATTCTCTGTTGGTTGTTTTCATAGCTCTTAATCTTCTTTGTTCTTAATTTTTCCCAGTATTTAACTTTACATTTTTATGATGTTTTACATTGTCTCTTTTTCTGTTACCCCTGCTGTAAAGCACTTTGTGTGTCCAATGGGTTCTTTAAAGGGCTATATAAATAAACTTGATTTGATTTGAAACTTAATATGGGGTGTTGATGTCATTAGACCACACCCCTTCTCATTACAGAGATGCACATCACCTGATATGCTTAATTGGTAGTAGGCTTTCGGCCTATACAGCTTGGAGTAAGACAAATGCATAAAGAGGATGATGTGGTCAAAATACTCATTTGCCTAATAATTTTGCACTCCCTGTAGGGATGGGAAAAAATATTGCTACACTGAGATATCACAATATTTTCAAATGCTGATATCATATTGACATTTTAAAATGCGGTATTGATCTATTTTACTAAGGAAATCTCATGATATTTCATCATTCTGTTATGAAATCTCACGAGAATGCACAAAAATTTCACAAATTTTTAATATGCTGATATATTGACATTCAAAAACGCCGTATCGATCAATTTTACTAATGAAATCTCGCAATATGTCATCGTTCTGTTACGAAATCTCGCAAAAATTCACGAAACATTGAGATTTTGTAACAGAAGGATGAAACCTCGCGAGATTTTGTAAGTAAAATGGATTGTTACCACATTTTCAAAAAATAGATTTGATATCGGCATTTGAAAATATCGAAATATTTCAGTGTATCAATATTTTTTTTCTCACCCCTATTTTTCAAAGCATAGGAAATGGATAACAAAACTGCTATTTGCAATGACTGCTTTTTTTCCAGCTTTAATATCGGTATCGATCTGTTATCTGCCACGAGTTTTAAAATATTGGCATATCGGATAACGGCCAAAATTCCAATATCGTGCATCCCTACAACACACCTGAATCAAATGAATGGTTCACTTCCAGGCCTCGGCAGAGCTGAATGACATGAGGGAATTAGCTATATAATTCAGGTGTGTTAGAGGAAGGTATGTTCTAAAAATTGCAGGATAGTAGCTCTCAAGGATTGGACTTGGCACCCCTGCCTTACAAGATGTTAAAAGATTAAACTTTTTTCCCACAAGGAGGATCAGAACAGAACAGAAGCTATTTATATAATTAAACGCTTCTTAGAACGTAAGATAACAGAAAAAAACACACACACATAAAGAGAACAGTGCTGTGGAGCACCTCTCCTGCAGCATATGGCCTGAAAAGTTTTTGGTAAGAAAAAGCAACATTTTTACTTTCTCAGGCTGCAGCTGAGACCTCTCTGATCAATTGTCTCCAGTGGTTGAAAACACTTGTTCAGACGGTGTTGAAGAGGCCTGGATTCAAAGATAGGTGAAGGACAGCACCGCGATATCGTTAAGATTTGGAACCAAATTAAACAATATTGGTAATTGGTATAAATCCCTAATCAGAAGTGAACAGTGTTTGTTGTCCCTATACTCTTCAAGCTTTGCATCAAGCTGTGTCTCTCGTTATCACTCAATTCTTTTGCGGACTGCATGTTCTCAGTCTGTGTTTTACATCTATCAAATCAGTATTTCTCCATCTTCTGCTGTTGTTAGGATGACTCACCATGTCAGAGAAACCTTCAGTCTGGATGACTCATGATCGGTGTAAACTGTTTCCACAAGATGAAGTGAAATCCTCACCTCTCTTTCTACCCACACAGGTGCATCAGGTGCAATCGCCTGCTGAGCCAGAGGAAAGGCTCTACTCTAATTAAATGTAACAGGAAAGAAATGGAGTGAATCTGAGTTGTGATTTTCAGAGCATCATTATAACTCCATCTCCTCCACTCACTTCTCCTCTACTCTCAGCGGTTCATCTCCAAAAGAGATGAAACCAAACAGCTCAGAATAAATTTCGATTTAGTTCATTTTATGTTCCAGAGACACAAATTAATGTGTGCTCCCCTGCTGAAGCGCCAGCAGAATCTGAATAGTTTAAGAAAAAACACATAGTGAACTTATTTGTGTATTTGCAATTAAAAACATTATTTTAGGGCACGATGTCACATAGCCTGAAATCAGATCAGTCCAAATATTAGATAAGACATCTTGTGCAGAAGTCAGAGAAGAGAGGTCAGACTTTTTAAACTGAATTGATGGAGAACGTGCATAAGTTTCCCAGTCGAGGGTCAACATCAACAGCCCCATATTTTCTTTGTAAATATGTTGGAACACCGACATTTCCCTTTCAAGAATTAAACCTAAGGCAACAGTAAGGATGATGGGAATGCCACCAGTCTTGCAAGGCTGATGATGAGAGCCTGAAATACTTGTATACCGTTAAATTAACTGGGCTGTTTGATAAAATGTTTTTCTCTAGAAAGCTCACAAAACATGTTTAGTGATTTATTTCAATTTATTACAACTCAATGCCTATCTACAAGTAAGCCAGCAACATAGTTTAGACACGTCCATAGATTGGAAGTTCATCCTTACAAGTGAAGACATGGATTGTGATTTTCCTCTGAAGAAGACAATGAGATAAACTTTTATCAGAAGAACCAAAGTAAATTTAAAAAAAATACGTTTCCCTGCCCTGGATATATATGCACACACACTTTATTAATCCCAATTAGTGTTCCAATTAAGAAATTCATTCTCTGCATCTCAGGTTGAACCTGAGAGCAGTGGGCTGCTATTTAAAGCACCCGGGGAGCAGTTGGACCTTGTTCAAGGGTCCACAGTGGTTCACGCGAGTGTCTTGAACCCGGGTCTGCCACGCCAAAGCCCATGACATTACCACTATTCTACCCATTCCCCCAATATCTCAATATTTCTTGAAATCAATAACTCCTACATAATGAATGTAGGATACTAATGACAGTTAGAGACCAGCTGATACTGTAACAAATATTGTTCTTCCATAAAATCTGGGCCAGTGGGATCAGTCAAATGATTATTTTTACATCAGAATTGATACCAAGCCTAAACTTCACAACCAGTGCAATCCCCACACCCACGTCCACAATGGTGAATAATTAAAGCCCTTGAAACACCACCTTAGATCAAAATAGTCTGATGAAGATGAGGATGTGCAGTCAATGAGAGAATGAATATTCACACATGTAAAGTCATTTCTGCCCCCAGAGGATAAATCCAACATGTTTAAAGTGAAAACTGTATTATCATAGAAACATTAATGTCCCAATAGGAAGTACATGAATGCCAGAAAATTATTGTTGACATCATTTCACCAACATTCGAATTAGTATGAAATGGCCAAAACTGCAAAACGCACTGATCCCCCCCCCACAAAAAAAAACACCATTAGTGAATATGTTAGTCTGAAGTTGTTTAACACCACCTGCTATTCTCCATCAGCTCAGTTCAAATTAAAAATGTTGAGAATTTCCTTCGTAGGTGTGCTACATGTTCTGAAGTACAAGGTGAGTCATCAACATTTTCAGATTTTCCTGGACATTAAAATATCTACATACAAGATTACTATGAATTGCTGCCAAACATTTTTTGCCATTGAGGGGCTATTTCTAATTTCCAGATGATAAACAGAGCAAGAAAATCAATATAAAAACATTCAAGCATCTCGTATTAATGGAGACTTTAACTTGTCACCACTTATTTAACCTCAGAGTGTCCGGTGTCAACAATTAATACTTTCATTTTAGACTGCTGAGCTTAAGCACTTTCCCGCTTCTAACTAGCACCTTGTTAGGAAAACCATGAAGCACCACGACTACATACATTGAGAACTCCCTGGACAGAAAGATGGAAATTGAGATGACTGCAGAGAAAATTCCAGCTTTACGGGCTGAAAGTAATGAGATGTGTAATTAAAGGCAAACATCAAACTTTACAGCTTGTGTTTATTTTTTTCTAAGGAGGAAAAGAAAACACTACAACAGAGTGTAAAATGGCAGGTCTTTATTAGACTGTTTTGGCAGAAGATCATTCGTTAACCATGAGGTTTAATCAACAATCACTCAAAGTAAGCACACTTCAGAACAATGTTTCCTCATGTCCAAAGATATATCACAAAAAATGTCCTCTTATAAACCAAAAGCATAAGATGCTGTTAACAGGAGTTGCAGGAATGAAAATGAACTTTTTTTTTTAATGCAAGTTTATGAGTAAGTATGCCTGTCTGGAGATTTAAGATTTTTGTCCATTCACATCAAAAGCTTCTATAAGTGGATATATATTCAAACTAATTTAACATCATTAACTTGTCCTTTCATCTAAGTTATTACTCAAGTTTTTTTTCAAGTGAAACAAGAAATCTGAAAACAAACTTTTTGTTTCTTTGAGCACTCAAGAAAATCTTTGAACTCAGAACTGGATGAGTGCTGAAATGAGTAGCAATCGGGAAGTAGAGCAGTAGGAAATGCTGCTGGATACTACATGAACATGTCATCATAACCAGGTGGGGGCATGTGGTCTGGATCAGGCCTAAAAGATTAGAAAGAAAAAAAGACAGAAAGAAAAAGATGTACAGACTGTTATTGCCATCCTGTAAAATTTTCACCATTTTTACAGTAAGGAAAAAATGCAGCATTGACCTGTTCTAGGAGAAGAATCCATTAAAGCAGCTTGTTAAATAACATGTATGCTGCCTTTTGGTCACAATTAGGCCTGGCCTTAAAGGATAGGTTTCTTTTTTTTCAACCTAGACCTCATTTCTAGGAGTTCATACATACATTTACTTACCGGTAAAGTTTCTGTCTCACTTTAAGTCCTTCGGAGGATATAACTTGATTCACCCTTCAGAGTACATCCAGTGATAATGGCGGAGATGGGGCAGAGACTATATAAGACATTTTCTGCAGTAAAACTCCTTCATTTCATCAATGCTTTAAGTAGAATGAACGAACAAATGAGTACTATTGTCCTGTGAGTTCAGAGTTTCACAAATTGTGTTATTGTTGTTGTCTGGGCAGCGAGCTGCTCTTCTTAGCTGAGCTACGGAAGCGCGCATCGTGAACGTGCGGCCCCAAAAAGTGTCTAGAACTACCTCATAACTAACGGAAAGCTAAATCTGGACTCACAGGATAATAGTACCAGTTTGTTTTTTCATTCTACTAAAAGTATTGGTGAAAATCAAGGAGTTTTATGGCAGATAATGTCCTATATAGTCCCGGCCCCGTCTCCGCCATCATCACTGGATGTTCACTGAAATGTGAATCAAGTAATATCTTCCCAAGGAGTCAAAGTGATGCAGAAACTTTACCGGTGAGTAAATGCACGTATATACTCCTAGAAATAAAGTCCTGGTTGAAAAAAAAGAAACTTATCCTTTAAAATACATTTTGGATGATCTGATCCTAAATGATGAGCTTTAAACACAATAATTCACACTTGACTAAAAAAGTCAGTTATTTGCATTACATGGTACAGAGCTGTACAGTACTCATGAGATGATTTCACTTTCACTCCAGGTAGTTCCATTACAACACAGGGGAATTTTAGTTACCAGAGTGATTATCTTTTATCTGCGATTACAACCAGCACCTCCTGGAATGACTACAGCATGTATTTGTAAGCCTCTATATTTACTCCATGGTGCAATTTATCAATCAACCACATAAACAAACCAGGTGCTGGTGAAAAGTGCAGTTGACGAGGTATTAGGTTTTGGTGCATTTACTGTTATAATTTCATTATAAGCAGAGGTCTATAGAGTCTCTTGCTGCAGTGATAAATAACTAGTAAAACCACTTAACCGACAGTAAACATGATGGCTAACAGCGGTCTATTAATGTGTCAGCAAAATCCACAATTAAATGGAGAATTTGAAAAACTCTTTATTAGATATTTATTTAGATTTAGACAGATTTTCTGGCTGATTCACAGTGATGGCTGTATTATGACAAACACCCTAATAAGTAGAACTGTGTTGTAATATGGGTGAAGTACACAAATAGGAATAAAAGAAATGATAAATGTTTCAGATCTTGGTGTTAGCTCACCTTTGCTGATTAAAGACAGACTTTGTTCACACTGACATGGGTATTTTAAGATATTTTAAGAATGTGTTTTGGCTTCCCCTCCACAGACGAGTTTTCAGGTCACTGAAAAACAACTCTGGGGAAATTCCTGTTTCCAGTTTGATGTCGGCAGTGTGTGTGTGTGGGCACATTTTTGCACCATTGTGGGGACCATGTTCCGGATTTTTACCATCACCGTGGGGACGTCTTGCCCTCGTGGGGACATTTTCCCGATCCCCACGGGTACGAACCCCGTTTTGAGGGTAAAGATTAGGTTTTAGAGATTAAGTTACATGGGCTTTATGCACAGCTCCAGCACTTCCTGAACTTAATACTGCTCCTTCATTTCCTGTCTGACATGATTGGATGAACTGATTAATCCAGGTGTGTCTGATCATTTGCTTAGGTCAGACACACCTGGATTAATCAGTTCATCCAATCATGTAAGACAGGTCATAAAGGTGCAGTATTAAGTTCAGGAAGTACTGGAGCTGTGCATAAAGCCCATTAGGTTTTGGCTAGTGTTAGGACAAGGGTTAGGTTTAGGCAATCAGTTATGGGCGTTAGGTTTCGGGTAAGGAAAGGGAATGGGAATGCATTATGTCAATGGATATACCCCACGAGGATATGTGTGCGTTTGTGTGAGTGAGGTGGGGGGAATCACAGACTTTGACGTGATGGCCGTCACTGTAGGAGTATGTCTTATTTACATTATTAGAGGAATTTCTTTTTATATAAAAGGGGGCATATGTCTTAACCAATCTATTGTTTCTTTGCTCCTTTATCTTCTGTCTTTCTGTTCATGACCCAGAAAATTTATCTTAAATATTTGAGAGGAGACTTGCTAAGGGGAGAATTACGAGATGACGCACCAGTATATCTTGTGCAAAGGTCTTTTCGGCATCAGAGATGTCTTACAAGGTGTAACACATTCATTCAAAACTGTAAACTGAATTGGAAAAATAAACAATAGTGCAAACCCATTTAATGCTCATCTGGCAGAAATCTGTATGCAGCAACAAAACAATGATGCTGTCAATTTGATGTTACTTAGACAGGGTTCCCACTCGTTTCTTCAAGTTATTTTCCAGGACTTTTCCAGGACATTTTTAGCACTTCTTGAGCTGCTCCAGTATGAGTCAAGTTATCACAGCATAGGTGAATAAATTCCAGCCCAAGCTGGAGAAGTGTTCTACAATTGTAGTTTATACTTTGTACAGCGATTAAGCAGCAATGAAGCAGAGACGAAGCCGAGATGAAGCAGCAACGAAGCAGCGACGAAGCCGCAACGAAGTAGAGACGAAGCAGCGACGACTCCGAGACGAAGCAACAACAAATTAGAGACGAAGCAGGGAAGAAGCCGATACGAAGCAACGACGAAGGAGTGAAGAAGCAGCGACGAAGCAGTAAAGAAGCCAAGACAAAGCAGCAACGAAGCAGAGACGAAGCAGAGACGAAGCCACTGTTTCTCATTTTCCATGTGTTTTCCATGACTGGAAAAATGTTCCATCATTTTCCAGGTTTTCTAGGACGCGTGGGAACCCTGTTCGACCTTGTTCTCATTCATCTCCTCGCTGCCTCAGACTGGGCGACACAAAGACTCGAGGAGAGAAGTGGAAACCAGACTGGAAGGTGAGACGATGGGATGGAATAAAAGCCAGGACAGTTTGCTGCTGGATGGTTTCACATGGTGTTGAGAGCACTTTATTCATTTTTTAACTTAATTCAGTTTAATTTCATGTTTTAATGACAACAAAACTGATTGCTACAGGAAGGGATCAACTTTAAGTCCAAAGACTAATAATTACAGTAATTTGTCTTTATGTTGTTATATTGTTTTTGTTTTTTATGTGAATGAACTGTTTGTCACTGATATCACTGATTATAAAATGCGAGACAATGTTGAAGTAAAATACAGCTTATTTGATTTCATTTACTTTAAGGCCCTTCTAAATTTTAATCAAGAGAATTCATTTCCATTTATATAAGACAGAGACACACAGTTAATTAACACATTCATGAGTCATTCTTGCTGAATTTAAGTGAGATGCATACGAAGCTGGAGTGCATGCCACCTTCTTATTTCACACTTCAACCTCTGGAGTGTCAGACTTATTATAAAGACTAATGAGCCGCCAGAACTCGAGCTGCAGCTGAACAGTGACGGTGAAATGGCCGTCACTGACCCCATGTTATAAGGTCATTAATATTCACTCTCCCGAGGCTGAGTCACAGTTATGGAGCTGTAACTGAGTTTATTAGGACAGAGAGGTGTGTGTGTGTGTGTTTGTGTCTCACCCCGGTCTGTGACGTCCAATAGGTCCAAACGGATCGAAGCGAGCTCCCGGGGGAACGGCGCCAGGAGGCAGAATGTCTGGTATGCCGCTAGACGGGTCAAAGCCAGAGCGAGGATAGCCTGACCTCAACGGGTCGACTATCATCCCACCACCGCCGCGAGATCTGAGTGGGGAGGATTCACAGAAAGAGAGGTAGGGGGAGTTAAAGAGAGGGAAGTGTATTTTTTTTCCTTCTATTCCTTTTCTTCCTCTTTTTAATACTAGTGTCATTATCTTTTAGTCAATCTAATCTACTGAAGGAGAAAAGAGAAAGTGCTGTTTAACTGATCCAGTTTATTTTATTAACAATCTAAAAGCAAATTCAGAAAAAAACAAAAGAGGAAGACCGAATGAAAACGGATTTTTAAAAAGTCTTTTTCATACAAACTCTGTATGGACAATAAAAGAGTCCAAACTGATGTATAGTTCATTTAAAAGCACTTTAAGGAGTTCTCTTCCATGTTATGATATTTGCGGTTAAAGCTTCATATTTAGGTGGCACTGGGAGTTTGGACAAATGCCAGTAATCCACTGCTGTCTGCAACTGAAGGTTCATCCCTAAATCCCAGATTAGACCCTAACTGATGCTCAAATCTACATCTGAAAATGGTTTTCAGAAAATCATGTGAGGAATCATGATGAACGACAAGACTCACCCAAAAGGGTCAAGATCTGCTCCTCCAGCTGCAAATGGAGGAATCATGGGGTCTGGCCTAAAAAAAAACAAAAAACCAAAAACAAACAAATTATTCAATTAATAAAAATTCTAATTATTGTTGGAATTTCATTAAATAGAGATTTTTTTAAGCACTTTAAAAAATTTCCAGAGTTAAAAAAAGAAGAAAAATTAAACAAAACAACCACAAAGTGAAGTGAATGTTACTGAGACCCAACCAGGCAAATATCCATAGATTTTTCTTCAGTAATGAATGTATTTTTATTCCGAACCATTTCATTTGGGGTTTGTTTAACCCTTTTGAGATCTTTTTATATGGGATTCAAAGTTCATCTGGAAGTAAAAAAAAAAAAAAAAATTAAACATACTGTAACATCATAACCACTGTTGCAATAACAAAAAGGCTGTTTAGGGTTTAGTTTTGGATTTCCATTGGTGGTTATTGAAAAAGGAGCTTACTTCCTGGAGACGATTGCTAGGTAATTTTTTAAGTAAATTTCAAAACTTCTCCCAACTGACTCCCTGAACTCCTCTTCTATTATTACAGTATTTACTGGGTGAAAAAAGTGCCCTTTGAAAATAAATAAATAAATATATATTTATCATAAGTTTTCATAAACTGAACCCTTTTATTCTCACATTTCATAGATTAATTAAGCAAAAAATGCCCAGATTAAGTTAGAAATTCATCAACATGGTCTTTGGTCTTCCTTGATGTGCATAGCCAATTCAGTTTAACTTGTAATGATCCAAAGTGAGGTAAAACAAGTTCATTCCCAAGCTGGCACTAACACCAGAGTTGGGGCCTACACCAGCTGTTTTGGCTGCAGCTTTGTCCCGTTTAATCCAGAAGCAAAATGTGCACAGAACAAAACAGAGTGCAAAGCAAAGATCTCAAAGTGGAAATCAGGACAGCAGGAGCAAAGGTGCATCTGAGAGCAGACGGCAGTTCTGGGATGAAGCAGAGCATGTTTACAGGGACTTTCTGAGTGTGAAGGTAGAGATTTGAAGATAAGTGGAACAATTTTTTAAACACAAAAGCAAGAAAAGCTTTCGTCATCAAAAAATGTAAATAAAAGGTAATGATATACCCCACATTTTCTGTCACAAAGGTTGACAACTCAAAATGAAGCATGACTCATTATAGCTGGTGGTCTGAGTTACTGCTATCAGTGAACTAATTACTCAGTTACACTGACAGGACTGAATTTACCTTAATGTGAAGCTGAACACAAGCAGAACTCTGCAGGTAAAGTTTCTGTTTTTGTTTGACTGTGTTCTTGTCTTTCTGAAAAACTTTGGCTGATCCAACCTTGAGGTGTTCTTGATTATCCCTGTCGTCTCCACCTCTCTGCTCCCTTGCTCCACTCATCTTTCCAACCTTTTCTTCTCTTCCCTTCCCTCTTGCTTCCAACACTTACTTCTCTCTACAGCTCAGCTGCGCCACTCCTCTCCTCAGTATCTCCTTCTCTCCTCTCTTATGAGTGATTTTCTCATCATCTCATCTATACCCAGTCTTCTCTCCCTCCTTTCCACTCAGATTTTACATTTTCTCCATCTGTCACTGTGTTCTCATCCTCCTTATCTCCCCCCAGTCTCGCCCTCTCTGGGGACAAGGAGGCGTCAGCAGCGAGGTCGATAAAGTGCTGACATCACCTCGTGTCTCGTCTGATCGGGTCACAGCTAAGAGGACAAGGGGAGGAGGGGGACGAGGCAGATGAGATGAAGAGTGAAAAGCAGAGTGTCACTCATCTCCAGTTGAAGTAGCATCTGCCGCCTACTTTCAGACTGTCTTCCATCTTCCCTAAAACTCAGCTGCCTTTATAAATTAAATCAAATCTTTTTTATAAAGCACTTTTAATTTAAAAAAAAGGAAATACAAAGTGCTTTGCATAAAATCCATTTTGGCACATAAAAAATGTCTTCATATGCCCAAGTATACTTTATAAAAGCACACACCTAATCATAATGGCACTCATTTATCAAACCATTGAATGCTGAAAATCTGTACGTACGACCGTTTCCACGCCAGACTTGGTATTTATCAATTTGGACGTGAGCGTAGGATACGATCAAATCTCACGACAGCTCTGAGTTTGTGTACGCAAGTTTGAGTCAGTGTGGATTTGTGGAGCAGCACAGCAGAACCTAAAAATATTTATAAAACAAACCTCAAACCGTTATTTAACCATAAACAACCACATATTCAGCACCAAGATTTAACCCCAAAATACAAAAACATAGGCTATAGATTAAAATGGATTTCCAAAATGAATAAAATAAGAGAGATGTAACTGAATTTTTTCTGTAACTGAAATTATCTGACTGTATACATTTTGGCCACATTTATGTATATAGTTATTTTTTTTAAGCTCTGATAACTTGTACTGCTTTGTGCAGTATTGTGTTAACTGTGTTTTGTTTCCTGTTGTAATTGCAACAGAAGAATAACTGGGCTCTCTTAAGTGGGATTTTCAAATAATCTGATTAAGGATTTGGGCAATTGAGAAATATCCATTTCATATCTTTTGTTATCAAACATGGCCAGTGCAAGAATTTGTGCAAGTTCTTTTTGTGCACGTGGAGGAGGGGCGCTCGGAGGGTGTCTCGCCCGGGGAGTAATTCAATGTAGAACTGCCACTGATCAGATGTGTGCTCATTTCCATGCTCATTTAATAAATGAGGGCCAATGTCTCTCTCACACACATTATTCAATGATACACAAATATAGTTTGCAACAAGCAGTTTCCATGAAACCATGAAGGCCATGAAAAGAGTTGATTTTTTTTTCTATTTTTTCCAAAAATAAAATTTAAGAATTAGAGCTCCAAAGTTCTGTGCTTTAGCACAGAAAACACTCATAAATCCTTAATGAAAGAAAGGACATAACTCCACCCCAAATTCCTTATGGTCACAACTTTCTAAACCATATTCTACAAGGTTAATCCAGTTGTATTAACTGGGATTCTCCAGGTTAGTATGAGGTGAATATGAGCAACCTGTGACTTGTTTCAATTTTCTGCCATTCTCTTTGTTAATTACAAGCCTTGATTTTAAAAAAAGTCATATTTTAGAGATTACTTTTGCACACAGATGTAATGTAAAGTTTCTGTGGAACATTGTGATAATATTGCATGGAATTACATACAAGCTCCTTCTGTAGAATATTTACTGATCATCTGCAGTTCCACTGCTGCAGATCTGCGCAACAGCTAAAACTACAGTTGGATTCTCATTGCAGTGCAGTCATCTTCCGAAGTAATTCCACCTTTCCCGAACCCCATGAAATTTCCCCAGTGAGGTCAAGCAAAAGATCTTATGTAAAAAGGGTTTGATTGTTTTGGGTTTTTTTTTTCCCTTTGCTAATCAACTGAACTCCTCAAACTTCAGACGATGCCACATTAAAACATCTGCACTTGCTTCCTGTTTTGCTATTAACATCAAATTTCATATTTTGCTATAGTTGATCAAATTCAAGATAATAAATAAAAATAAAGAGCTAATAACACTCAGCCAGGACTTGATTTTATGACAGTTGCTGCAAAAAGAAACACTGAAAAGGTGTTCTCATGTAGAGATTTGAGCTGCTGATGGAGGAATTATGATGTAAATTCTTTATGGCTTTTGTAACAGGTAAGCAGCCTTTAACTTGTGCTGTGTGTGTGGACAGTCACGTTGAACACACGCCTCATCATAAGACTGTGACAGGGAGAGCTGCAGACCATCACATGTCTATGGTCAGACTCCCCTGATCTGCAGTCAATGTATTTAAGAAGTCAAGCATTTTCTTCTGGGGCTGCACGGTGAAGTGGTGGATAGCATCGCGGCCTCACAGTAAGAGGTGGACGCTAGGTTAATTGATCACTCTAAATTGCCCCTAGGCACTCACACCTAGACCCCTAGGTGTGAATGGTTGTCTGTCTCTCTGTGTTGACCCTGCGACAGACTGGCGACCTGTCCAGGGTGTACCCCACCTCTTGCCTGAAAATAGCTGGGATAGACTCCAGCAACCCCCAGAAAATGAGGATGATG
The DNA here is from genome assembly GCA_023101725.1 of Atherinomorus stipes. NCBI lineage: Eukaryota > Metazoa > Chordata > Actinopteri > Atheriniformes > Atherinidae > Atherinomorus > Atherinomorus stipes. The sequence goes on from JALJCO010009077.1 coordinate 200,333, forward strand.
ATGAAGTATCTTTCTATCAGGTTGGTGTGTGATCTGGGCTCTCAGGCCATTTACTGTATTCTCCATCACTGTAATAATTCACTCCAAAGCTTCTGATCTCAGAAGATGCCTACGCTGAGATAAGAGTGGCAGAGTAAAGTTGCACTGTAGGTCACTCCACATCCCGAAAATGACCGAATGATGAATACAAGTGTGAAATAATGGAAGAAAAAGTGGCTGCAGCTGCTCTGTGTAATTTGATAAAAGCTTATCACAAACATTTCATTAAGATTCCAAGATATTGTATCAGCTTGTTAATAAAAAAAAAAGAAAAGAAAGATATTCTTAAATAATAATTAAAAAAAGAGCACACAGTACTGGATCTCCTTTCAACAAAGCCTCAGGTCATGGTGGGTAAATCTAACCTTTAACTAAATCTTCTCCCCTAATATTAAGTGATTTACATAATGGGAAATTGCCTTTTACCTGCAAGGTGACAATTAAAACAGGTTTGCGTCCCCACAACATGCAAGCACACACACACACACACACATAGCCCTGATGACAGCCCAGCTCTCGTCCCTGACACTCCCTATGCAATAAATATGGAACCGAGGATACTGCAGTGAAACCCCACAACACCATCATCACCACACTCATGTTTTCAGCTCTTCTGAGTACATAACATTGACTTAGACTAATTTCCTCTGACATACTACAAGTTTAAAAATCTTTCCTGCTATAAAACATAATTATGAAACTCTGGGGGTTTACTTTATGTCCGATCAAAGTGTAAACAGATTTAAATCCTCACAAAGAAATAGAAATGAAAAATAAACACACACACGCTCTCATGCAGCCTGAGCCCTACCCTCAATCAGCAGCTGCTCTGTCTAGAGTCTAGACTACAAGTAACAAACTCAGCACATCCAGGTGTGTGTGTGTGTGTGTGACAGACTTCTGAAAGCCAAAATGACCGCCATGAATATTGATCATAACTGAGTGCCCGAACATTAAAGTTTGAAGGATTTCAACTTAGCTGCTGTTTGAATAATTTTATTGTCCAAATATTTCTGTCTGGACCGGTTTAATCTCCTCAAGAGTTATATCTAAAAAATTAAATCATTTGTGCACAATAAAATCTGTAAAAGGGGGAAACAAAAAACTCAAATTGCAAACATAGATTTATACATCTAAATATTTATTTTAGAAAACAAAACTAACTGTTTTTCTATTTTACCAGGACTTGGCTTCATTTCCATCATTGCAGGTAGAAGTGTGGGTAAGATAAACTAATCTTTGTGTACAAAGTAAAATTGACTTATTTGATCCATTTTAACAGACAAACCAGTACGAAAACTTCAGAAGAGAAAGAAACAAGGAAACTTGTATTCTCATCATAATGGAGTTCCGTTGTATGTTGCTATTTTTGCTTTTATGCATTTAAGTATCGCCGATCAGTTTGTGATGAAACATGAGAAGAATTTGTGAAAGTGTTTTGTGAGGTTAATATCTACTATTCGTGTTTTAGTTTTGTATCGCTACTAACCAGTGAGGATGTGTTCCCTGGCGAGGATGTCTGTTAGGGATGCGGAGGGGGTCACTGTCCTCTCCCCGTCTTCTCTGTGCCTCCTCTTCCTCTTCCCTCTGGCTCTTCTTCTCCGTTTTCTGTCCTGTCAGCCTCTCCTGGGAGGGAAGCAGCTGAGTCTTCACCTTCTCTGACAAACTGTCTGCGTCCTTGAATACACTGGAAAGAGCAGACTTAATTTACTAAGAGACATAACAATTATTCACACGTGAAACAAAATGTTTTGTGGATCATTGTAGTATGGAAATATTTATCAAAAAGACTTTAAATCAGTCTGAACTTAAATAGCAGATGGTGTTTAATGGCTTCAAAATAACAGTTTGCTCTCAAGAACATTTGGTGTGATGTGACCTGATATTTCTTCAAATCTTTAAACAAAAAACAGGCAGAAAATAAATTTGATTAATCATAATGGCCTCATCACAGGATGTCGTTCTGCGAGTTCTAGCAGATCAAGCACCAACCTGTCAAACGTGTGCAGCTGATCGGCATTCACGTGATCGCTGATGTTCACCGTCAAGTCTGACACCTGCTCCGTGCTGGAGTTCTTTAAAATGCACACACACACACACACACACAAAACAATATTTGTTACATATAATTTTGCTTATATTCAAACAGAAACACGGGCAGGTTTCTAATGAAAGCTCTGCAGGTTCCATCATGTAAGATGTCAGCAGAACAGATGCAAGTTCATGACTTCACCTTGTAGTGAGGGTTAGAATGCGTTTACAAGTACAACAAATTAAAGAAGGAGCTGCTGTGCTTCATGCTGTAAATATAAATGACAGCCGGAAACACCACAGTTTGACCTTCAATCTAAACTAAAAGCAGTTCAATGACAAAGTTTGGAAATACTGAAACTAGTTCATTTTTGGAAAAAAAAAAAAATTCTAAACTTGATGGGTGGCTATGTTTCCTTTCTTTCTTTTTTTAAAGTTTCCATTATTTTATTATTATCATTAATATTATTATTATCGGTAGATAAAAGATAGTTCAGGGCCTCCTGTGTGTACCATAAGCCACCATATGTTGTCAGTCCACACATACTCACACCGGCCACTTTATTAGGTACACCTTTCCAACTGCTTGTTAACACAAATTTCTAATCAGCCAATCACATGGCAGCAACTCAATGTATTTAGGCATGTAGTCATGGTCAAGATGAACTGCTGCAGTTCAAATCGAGCATCAGAATGGGGAAGAAAGGTGATTTAAGTGACTTTGAATGTGGCATGATTGTTGGTGCCAGATGGGCTGGTCTGAGTATTTCAGAAACTGCTGATCTGCTGGGATTTTCTTGCACAACCATCTCTAGGGTTTACAGAGAATGGCCTGAAAAAGAGAAAATATCCAGTGAGCAGCAGTTCTGTGGGCGCAAATGCCTTGTTGATGACAGAGGTCAGAGGAGAATGGCCAGACTGGTTTGAGCTGATAGAAAGGCAACAGTAACTCAAATCACCACTTGTTACAACCGAAGTATGCAGAAGAGCATCTCTGAAAGCACAACACATCCAACTTAGAAGCAGATGGGCTACAGGAGCAGAAGATCACACCGGGTGCCACTCCTGTAAGCTGAGAATAGGAAACTGAGGCTACAGTTCACACAGACTCTCCAATGTTGGACAATAGAAGATGGAGAAATGTTGCCTTGTCTGATGAGTTTCGATTTCTGCAAGAAATTTGGATGGTAGGCTCAGAATTTGGTGTCAAATACATGAAAGCATGGATCCATCCTGCCTTGTATCAATGGTTCAGGTTGGTGGTGGTGGTGTAATGGTGTGGGAGAGATTTTCTTGGCACACTTTGGGCCCCTTAGTACCCATGTGGTATGGTTTAACCACCACAGCCTACCTGTTGTTGCTGACCATGTCCATCCCTTTATGGCCACAGTGTAGCACCCTCTGATGGCTACTTCCAGCAGGATAACGCACCATGTCACAAAGCGTGAATCATCTCAGACTAGTTTTTTTGAACATGACAATGAGGTCATCGTACTCAAATGGCCTTCACAGTTACCAGATCTCAGCAGCTTTGGGATGTGGTGGAACGGGAAGTTCTCATCACGGATGTGCAGCCAACAAATCTGCAGCAACTGCGTGATGCTGTTATGTCAATATGAAGCAAAATCTCTGAGGAATGTTTCCAGAACCTTGTTGAATCTATGCCACGAAGGATTAAGGCCATTCTGAAGGCAAAGGGGGTCCAACCCGGTACTAGCAAGATGTACCAAATGAAGTGGCCGGTGAGTGTATATGATGAATGCACTACAAAGCTGGATTTTCTCTTATCAAGGTAACTTCAGGGTTAATCCTAGGGTTTCTGTCCTACGACACTGGTTCACTTCTTACCAGGGTAAATCACCATGGTAAGAGGCACATTTACACCAGCTTTTTAAAATTTGAATCAGGGTTCGTTCATTTGGGGAATTGTGAATGCGCAAAAGGACTCTGATTTGGATCCAACAGGCGGACTCGGTCCACCTATAAACATGAGTCTCGTGGATTACAACTACCACTTTCTGCATTTGGTTCAGCATGGCATTGTAGATTAATGGTGTGGTTATTATAAACATTAGGCATCACTGGTAAATGCTACCAAAACAAACATGCGTGTAGGACTTCTTCAGAAAGGGCTCGTGGTCAACAACATGAAAGTTTTAACTGATATTTGGTCAGAAAAAAAACATCCCAGTTCATAGAAAGTACCCACAGAAATAATGCAGTCCAGTCTTTCAAGTAATTAGCTGTGTATTGGAGGCTCTGGGATATGCCCGTACAGTAGACCAGTGCCGCACTAAAGTTTAGGGGAAAAAAAAAGTCAACATGATATAAAAATATGTGACATGCTTGGAAGAAGTGGAAGCTCAGGCGACAAGACTCTGGCTTGTTTGACGTAAGTGGACCATGAAAGTCCCCAATCAGACAGAGTCTAGGAGACTATCCTGCAGTGAATTCATCCTTATACTGAACAGCTAACCTGCTCCGGAGTAGGTTATTTTCTGGATAAGAGATCAACAACTATAAAAGCACCGCCTCCTAGCCAATCAGTTCTCTTGGAAAACGGTCTGTCTATTCTTAGCACATCTTGTCAGCATTGGTGCGTGGATCATGAATGGAGCTCAAGAGAGAAAAAGTTTTAAGGGATAGTTGCTTTTTTGATACCCCCAATGACATCTTTTATGAACGGTCCAGATTTTCATCTGATGGACTGCGCTACATTTGTCAACTAATGGAGACAAACTATGCAAATGTGACGCTTTGAAGTGTGCTTTTGTTCTTGTCTCCAGTCTATTTAGCTTCACTAGGATTGCATCTGAAATAACGGAGGTTAATAATAAAGCCCACACGTGGCAGAACTGCAGACACATGAATTTACAGAGCGCACAACTACGCAAGCTGTCATGGTGATTACTATTCCAACACAAAACGTGCTCACACGAGAGGTGAGCCTCAAAAGACTTGAATATAAAAGAAAAGGAAGGACACTGACACCAAACGTCTGTGCTGTAGTAAAGTGAAACTGAGTGATCAGAGTGATGTCTGCTTGTCTGATAAATAAATATGTACAATCGCACAAACTTACGCATTAAAGGGACACTGTGTAATCGGGAGCAGCTCCCTCGTACTTTTCATGCTGCATTCGTGTGAAACCGGGCAGACCGACGACAGCCGATGCATGTAAAGTTATCACCAGCCTCTATGTGAAGATGTGGTCCGTCAGTTACAGTGACATCAGTCCACATCTGATATGTTGTCATGACGATGTCGTATTGTTTTCCCTGACCCATGTTTTACCGTCTTTCGCTCGGCTTCATTGATTAAAATGACATCTGGTTTGTTACCAACGGCCGTCTGCCCGACTGCACGTGAACGCAGCGTCAGTGAGACGCTAGTCTCTCCCCACTGCAGCGCGGTGACTTTTCAAAGGCATTACCTCGAACTGAGCTGAAAACTCCGGGGTGTCCGGTGAGTTTCTGTGTTTTCCTACTGTCACGCTTCTCCCGAACGCAAAAACATGGCGATACGACATGGCAGCCTTCACCGAGCCGACCCGCTCGATGTGTAAATGAATGATACGAACGGCAAATTTATAACTTAGAGGAGCACTTCAGTTTGTTGATGGGAGTGATTACTGATCAATGAAAAAACACTTTTGAACCAAATAATCAGTTTTTGTGAATAAAACACAGGAGAACTTACACAATATCCCTTTAACAGTCAGCAATTTTCTGCCAGTATCCCTTCCTGGCTGTTGCAAAGAGTTGCTTTGGCCTGGATGATATGTTTCTGGAGAATAATGGTCTGCACCTCCATGGTAAAGTCAGCTGCTCGCAGCTTATGTGAGCGCACCCTGATAAAGATTGGAAAACCCTGGGTTGCATTACCGAGCTAATAACAGCTTCATAGTACCTCAGATAAGAACTATGAATATGTGGGTAATTTAACCAACATAATGGAGAGATATCCCAGGTACTCAGATCCAGATTTTCCTTTATTGTTGTACAGCAAATGAAGAATGTGGTTTTGCATCTACTTGGAAATAAGGAAAAGAACAACTTTAATGGTTTCATTGGGGGGAGTGGGTAGCCTAGTGGTAGCGTCGTGGGCTTTGGCGCGTAGGACCCGGGTTTGAGTCCCCGACACGACATTCAGGTGAACCACTGTGGACCCCTGAGCAAGGTCCTTAACCCCCACCAACTGCTCCTCGGGCGCTTCAAGTAGCAGCCCACTGCTCTCTGGTACTACTGTACAGAGATGGGTGAAATGCAGGGCCCTAATTTCCCCTCGGGGATCTTAACAGTATTAAAAAAAAAAAAAACTTGTCTGTCACAAGGTCTGTCATTTAGCTGACTCAATTGTCAAATAAATTTTCTAAGTCATTACTTCACTGTCTTTGATCTTTTTTCAAATTCATTTCTGCAGGCCAGTGATCACAGTATAAAATCTAATGTACATCACCCTTGAAGTAACAGACAACTATAGATACATGAATCCTTTCTAATCAAAAACTGAAAATGGCAAATATGTCCTGTTCTGAGCAGAAAACAGGTGCAACGAAATGGCAACTTGGCCATAAACTCAAACTGTATCAACTGATGGTAAACAAACAATGCGGAAATATCAAATTTGTTCGTTTCACCCAAGTGTTTTCATACAGCTAAATGATGACACATGATAACAGTTTTCTCTGATAACTATAATCATACGGTTAACTGTTAATTGTAATGAGGCTAGATGATGAAACCCTCTGTTTTTGCAATTTTACGATGAGAAATGTCACCACGTTGCCTCTGAACTATTTTAAATACATAGTGCCCATGAAAGTGAGGACAAGAGGACTCATTTAAGTATCTGGTTGAAATTATTTGTAAATCATTGCAGGTGTGTCTCTTTACATTTTACACTGCATCTCAACACTGTTGTAGAGTGGGCTGTTAGTATCAAATCCTTCAAACCCTCTTTCTACTTTATTCAAAGCCATTTAGTGCACAACAGTGTTTTAAATGATCATTCTGATTTTCTTTCACTACTAAAAATTCATACAGTGATAACAAAACAATATAAAATTGTTTAAGCAAATACTTTTCAACAATATGCTTTCAATTTAGGTCATTGGCTCATTAGAAAACTGGATCGCATCCTGAGCTGCTGCTCCCGGGCACACCAGGTGACCCAGACACACCGAGAAGGTCCCGCCTGCGGCTTGGAGGACGAGGCGGAGTCGGACATTAGGCGGGGTCGGACGTCCGACTCCACCCACATCACCGTTTTAAGCCGTCTATTATAACCCTTCCCCCTATCCCTAAGCCCTAACCTCAGAAACTTATCACGCCCATCGGATGTCCAGCGCCGCCTAATATCCGTCTCCTGCAAGCCGCAGGCGGGGGTACTTGGACACACCTGGGTCACCTGGGCAAGGGTGTCTGTTGTGAGACCCAAAACACCAAATGAACCCAGAATACAACACTGATGATGTGTTTAAGTTGCACCTAGAGTGTTTGTAAGAACTAATACTGTCATCAAAGGATGTGAAGCACAAACAGGACAGTTCTGTCCACATAAAGGCGACAAAACGTTTCTGAGGATACTTGAATCAGTAAATACAATTTTGTGGTCCTTTAGGTATGCAGCTTTGTGCAGGTAGTCGTTATCAAATGTATACAAAGATATGGATGTGATGCTTGCTGCTCCCTGCAGATATATTGTCAATATGAAGATTTTTGTACTTAATTGTCCCAATATTCTGTAATTCAACCAAATTGATTAAACACACACACACAAAGGCTTATGAAGTTCACACAAGGCAGCACACACAAAGTAACAGGTTTCCTTTATAGCTGTGCCTACCATTAAATTGAAGATCAGGGCTGAGTCCACAGTAATTGCTTTTAGTAGTATTTGTGTGTCCTTGTCTTTGGCTTTATAACGTAGGCTGTATAGCTCCTTGTTGCTGCTCCAGTCAGCAGGCAACAACTCTGACTTCTTATCACTGCTGCGTGGCTGCAAGAAGAAAGGATGGAGGTACAGGAACAAGGAAAGCACAAAGGGTTAAAGCACAGTGAGTGTACAGTGGTAACAGGATCCGAGACTTAAACTACCAGCAGTGTTTCAGTATAACTGGTCCCACTGAATTAGCCTGCTAAACATGACATGACAATTTTTAAGTTAGTCAGGTCTAGTTTAAAAAAAACAAAAAAAAAACAAGAAAACTCACGATTAAATTAGCATCAGACAGCTGCATCGAGAAATACTTAAATTCGTCTAAAAGCCCTTTACACCACATAGTGTATTTCAGAGAGCAGGTTATGTTTATCTGGGAAGCTAGCGCTGAGCAGCAACATAGCGTGTACAGAATTCCCTTGAAAAAAATGATAGTTTATGTCTTACCTGAACACTACGGATCAATTACACTCCAAACAACGTACATGACAGGTTTCCTTGAAGTTTTACTCTCAGTTGATCAATTCGGTACAAAGAAACTGACCAAAATAAGCAGGTGCTTTCTTAAAACCTTGGAATTAACTTCTATCAACTCTTAAAGCATCTATAATTTGACCAGTAGTGGATAGATTCAGTTATTTTTAATAATACTTTTGGGAAAATAATTACAAAAATGATGCCACGGCGCTATCAAACCAGTTTGGTTTTAGCTGCTACGTGTGTTTGTATATTAACGTCAGTATCGTTTTTAGCTCCTACGCGGCGTCTGTTTCGTTTCTAGCTAAAGTTAGCTTGTTTAACTCACCTCGTCTCCAGACCCGATACACCTGTATCCATTCTTTATCATTTCCCAATGAACAAAACAAACAACGGCGTCTTGTGGACAGCTGATGCTGCCTGCGACACAGGTGTACAACACCTCTAAGCCAGCCATGTTTCTTTAATGCACCAACATTAACAGAAGCCAAGAAAAGGAAAATGAAAGTCCCGATGAAGCGTAACGACATCAAGTTAATCACAGCGTCAACTACTTCCTGTCTGTGGATTTCACTATAAAAGCACCAGAATACTGAAAGCGTTTTCTGGACTGGTGATTAGTTTTTACCACCAGAATACTCAAAGAATATTCTAACAAAGAATTCAATTCTTAATTAAATATTCCCAGGTTTTTTGTTTGTTAGGTTAGACCTAAATCAATTCAGCACCTCTTTTTTTCCCTTTACATTCATTCTCAACAAGTACTAAGTAATGTCCCATTTTCCAAGAAATAGCAATAAAATTACAGATTAAGGAACATTGCCTGAAAGTCACTGTTGGGTTGTATGGCTGTAGCAATGCTAAAATGATTTACTTTTTGATAAAGGAACCTAGAATATGTATGAAATGCTGAATGATTATTATGACTAAATCACCTTCGTCAAATTATCTTGAGAGGAAACTCTTATTTAGAAGTTTGCCTTATTTTGTCTACCTTTACAGACGTCGACTTTGTTTTGAACTAACACGTGGAGATTCCGACTAAAAACATGTACACAAACTATGGTTCCCCTTTAGTAGACAGACGTAAAAAATATCTGTCTGCAAAGAAAAATAAAACAAAAAAGCACCTGTTGAGATAAATATAGACAAATAAAATCCATAAAGTTTTATTTCCAAAACCAAGCATATATAAAAGTTAACATTTTTAAGAGTCACATTCATATTTCGTATAATTTCTTTAGTATATTTTATTTCTACCACAATAATTTATCGATAGAACTTTTTAATAGAAAGAGAAAATTGGTTCAGATTTAACATGACTGTATCAGGTCAAATATTCTACATCCAGACTGGAATATAGAAATACACCCACTGAGATTATTAATCCAGTGGTGTTTTACTGATGTCTGAACTTTAACAATGGAACACATTTAAAAAAGAAAATTAAAATTAAAAGTTAAAATGAAACAATCCAGATGTGATGTGAACTGGTAACGTTTCCAACCTCATCACTCCATCAGTTGAACATCACCTACAGAGACTCAGAATGAAAGATTATCTGTTCATGGAGCTTCTTTAGAAAAACCATCAGACTGATTGATTAACAGAACAGGTGATCAGAGATCAGTTTTTACCACCATAATTCAGACCAGGACTAAAGAATGGGAAGAGTTTCTCAGTGAAGCAGCAGCTAGTCAAACAGAAAATCAGTGCTACACATCATAAAAGGAGACCAGACCCTCCTCATAATCCACAAACACCCCCACCTTCTCAGGAGCCGGCTGGGCATGGAGATGGACTGCAAAGGTCATAGCATAATACTTAATTCCATTTCTCAACCCTACAGTCCAGAAACCATCCTGAGGACTCATTGTGATGCTTCCCTTCCTGGTAATGGACTCACTGGCGACTTCTAAAATAGGGCAGTGAGTTTTTCCTTTAACCTGAACCTCAAAGTAAAATCTGCCTGAAGAGAAACTCTGACTTCCTAAAACATCGGGACACTGAGAAAATCTCTTTGATTATCTGGGAGATTCTTATCATCATCATCATCACTATCATAAACTTGTTTTCCATCATCAGACAGGACCAGGTCTGAATGAGCTGTATCAGGATCCAGAGTAACATCAATTGCATCCTGCTGGACCTTCTTCAGCTCAGCCTCCATCATCTTCTTCCTCTGTTTTTGTCTCCTCCAGCAGAGACACAGCTCTCACCACAGCCCCCTCATATGATGGAGGACGAACTCCGACCTCCATCCAGTACCTTAGAGCAGCTGTCAGGGAGCAGAAGCTTTGGAGGAGGTAGAGGTGTCTTGGATCTCCTCTCTGAACTCCTCCAGGCCTCTCTGAACAGCCTCCATCAGAGCAGTGAAGACCTGAACAGCTTCTGCTGTCTCTCTGTTTGCAGCATCTTTACTGATCTTCACTGACTCTTTAAGCACCTGAATCTTCGGTCGTCTCTTCTGGATCATCTTCTGGATTTCAGCCTCTATCTTCCCCAGCTCTGCCTTCTTTCCTTCAAATTCTTCACTCAGAGGAACAAACTCCTGAGTCTTGTGGTGGCAGAGCGAGCAGACATGTCTGGTCGCTCTTACAGAACAGCTCCAGAGGTTTATCGTGCTTCCTACACATCCTGTCCTCCAGGTTCTCCACAGACTCCATCAGCTGATGTCTTTTCAGAGCTGGACATGTCCAATGAGGCTCCAGGTGAGTTTGACAGCAGGAGGTCAGACACAACAGGCAGGACTTCATATAAAGATGATCAACATGATCATAAACATAATCAACTCAAAACAACTGAGATCTTCTGATTCTGGCTTTGTTTCGACTATATTTTTCTTGGCTGCAGCTCAGTGAATGAAAACACATTTTCCTGGACTGGATGGCAGGGGGTTGATGTTTCTGATGTTCTGCTGCCCTCTGCTGGACTCAGTGAGGAACTGCATCAGTTTCCAGCAGCTCACATCACACTGATTCATCATATCCAAGGATACATTTTTTATTTTTTCAAATTTCACAGAAAGTCATTAAAAAATGTTTGATATCAACAGAACATCTGACAGATTATCTGCTTTTGGACTTCTCATGATTTTTTCATAATCAGTGCAACAAAGTAATCAGATATTTCTGAGTAGAATGGGATTAGGATCTATCCATCCATCCATCCATCCATCCATCCATCCATTTTCTTGCCACATATCCAAGGTTGGCCCAGACTTCCCTCTCCCGGGCCACATCCACCAGCTCATCCAGTGGGATCCCAAGGCGTTATAAGGCCAGCCAAGAGTCCCTCCAGCATGTCCTGGATCTTCCCTGGGATCCCATCCCTGTAGGACGTGTCTGGAAAACCTCACCAGGGAGGCGTCCAAGAGGCATCCTGTCCAGGTGCCCGAGCCACCTCATCTGGCTCCTCTCAGTGTGGAGGAGCAGAAGCTCTACTTTGAGCCCCTCCCGGATGACTGAGCTTCTCACCCTATCTCTAAGGGAGAGCCGAGATCTCATTCTTTCGGTCATGACCCACAGCTCGTGACCATAGGTGAGGGTAGGATTGTAGACTGACCGGTAAGTCGAGAGCTTCGCCTTCTGGCTCAGTTCCTTCTTCACCACAACATATCGATGCAGAGTCCCCATCACTGCAGACGCCGCACCGATCCGCCTGTCGATGTCCCGCTCCATTCTTTCCTCACTTCTGAACAAGACCCCCAGATACTTGAACTCCTCCACCTGGGGCAGGACCTCACCTCAAATCCAAAGAGGACGCTCCACCCTTTTCTGGATGAGGACCATGGTCTCAGATTTGGAGGCGCTGATTCTCATGCCAGCCACTTCACACTGGGTTGCAAATCACTACAGCAAGAGTTGGAGATCATGGTGCGATGAAGCCAACAGAACAGACATCATCTGTATTACCTATTCCCAGTTTATGCCCCAATGTTGTTACCATTCACCAGAGGTGTCAAAAATTGGGTAGAAGTAGAAAGTAGAAACCCTGTCCAGCAGTTTTTCCAACCAATCACTGAGCCAGCTGGGTTTAATTAGCTCCTCTCTCAGGCAGATGAGCTCGTTAGTGAAAACAGCTGTTCTAAATGTACTGGCAGATCCAAAAACATGGCAGGATTTGTACTTGAAAACTGCTTTTACTTCTACTTTTGACACCTCGGTCATTCACAAACAGGCTGGACAGAAAATAAGAATAAATAGCCTACTCTGAAAAAAATCTTATTTCATCATGTTGGGGGTAGCGGTGGATTCTCTTTCTTTTTTTCTCCCTAAAACGAAAACCTGGTGTTAACTGAAATATGTGTCTGTATTAATATCCATCAAAAATGTCTCACCAATAAAAAAAGACCAGTTTTCTTTCAAAGTTGATTAACTTGCAGTGTTTCTGTCTGTCTGTATGCACTAATCTGCCATTATGTTGTTTTATTATTCATTTAGTCTTTTTGTGTGGGTTTTGGTTATTCAAACAATATCTAAACTGAATTTTCACAACTTTATGCTGCTTGCTGTCAATTGTATCTGTGTTGTAATATTTGCTGCTTGCAAATAAGGTTTTCTGTAAATAAAAAAAAAGTTCCCATTCATTAAATACGATTAAAAGAATATATTTTAACCACTGCATCGCTTTTAAACTAACTATTAAATGCATGTTTTTGTTTTTTTCAAAATACACCTTGCTTCCAGTCTGACTTGACGTTGGTTCGCCTACATTTCCCATCATACCTCTCCAAGGCAGGGCGTAGAGCACTTCCTTGTCAAGATGGCGGCTCCCTTGACTCTGCTTTTGATCGTAGCTGTTACAATCCGTGCTGCTCTTTTCAGATCCAGTTTAGCGGACCTGATTGCAGAGAGGGTGGAGGTAGTGTCTCCAATTACGGCCTGGAAAAGAGGTAAGCAGGTGTATAGCAGCGGTTTGAGCTCGCGCTAACCCCCCGCTCCAGCATGGCTCCGTCAGCGCGTCGCTTTCATCTGTGAACTGACTGGAGTCAAACCGGTTCACAAACCAAAAACTGAAGCTGGAATTCACATTAAATTGGTCGCGAGCGTCTCACAAAGACTAATTTAGCCGTAATTACGTTGCACCTGAAATGTTGAATGATCTTGTTTCGTTGTCTCTGACTGAGCTTTGTTGTGCTTTTTTTTTGCTCAAAGATGCGAACATCAAAAGAGCATCATGTTTTGTTTTTGTTTGTTTTAACACTATTGACTGTTGTTAAAATGTAATCTAATTGGCCCCATTTATCTTTTAAGTAGATATCACGACTATATTTATTTCTAATGCAATAAGTGGTCTGATATTTGTGTTGGACTGGATGTATAATATGCTGTATGCCCTGATTAACAAAAGGAAAAATACTAGTTTTTAAAACTAATTGAATGCTCGTACTCTCAGTACTGTACACTAACCTGTCAATGCGACCAAAACAAGGTGTAGTGAGCTTTCAATCAAGACTGATGCGTCCATGTTGGCACAGAGTGAAAAGGCATGATGAAGAAACTCATAGATTTGTAAGAGAAATGGTTTTCTACGGTGTTTCCAAACTTGGATGATGAAACTGCCTCAATGTGCCACTTTTGTTTTGTTGTTATTTTGTGTTTTTAGTTATCGAAGGTTTGGCTCTGCTTGACTTGGGAGTTTCTCCGTACTCTGGAGATGTTTTCCATGAGGTGAGATCTAACACAAACATGAACTATTTCAGATTCAACCTTTTTTCTTCATCAGAGGCTTCATTCATTTGATGTAAATAAGCTCAGACTCCTGTGCTAATGGGCAGAAATACCAATGTAGAGCTGCCAGGCTTTTCCCCATCTCTTTGCTCACATGTGTTTTTCTTCTGTTTCTCTCCAGACGCCTCTCATCATTTACCTCTTTCACTTTCTGGTGGATTATGCTGAGATCACATTTATGGTAAGGGGGAGAAATTTACCATTTCAGTATTTGTAAAACAACAGAGGACTGAAGTTTTAGTGTTTTCAGTTTGAACACCAATAAACATTTTTTAAAGCTGGAATAAAATTATACTTAAAGCATTTTTTCAGCTCTTTTTCCCCGTTCTGTGTCTTCAGTTGGCAGATGTCATGACTGCGGTTGCTCTCTACCTAGCAGTGAAGGAGTACAACAAACAAGTGGTGAGAAAATAACAAAATATTAAGAGAAACATCTTACACTGAATAAGATGCACTAAGGCAAGCATGATGGTGTAACTTGCTACTCCGTGCTTTTCTATCGTGCAGATGCATGTGCTTTCCTCCTCGTAGTAACAGAGAGGGGACATTTTTAATGCACCCTCTTTCTGGTTTTTCAGTTCAGAAAGCAGAAGTTTGCCTTGGAAGCAGACCGCTACCCTCTGGACTGTCTGGAGCTCATCAGAAGCCCTAAAGAAATGTACTACATCCCTCTGAAAGTGGCCATGTTGTGAGTACTCCAAACCTTTCACTGACAGTAAAGACAGATGCAGGGAGGTGTTTTAATGGGCTATATGCACGGTTCCACTACTTCTTTAACTTCAGACAGCACCTTTGCTTTTTGTCTTTCATTATTGGACAAACTGATCAATCCAGGTGTGTCTGCTCTCAGTAACTGGCCAAACACACCTGGATTAATCAGTTTGTCCAATAATGAAAGACGGGAAGCAAAGGTGCTGTCTGAAGTTCAGGAAGTAGTGGAACCGTGCATATAGCCCATTGGAGCAGTTGAGAGGGACCCAACTGCAGTCACGGTACGTCGCCATATATCCAATCCAAGCCGGAAGTCCCAATCGGAAGTTTCGTTTTCATGCAACTTACTACAATCTAACCCTGACCCTGACCCTTCTCCTAACCCTAACCACCCGACTACACTATACCCATCTGTTTGCACGCGATAGTTACCCATGGTGGTATTTAACTAATTTCCACATGAGACTTCCTGTATAGATTGGATGTATGGCGGCACCCTTGTTGGTCATCAAGGGTGAGTTTGATGCTCGTTGTCAGCTAAGCTGTTTGTTGTCCTTTCTCAGTTACCTGTTGAACCCGTTCACCATCTTATCCTGCGTTGCCAAGTCAACCTGTGGCCTGAACAACACTGTCATTGCACTTTTCATCTTCTCAACGATAAAAGGTGGATTTCAGATCTGTGGTATTTTGTCAGTGTTCAATTGAGTTTCTCTTTTTTATCTTCGGTGTCCATTAATGTTTTTATATAGTTCTTAAAAACAAAACATTTAAAATTTAGCCACAAAGATCTACTTTTCCTCCATTTAAATATCATTTTCAGATAGTTTTGCCTTCAGATGTAACATTTTAAAATGCCATGTTGTTTCAGGAAATGTTTTGCTTAGTGCCATATTTCTGTGCTTGGCCACGTATCAGTCCATCTACCCTCTCACGCTGTGTGCTCCAGCTCTGCTCTATTTGATGCAGGTATGTTTTTATATGAAGTTACAATGATAATAAACTGTTCTACTGTTTCGCTGTCTTAATCTAATAACATTTGAATGTGTTTCCCTGGATTTAACCCTCTCCATGTTTCCATCAGCGGCAGTACATTCCAGTGAACCTGCGGCGGGCCAGCTTCTGGTGGTTCGTCGTGCAGTATCTCTTCATGTACCTCGGCAGCCTGTTTGTCCTCATCGGTCTCTCCTTCTTCCTGCTCGGCTCGTGGGACTACCTGCCCTCTGTTTACGGCTTCATGTGAGTGGAGAAAAGAGCATGCGCTATGGAGAGTCGTCATTTAGCTCATTCGTTTAATGCAAAGAGATTTCTGCTTGTCAGAATTGTCACTTTTAGAAATAGTCGAACTCAGACAAACAAAATTGAGAGCGCTAAGATTTCTCAACCAAACTCGTTTCTCACACAACTGTCAGCCGTCATATTCACTCAGTCTGCTACACTTGGTATGATTGGAGATCAGGTCATTGTGGGGTTGCATCACCCTTCTGGTCCGTGTTTGCTTTCACACTGCACTTCACGAACTGAACCTCTTGAATGTCTTATTCCAGTCCTCGCCTGAGGCAGCGCTGCATCAAGAACACTGAAGGAGAAGAAAATACAAACAATAAACAAGAGCACTTACTCATCTGATGGTTAAACAAGGCAACTTCTGTTTCCACCACATAAGCCGTGGTCGGATTCCTGTATTTGGCTCACATGAAGTGAACTGAGACCCATGTTTTGGGGGGGACCAGAGTCCGTTTCTTCAGTGCACATCTGAGTTTGTTTGTGCATTCACACCTCCCCCCAAAAAACAGGCTTTCTAAGCACACAAAGCAGGATTTGATTCAGAAGATCTGGTGTGAATAATCAGTGTTTGCTGATATACTTTAAAATGTTCCTACTAAAGCAAAGCTGCTCTTCTAGGTCACGAAGCTTTGAGAAAAATGAGTATGTGGTAACGCTTAGCGAGAGCATTAGGAGTTGGATATAAAGATATAAACATGATGGCTTTGATTTGCTCCTCAGATCCATAAAGTTTGCAACTTTTCTTACAAACTAAATCCTTCCTATTTGCAAGCAGCAAGACATAGCCTTCAGGAAGCATCTTTAGATGCACTGTCTATGTGGTCAAACAACCAGCCTAAGAACATCCGGCCGCCGTCCTCAAAATTATTTATTCACCTTATTTTGCCCTGCCCACTTCTAAACGTCCTCTTCTTCTGGGAATGTGTTGACATTTCCAGTCGCTAGCTGCGGCTCGTTGGTTACATTGGAAAACACAGTAGTCCACGTAGCGAGATGCAGCGACTTTGCTGGGAAGAAACTAAACAGACTATTTTGAAAAATTCATATGGAGATTAATAAAGTCCATCAAGTGGGTGGATGGATTTTATTGGAAGGGTTTTGAATATTAAGAGTGAAAAACGTGATACTATGTTGTAAACTCAATTAGCATGTGGTGCTCTGTAGTGAACATCATACACAGATCAGAAGAGAGATGAGATGTTGGCACGTGTACCAATGAGTCAATAGTGTTGGGTTAATTCCATTTAGCTGTTTCAACATCAGGGTCTTTTACTACTGTCAAGTGTGTGGCATTAAATCTGTGCAGGTTACAAGAGTCCAGTAACATGTGACAGTATTAAAGATCAGATGCCACCTCCTGTAGTTTATGCTTCATATCGTAGCATGATGAAATCATAGTAAATACCCCTGATGCTAAATTATACTGAACATGAAAGCTTAACTGGTAATTGACTGCCAAATTTAGATTTCGAGTTATGATATGCAGTTGTGTGAAAGTGTTTGCCTCCTTCCTTATTTCTTACTTTTTTTGCGTGTTAGTCACACTTGAATGTTTCAGATCATCAAACAAATTTAAATGTGAGACAAAGATAACACAAGTAAACACAAAATGCAGGTTTTAAATGTAGAATTTTTATTTTTAAGGGGCAAAAAAATCCAAACCCACATGGCCCTGCATGAAAAAGTAATTGCCCCCTAAACCTAATAACTGGTTGGGCCACCCTTAGCAGCAACAACTGCAATCAAGCGTTTGATAACTGGCAACGAGTCTTCTGCAGCGCTGTGGAGGAATTTTGTTCCACTCATCTTTGCAGAATTGCTGTAATTCAGCCACATTGGAGGCTTTTCCAGCATGAACCGCCTTTTTAAGGTCATGCCACAGCATCTCAATGGGATTCAGGTGGGGACTTTGACTAGGCCACTCCAAAGTCTTCATTTTGTTTTTCTTAAGCCATTCAGAGGTGGACTTGCTGGTGTGTTTTGGATCATTGTCCTGCTGCAGAACCCAAGTGCGCTTCAGCTTGAGGTCATGAACAGATGGCCGGACATTCTCCTTCAGGATTTTTTTCAATCACTGCAACCAACTGTTTTCTGTAATGTTTAATCAGACTTCTACACCTGTTGCAAGTATTTTGGTCCACTGTTCTTGAGCACAGTGCTCTAAATTGTCTGGGACTGTTTTGTTTGTTTGTTTGTTTTGGCTTTTTTTTAAAATATTCTAATCAATTACAAACCAAAAGCAATGTTTAATTTCACTAAATTATGGTTTTGTAAACTTTATTTATTACTGTTTTTATAGTTTATTTAAACACCTATTGTAAATTTAGCATTTTCTTATATTGACGGGCATGAATAATTTTGAGGATGTCTGTATATACAGTATAATTTGGGGGGATGAAAAATTGATCACTAAACCTCACACAAAGAGTAAAACCTTTAAAAAAAAAAAAAAAAAAAAAAAAAAGCCCCTCACAGGAATGCTCTTTTAAAACTTGCAGTTAGTTTTGGTCTAAAAAAAATTTTGATACAAAAAATTTAAACCAAATCAGAAATAAAATGAGGTTTGTAAAACGGTGCAGGTTTGGTGCACAACAGTAAGAAACAGAAAGGGAACTTGTTGTGTCTTACATGTGCAGTTATGGTGGAAGGGGGTTGAGGTGGTTGCTCTCTGCTGGACTACGAGAACCTGGATATACAGCAGGCTGCTCTGATGCAAGAAACGTTTCTTCATTACTTAAATTTATCCACCAGAGTGTGCTGTAATACAGTGAAAACAAATCTTTAAACAATAATCTTGTACAGATCATTGTCTTCATCCTCTTCACTATCAAATTCATGTCATGCATTTATGTTTCAGTTGACATCAAATGTGGTGTTTTCTGTTTTTCTGCCTTCAGTCTCTCAGTCCCTGACCTGACCCCGAACATCGGCCTCTTCTGGTATTTCTTCGCCGAGATGTTCGAGCATTTCCGCCTCTTCTTCCTCTGCGTGTTCCAGATCAATGTTTTCTTCTACACCATTCCTCTGTCCATCAAACTCAAGTAAGTCCGCCACACCCTCCCCCTTCAGTTCATCCAGATCATGACACTGCTGTCTTCAGTGGAAATTTTTTAAAATCCTTAAACTTGAATCTAATCCAACCACGTGTTTGTCTGTGGGCTGCAGGGAGCATCCTGTGTTCCTGATCTTCATGCAGCTGGCTGTGATCTCCATCTTTAAGTCTTACCCCACAGTGGGAGATATTTCCCTCTACTTGGCTTTCCTTCCTGTCTGGAGTCACCTGCACAGATGTGAGTGTTTATTTTTTTAATAAAATACAGTTCAGAGGGACAGGTGAATGTAGGGATGGGCGATATAGACTAAAAAATGTATCACAATAATTTCTCTTATTTATCAAGGTAATGTTAAGTGATGATGAAAACTATCAGCAAAATATTTTGTATTATAAATCTGTCTTGAAAGCCCTACAAAATACTAGAAGCCACTAAACTGTATCAATTAAGTTCAAGTAGTGCACCTGTATTGCAAAACTAGTGACACCAATCAAACAAGTCTGAAATATGAGAGACCAAATTCCACATTTTAAAATTCCAGATCAGTCTGATTAACAAGTTTTCTTTTCTTTCTCCTTATCCAGTCTTGAGGAACATCTTCCTGGTGTCCTGTGTTATGCTGGCCTGTTCGGCTCTGTTCCCGGTTCTCTGGCACCTCTGGATTTACGCCGGCAGCGCTAACTCCAACTTTTACTACGCCATAACTCTGCTGTTCAACGTTGCACAGGTAGGGAGCAAGTTGTTTGGGAGCAGATGACACTGATATACAGTAAAACATCATGTTGGCACGTGTACCAATGAGTAAATAGTGTTGGGTTAATTCCATTTAGCTGTTTCAACATCAGGGTCATGTTAGTCTGCACGCCTAATGTGCAACAAGCTCTAATGTCTTGTAGAAGTCATTGTTAATGTCGTTTTTAAGGGCTGACATAATGCAAATTCACAAACCATTTTATTTACAGCTTTATGGAAAAATTTATTATTGAAATTGGTCGAAAGTAAAACAGATACCACAGAGAATGATGTCACTGCATGTCAGTGGCTCAGTTTTGTTTCCGAAATATCTCTGTGTAAGTTTCGTAAAAGCAGAAGAAAATCACACCAGCAGCATCTGGTTATAGCTTCACTGAAGGCTGGAAATGGGTTTAAAAAATTGTCTGTTACAAAGAAGCCGATCCTCTGACCAGCACCTCATCTGTTAACACGCCCCATCATACGCAATGTTTCTCTTCACAAAGACTTTTCGTAGAAATGAAACTTCTCAGTTATGAGCCACAACTCATCACTCAGCTGATTTGAAAAGAACAAACCATTTAGATTATTATTTTTTCTAAGCCAAGTCACCACAGGCGCCAGGAACATCAGGTTTTCATATATATAATAATGTCAGTTGTTCCCTGTGTTGGGACCGGCAGCCATCTGGATCACTTTCTTAAAATAATTAAGCTTTATGAATGTTGTGTGTTTGTTTTTAGTCTTATAAAATCTAAAGAGTTTTAAAGTAACAAAAAACATAAATAATGGGAGAGGAAATAGTTGCACATAAAAATATCCACGAGATCGGCACCAAAAAAATTAAACCAGGTGAACAGTACTGAACTGTAAAATGTAAACTGCTCATGAACAAGATTAATGAGAACCCACAGATTAATCAAAGAAAAAAGTACTGAGAGCTGAAGGCTTGCATTTTACAGGAGCTGCATTTAAGGCAACACTACTGAACTGTAGCAGGTTTTTCACATTTTGGCACCTCCTGACTGATTCTGCATCCATCTTGCATCGTGTCTCTTCTCTGAACCTTTTCCAGTCAGTAAAAATCAGATTGGTGCAACTCTCGTCTTTACAGTAGTTCCTGCACTGTCCGTTTCTCTCTTTCTTTTTCCTCACTTCTTCTGATGCAGTATGTCCTTTTGGGTTTCTTTGTTGAATCAGCCATGGTGCACTCTTAAAATGGCCAATGTGTTGATTTCCAGATGCTGTTAAGTTGATATAATACTCCAGGCTGGAGAAAGATAAGTTGTGAAGCGTCTGGATGCAGCAGGGCAATGACTGCTTCAGGAACGTAATGAATGTCAGGGTGCCATCGAAACGAGGCAGAGGCTTGGAGTTTTATGTAAGGAAAGTAATATAGTGTTGCTTTCAGTCATGGCTTCATTTCTGTGGGTTTAAAGAAATGAATCCATGAACCTGTAGATCAGCAGCTTCCGTGGTATGTAAATTGAAAAGAAAAAAATCTTTAAGGATAATTCTTGTCTCGGTTCCGTGGCCTTAATTCAACAGAGAGAGAGACGGTGAATGCGAAACGAAAGAGGGGTTTACATGCTGTGAAGGTCCGCAGGTCGAAACTCAAATTTAGGCCCCAAAGCTTGAGGACCCTCAGCCTTGACCCCACACTCCAAATTTAAATGGTTTCCTCAAATAATCTTTGAGCTAGGGAGGAAACTGAAACTCAAAATTTAACTCAGGAAAATCAGTTTATAGAATATGTTAAAGACAGGAAATTCATTAAAAAAATTAATCATGAGTAACAAATGGCAGTCCTGCTTGAATTTCCCATCTTTAATACACTTAAAAATCAGCTAACCTGATTCCTACTTGTTGGTGATCTTTCATTAAATAACTTTTTTGGTGTCTTGATATTTACTTCCTCTCAGATCCTGCTGGTGTCGGATTATTTCTACGCCTTCTTAAGGAGGGAGCACCACCTCACTTATGGACTGTATTTAAAGAGGAAAGACGGTTCGGAGGCTACGCTGGTTCTGAAATAAACCAGGTCCACAGCCTCTGCAGCCAGGAAGAAACTGCTGGAGCTGGCCTCTATCCTCGGCGGAAACAAACACAAACTGAGGAGGCTGAAAGACTTTAAAAGCCGAACTGGTCCTCAGACATCCAAGCAGAAGTGTGTGAGGTACAACTTCATATGCAAACAGTGAAACTGCTGCAGCAACATGACTAACACGCGGAGGAGGAAACGTGTGGGTTCTTTTCTACCGGAGAGGTCATAGCTGCACCGCTCCACCTGGAATCCCTCTTCTTCCACATACTTTTTTTCCCCTCTGCTCTTCACTTTAACTTTGTTCATAACTCAGAAATCATAGCTCATCAGTGTTTTTTCTCATTAAGTTAATATCATGGAGCATAAAACAAAAACACTACCTGGAACTGCGATTTTTCTCGCTGCCTGAAAACGGGCATGTTGTTGGGATGGAAGTCAGAATACTGGTGTCTGTCTAACCCTCGAGCCTCGTCTACATGCACACCGATATTTTTTCAAACATCCCTTCTGTTTTTGTTTATTATGAGCTGATAAAATTTGGGGGGAAAAGTTCTTTTTTTTATGACAAAAAGATCCAGAAGACACGAAGCCGTAGACTGATAACAGACATGTTTGTGTGTCACTGTCAGAGGTATCTGAACATAGCAAGTGCACACAGTGGTCATGTTGGGTGTGTTTTCAGGGGTGCTCGTGTAGAGACAGAATATTTATGAAACTGTGCCGACACACTCAGACAGTTTGTATGGACAGCTTTGGTGTTTAAGGCTGCTTTTTAGGTAAGATCATTGTGTATTTGTGAAACAGGCCTCATGCACCAGACTGTAGACAGCTGACATCTACAGGAAGAGCAGACAACAATGAATGTGTTTGAGCTGAAATACTCACCTACTGTAGATGAAGTGGCATTTCTCATTTTCCACTTGTCAGATGTGACCAAATGAACTTGAAATGGGAGAATTAGTTAAATGTACCTTTTTGTTTTTGCATGAATTCAGAAATATTTCACGTCACTGTTAAATCTACATGTTCACGTTTAAAAAAAATCCTTCTCTTTGCATGTAAGATTAGGGGAGTCATTAGAGAGGCACTGTTTGCCTAGTAGATGAGAATTACTTAAATTGATACTAAAAGGTATGAGCCTGAAATTTTAAGCTACAATGAAGACAGGGTTGACTTCGCTTGGCTCAGAGGCTGAATACGCCCTGCAGCCAGGAAGCAACAAATATAGACAACGCCCTTAAATAAAACTTAGAAAATCTTAACTGGCATTTGAAAGAGGCGGCGTTACGCTGATTTTATTGTCTTGCAACAGCGCCAGGCGAGATGTTTCCCATTTTTCACCCCTTATGCTTCATTTAGCTTCCCTAAGCAATCTACCATTACCTTGATTTAGATATTATCAATTAGAAAAAAAAGAATAGATAGTTAAACTCTAAAGCCACCTTAGATTTGTTTTATATTTACCACTCTAACCTTTATGGTCATGTTTTAGCTACTTCTACCAAGAAATGATGTGCAGCAAGTTAAAGCTGCTGTAGGTCTGTGCGATATACTGATATGGTATCACGATATATTAACATGAGAGAGAGATATATTTACACATCGTTATATTGCGGTATTAGTTATGCCAATTTTTTTGCTTTCTTTTTTGTAATGACCCAGCTGCACCTCGACTAACTACAAAGGGGTCACCCGATTATTTAATAGGGGTGGGATAAATATCGATACACTAAAATACCGCAATATTTTCATATACCGATACCATATCTATATCGTTTCGTTACAAAATCTCATGAGATTTCATGAAATATCGCAAGATTTTGTAACAGAATGATGAAATCTTGCAGAATTTCGTGAAATCTCATGAGATTTTGTAACAAAATATCTCGCGCGATTTCATTAGTAAAATAGATCGATACCGTATTTTTAAATATAGATATGGTATTGGCATATGAAAATATCGCAATATTTCAGTGTATCGATATTTTTTCCCACCCCTTTTATTTAAACTGTCTGGAAGACAATCCTCCCCCAAGACTTTTACAAAGAAATCATAAAAACCAGCCAACTATCTTTAATTATTTCGATTGAACAAACATTTCTAACCAGTGTTTTGTCAGTTCCATCTCTGCAGTGGAGCGATACCTTTACGCTTAACATGTTTCAATACTAAAAAACAGGTGTTTGATATGAAATTAAACTTTCAGACAAATAAGGGTAAAAAATACCAGTGTATATATTGTATATTGTCATCTAAAATAGATATATCGTGATATGATATTGGTCCATATCGCCCAGCCCTACTCCAGACTTCAGAGTCCAGTTTCAGAGACATCACAGGTGTATCAATGAAGGCTGCATATTTACTAAGATTGCTAGAAAGACTGTAAACAAGCATGCCTAAGAGTTATATGTAGCCTTATTAAGATACCTGTGCTGTAACTACTGACGAGTCTATAAGTCGGCTGTGAAAATCTTTTCAGGCCCATTAAACAGCACTGTGTATCATATAATTGTGACATTAATATTTTAACTGATTTTTTTTTTTCCTGTCATTTGATAGATTTCCTTCTCATTGAAGATGCTGCACACTTCTGCCTTTTAGTAGATTCAGTGTGTCTTTACTTGAATGGTTGAGCTGAAAACCTTGAAGAGCCTTAAACAGACTCAGAATTGTCAGAAATTGGTTTTATTATCATGACGGCAGCATCAAAACCCCCAGTAAGCTCCAGGTTGGGTTTTATTTTCACGTCAAAGAGAAAATGATTTAGCTCACTGCCCACTTGCATAAAATACATGATGTAAAAGTCACTCTGTTCTTGAATGTTTCTAAAACTGTTGGGGCAGGCGGTTGACCACAGCCATTTTGATACCAATAACAAATCTGATATTTATTTATTGCACTGAAAACTTCTGTAAAGAGATTTATGTTTGGAGTTTTTTTTTATCATTTGGAAAGACAGATGTGCTCTTGTGTCATTTTGATACTGTTCTCAATGTTATTTTGTTTGCAGACATTTAAGTTCAGATTTTGGTTTGAAACGGTTGATGTCTTATTGGATGAATGAATGAACATGTAAAAAATATTAATTATTAAAACCCGAGGTGTTGGTTTGAACTGGTTTGTTTTAATTTTGATGGGTGAGATGCTGATGTACGTCATGGTGTTACACCAAACAGAGGCTTCTCATGTTGCATGCATCATGGGGGCTCTGATGCAACATGAACATACATCAGGAATCAGAAGAGCACAAGTCTGCAGATAGAAGGATGCTACATTTATAACATTGCAGCAAAACCACATCATTAGTTTAAGAACTTTTTCTTGCATAAAATGTTTGCGTGTGTGTGCATAGGAGCGGAATGAATATTTGCATGTGAGTTTTACTGCTCTGAGCTGCAGGTTGTTCTGCATCGATGCTAGAAATGCAACACAGTAGCAAGGTTATTCTACTTAACTAAAACTAAAATTGAAAAAACATTTTCGTTAACTGAAACAAAAAATGAAAATGACAGTTTAAAAAAAAAACGATCACCTGTATTGTCTTTAAAAAACTAAAATTATTGCAGAAACATCCTTAGTTTTAGTTTTCGTAAATATATTTAATACATAAGCTTTTTGGGTTGATATGAAATCTATTTCTATTTAATCTATTGACTTTGCTTTTATGTCGAGTGACTTTGATGATTTTGAATGTCACAGACATATACCCATAATTTACAGAAAAAAATTCCCCAAAACTAAAACTAAGACTGAAACTAATAAAAACTAGACTAAAACTATGTATTTCCAAAAAATAGAAACAAATAAAAACTAGCAAACCTGCTCAAAAAACTAACAAAAACTGACTTGAAAAACAAAAAGTTAAAAAACTAAATACAGACTGAAACTAATGAAAAATCCAAAACTGTTATAACCTTGCACAGTAGCTGAACATGGAGAAGTGCAACCAGACCCAAACCCCGATGTAACGGCTGAAGAATTTATTTACAAAGAAAAATGGTTATCTAATGTTAGATATTAGCATTATTTTCTACACTTCGGCATAAAATATGGTTTTAAGGATAGTGTTCCTATCTTTTAACTTTAGTACTTCCTGATGATCTGCAGGGTGGAGTCAGGGTGAAAGATGCAGTTCAACTGGTTTGATGATAGAAACTGCCTGTAGTTGGCCAGACCCCCCACCTACCTGTTTCTTTGTCTTGTTTGGTTTAGTTTAATTTTTAAGTCAATTTTATTCATGTGAATAAAACTTATTTACGACTCATCTGTGTTGTCCTCTCTTTCCAGCCTTGCACTTGGTTGTGAGAGTAAAGCAAGTTACATTAATCCTGCAGCCAGAAACCAGAGCGCTGTTTCCTGCTTCTTCCTCATTCCTCACTCATACTGATATAAAACAGCACGAGTCATTTGATTATTGCATTTTGTGCGCAGCGAGCTTCATCACAGGATTTATGCCGAGAGAACAGAGAACCTGCATTACAAGTTCTTCAGCGGAGTTTTAGAGAAACCTCGTCAAAGAGTTGGACAGACTATTTTCATCCTGACAGCTGGGTTTTTATTCTAACTTTGAGATGAAATGTCTTCTCAGACAGAAAAGGATCTCTTGTGTCCCATCTGCTATGACATCTTTAAAGAGCCTGTTGACCTGGAATGCAGCCACAGCTTCTGTAAGGACTGTCTGCAGCGATGGTGGTCTGACAGAAAACTGCACAAGTGCCCGATTTGTAAGAACTCATCTCTGTTGAATGATCCACCCTCCAACTTGGTGTTGAAGAACCTGTGTGAGGCCTTCTTACAGGAAAAAAGTGAGAAAGCTTCTCCAGGATCTGAGTCTCTCTGCAGTCTGCACTGTGAGAGACTCAAACTGTTCTGTCTGGACCATCAGCAGCCTGTTTGTGTCGTCTGCCGAGATTCAAAAGCACACAACGACCACCGATTTAGACCCATCGATGAAGCTGCACAAGATCACAGAAAGGAGCTGCAGAAGTCCCTCATGCTCTTACAGGATAAACTAAATCTGCTCAAAGACGTGAAGGGGAATTTTGATCAGACAGCAGAACACATTCACCTCCAATCCCAACAAACAGAGGAGGAAATTAAGGAGCAGTTTAAGAAGTTTCACCAGTTTCTACAAGAGGAAGAGGAGGCCAGGATCGCTGCTCTGAGGGAGGAGGAGGAGCAGAAGAGTCGGGTCATAAAGGTGAATATTGTTGGTGTGAGCAGAAAGATTGCTGCTCTTGAATACTCAGCCAGAGTGGCAGAGGAAGAGCTGAGAAATGCAGACATTGCTTTCCTGCTGAACTACAAGGCTGCAGTGGAAAAGATTGAGAGGGATCTCCTGATGAAAGATCCACAGCCGATCGCAGGACTTCTGATCGATGTGGCCAAACATCTGGGCAACCTGACTTTTAATGTGTGGAACAAGATGAAGGAGATGGTTTCCTACTCTGCTTTGATTTTGGATCCAAACACCGCTCGTCCAGAGCTCATCCTGTCTGAGGACATGACCAGCGTGACATGTGGACAGAGGGTGAAGCTTCCTAACAATCCAGAGAGGTTTGATCAGTTCCTTTGTGTTCTGGGCTCTGAAGGTTTTAACTCGGGGACTCACAGCTGGGATGTTCAGGTCAGAAACAATGGGTTTTGGGGTCTTGGTGTGATGAAAGAGTCTGCTGGGAGGAAGGGGCATATCCAGACTGGATACTGGGAAATAAGCCTCCTTGATGGAAAACTCGCAGCGGTTTCTCCACCACTTCCAGATAAAGTTCTCCCAGTGGAGAAGCCCCGGAAGATCAGAGTTCAGCTGGACTGGGAAAGAGGGAAGCTGTCCTTCTTTGATCTTGATACGAGGACTCTCATTCATACCTTCAAACACACTTTTACAGAGAAAATGTTTCCTTACATTTCCACGGAGAATGAATTACCCCTGAAGATATTACCGATGGTCATCTCTGTAGCAAAGGATCATGCAATCCCCTTATCAAAGGGTTTCTGGGGTTTTTAGAGTTGCTAAATACCGTATATTCCATTAATGTATGTATACTGTACACTACATTTATGTTTTTATTCGAGTGTGAGAGTTACAGTACAAGTGTTGAAACACTGAGCTATGACTCAGCTTTGACATTCATTGTCTCAGTGTCAGATTGTGATTGTGTTAATGGCCCTGACTTTTTGATGGGGATCAATTTGAATTTCTTATCGCCATATTTTTTCCAAGTCATGTTTTTTCTTTTACGTATTTACACAAAACATCTTTGGATATCTTTTTCCCAGTGTTTTGGTAATGTTTAGAGAATTGAAACAAACAAATAATAATAAAAAAAAATGCATTGGACAGGTGCCAGGCTGGTCAGGGACAGCTCTAGAATGTTTTTGATGGGAGGAATGGCACATGTAAATAATGGTTTATTTCAGGTAATAAATGACTATAACAACTAAAGTGATCATAATGAAAAAAGTAAAGCAAAGTTTGAAAAGAAAACAGCCATTATATATTTTTTCCTCTGACATTTGTTTGCTATGGATGACCCTGCATCGAATGGTTTCAAACAAACATACATACTTCACTGATAATGAGAAAAACTTGCTTTGAGCCAAATCTGAAGTTTTCTCAGTGATTTTTCAGTATTGCTGGCTTTTAACAGCACAGTCGTCTCATCTGGTGGTTTTATCAATTTGACATAATCTTCAGGTTTATTTGGGTTTATTTTTATTTTGAGCTTTTCACACATGCAGAAACATAAGCAAAACGTACAATTCACAGACGTCAAACATAAAAGCTCATTTATGCTTGAAAACATACATTTATCTTCAACTGTATAACGTATAACTCATGTAAAAGGCTGAAAGTGGTTACTATGATGCCTGGAGTGACCATTACAAGAAATGCACAACATATAGTTCATTTGCCATCTGATAGTGTTAACTGCAGACAGTTTAACTCCTCTACTCCAGCACAGCGCCTGTGAAAAATGAAAAATACAACTTCAAAAGTGACTCTTCATGCATTTAGGCTGCTTTAGTAACCTGCAGGGGTAAAGATGATTATCTGCAGTGCTTTTATACAGAAACAGCTCAATCTGACATAATGAAGGTGATTATTCTTTTTTTTTTTTTTTCAAATAAAATTCCTAAACTATGAAAATGTATTTTTATCAGTAGACTTTCCTTATTGTTGTGATTTTAAGTATGTGGGCAAACATCAAGTGACCATGATTCGAACTGGTTAAGGGTTGTCAAACCCATTAAAGCTATGTGATAAAAATATTTGTGCCTTTTCTGATGAGATGTGGTCAAAGTTTACCTTTTATAATTTTTCACAGCTATTTGCTAAGCTAGTTTTCATTTGTATGGGTGGGTTTGTTTAATGCATTGATACATAAATGTTGAAGTTTTTCTTTTTAATTAGTGATTGCATGACCATTGAAAAAAACTTTAAATGACAAATCTTATTTTTCAATCAAGATCAAGACCAGAGGTGGACATCCCTCGTCCAGAAAGTAAAAATCCTGTCCAAAAGTTGTTCCAACTGCTCAAAGCAGCTGAATTTAATTGGCACATCTCCTCTGCAGTAGATGAGCTTGTTAGTTAAAACACCTGTTTTAAATGTCCATGCAGATCCAAAAACATGGCATATTTTACTTTCTGGCACTTCTGGTTAAGACTGTATCTACAGTTTATCTTTCTGCTAAATAAACAATGACTAAGTGTAACATTTCATGAGTTGTTATTCAACTGAGGTTGTTTTAAACTACCTTTCACACCTGACAGGAACCACAGATTTTCTTCACAGCAAAAACTCATCTTACCAAGTATATTTTCCTAATTTCTAGTCAAAATATCTTATCACACTCAAAATAAGACAAAATTACAAAATTACCTCTCATTTCAGTGAGATATAAGAACTTGTTTTAAAGCAACCTTTACTGATCTTGCATTTCAGAAAGCACAGCAAAATTATTTGAATATCAACATTCCCGGTTCACTCCTAAGATCCCACACCCCATTCCCTCTGCCTCCTATTGCAGAAGCAAAGGTCTGACAGGCAAGTACCTCGGCAAATCATAGGCGTGGAGTTTTCATTGAAAATTTAGAGACTGGAAATATTTTATTTTGATTAATTGTGGATCTGTTTTGTATTTCAGAGTTTCATCACCTCATTCATAACTCTATTAAGAACAAAGTGTAAAGGCCTTTACACACCTACTCCGAATATTTTGTCCAAAAGATTTGCACGGCTACAGCTTTAATCAAATTAATGTTAAATCAACGGGAGCGTTCACATCAGTGACAAAATTCCGTCTAGCGATATTGCAATGTTTATTTTTTCGAACTGAGGTCGACTTTTTTAATAATGACATCCGACAGATACACAATACACCAATCAGAGAAGGTGCTCTGACCATCACAGAGCTGGTCGCAAGCTAAAAGAGAAAGGAAAAAGAGAAGTGTCACTTGGTCGCTGCTACTGTATCATTGTGGCACTGGTGTTATGATCTTTGTGTTGCAGCATCTTGTTTGGCAAACGAGGGGAAAAAAACACAGCTGAAGTAACAGTGTTTCCCCTACATTTTGTAGCCATTCGAGATTATTAGCTACAGGTGTTATATTTAAAATCCGCATTTGGCATGGTGAGATCAGCTGTTTTTCAGACCTCAGTCACTCCCACATGTGGTCACGTTCCTCTCGAATAAGAAATGCAAGTTTGTTCTTGCATCTCCATAATTTCGCATCTGAGCAGGTGTGTAGAGACAAATACATCGATATTTCTCCTCCAAATTATTTGCAATTTTGTGCCGTTTATTCGCATCGGTCCAGGTGAGAAAAGGCCTTAAAGGTGCCATGACATCAAATTTTACTTTTCTGGGGTTTTGGGGGTATAATATGATCTGTTGTGCACTGATGAGGCCATGTGAATGTCCAGAGTGAGAATCAAAGTTCCTGTTTATGGTCTGTCAGCTTTGTTTCTTTGTTCAAAAACGGTTGAATGAGACAGCAGCTTATCATTCTACGTAGTTTTAGCATGCTATGTAATTCAATTGCTCCAATTATAGCACACTATCAAGTAAACAGCCCCCCCCCCCCCCTCCTCTCTCCCAGCTCTCTCCAAACTTCTGCAGCAACACTGAGGGAGGCGACCACAACCTTGTCATTACCTGTAAGTTTATTTATTTTCTAAATGCTGTCTTTTCTAAAAAACATAGCTCACTGTCTGAAGTGCCCATGTTACCAACAGTTAGCCTTTAGCAAACGCCGACCGCTAGGGCAGCTTGACCTACTTTCTCTAAAAAGGTTATAACCAAATAAAGTGTAGCCAATCAAAATTAGGTCAACTTGGTCTCCAGGTAAAGCTCCATATCATTACCGGACCCAGCTGTTTTGAGAGGGACCCAACAGCAGTCATGAGTAGGGATGTATATCCTAGGGCTGAACGATAATTCAATATCAATATATTAATCGATAGAGGTTTTTTCAATATAAAAAAAAGAGGGTCAATAAAAGTTCAATATAGAAGCACAGTTTTCTGCTGTAGCCTATCAGGTAGCATGATACTACAGTCACTCCTTCCCCCAAACCAATCACAAACGCAGACCAGGCAAAGGCTGAACTGGAATTCAGTGTTATGAACCTTTCGGACTTCCACTGGAAAGTGGTAATATTGCGGACTCTCTCCTTTATAACGCTGCATTCAGACATGCGTACCGCTCTTTTACCTCAGAGATGTAGTGGACATGTACCGGCTGGTCTACATGTCACAAGAGCGGAAATGTTGCGGCACGTCGCTTTGGCTGAAAGCACAAGAAAATGTTCTGGACAGAGTTGAAGGGAGAGCGGGGCTGTGCTGACTTTTCTGCAACATTTCGTGATGTATGAAAGCGCCGGGACCGCAAGGAAGCAGCATGTTTGAAAAAATGAGTCTGTTTAAAGAGCGGATGGACTTTACCGCTCATGTTCTGCAATGCAAGACTGAAAACGGCTTTAGTTTGATCTTTATTATAAGTAGGTAATTCAGCAAAAGATTAAATGACCAGGGCTGCACCTAAAATAGCTTTTAATTTGATAATGGCTTTTTAAAAAAATAAATATCGATCGATACAGATTTTTTTTTATCGATAATCTTTTTTTCCTACATCGTCCAGCCCTAGTATATCATTATGATTTTATCGATACCGATACCAATATCGATACTCCTTATCGATACCGGTATTTATAGATTATTTTATTGATACTATAACATAATTTAGAGTAAATAATAAAGACATTACAAGATGTTAAAAGATCCAGTGGTGGAGAACATTTGTTTAGAAGGTGTTGGAAGAAGCCTGGACATAAAGGTAGGTGAAGGACAGCTGGGAGAATAATGGAATTGTGTCTGTCTTATTCCATCACTGTGATTATTTGACTGTGTAAGGATAACTCAATGATTAGGTAGATGTACAAAAAGTATCAATAAGAGTGTCGTTTGTCCAGAATCTTAACGGTACCCTGGTATTGTTAAGATGAGGAACCGGTACCAAACAATGCCGGTACTCGGTAAACATCCGAGCAGGTCACACTGAAGACCTGTGCATGTTTGGATTTATGATAACTGGGTTCCTGCTGATTGGAGCTGCCGGGTACCTGGTTCATCGAGAAATTCTGAAGCTGACGGGAGCTGTGGGCAGGCTGCCGTCCGAGCTGTTTCTCCGAGCCGTCAACACTCAGACTCAAACTTTGTGCACGTTGACTCGCGTGGATGCCCTTTGGGGCAAACTGGGGACGATGTCTGACAGCATAAAGGATGTTGGGTTCCACCTGGAGCAGTTGGAGACTCGGATTGGGGGTAATTAACACAATTTTGGCTGATTTGGTCGCCTCTGAGACCTGCTGAAGACTTTACAGGCAGACGGAAACATGCCTCCGCCTGGACCCAAACTTTCTCCTTATCTCAATCTGGTCCCCGGGAGCGGCCTTGCAGCTGCTCCTTAACTCCCACATGTCCTTGGAGAAACTGCAGAAGTGAAGCTCTGCAACCCCCCTCGGGGATCAATAAAGTATCTTTATCTTTGTCTTTATCTTATCCCTAGTCATGAGACATTGCCATATATCCAATCCATACTGGAAGTCCTAATCGGAAGTTTGTTCTTCATGTAACTTACTAAAATTTAACCCTACCCCTGACCCTTCTCCTAACCCTAACCACCTGACAACACCAAACGCATCTGTTTGCAAGCCGCAGATAAATACTTTTTAGTGGTGTTTAACTAACTTCCGCGGGAGACTTCCTGTATGGATTGGATGTATGGCAGCGTCCTTATCAGCTGTTGTAACTGCAGTTAGATACTCTTGACTGTTTTACTGAGGAAGGGAGGTCTGGCGTTTACCCCACTGTAAGAAATGCATTTTTTTCCTTTGGAATATTTACATATGCAGCAATGCCAGCAACATGAACTAGTTTTTACTGCTATGTCATCACTCCTTTAACAATGCAACATCGGTAAGGGTTGCTTTAAGACAATGCGTCTTATTTATAAAATCTTATCAAGAAAATTTTGCTTGTTCCATTGGCAGAATTATTACAAGCAAAGGAATCTTTTTTTTTTTTTTTTTTACTTTTTAAAACAGTGACCTAGATTTTTTTTTTGTTTGTTTTTTTTTTTTATAATAAGCAAAGAAATTCTGCCAGTGGAACAAGCAAAATGTTCTTGATAAGATTTCTTAAAATAAGATGCATTTCCTTAAAACAAGTTCCTATATCTCACTGGAATATTTCTCTTCAGGTAATTTTGTCTTATTTTGAGTGTGATGAGTAAGGGGGGAAATATAAGATTTTCTTCATCCTGCTCCTTTTCGAGCATGGGCATGTAAATTTAGATTTTTTTTTTTTTTTTTTAATAAATAAATATTAAAAAAAAAACAGAAGAAAAAATAATATAATATTTTGACTAGAAATTAGAAAAAAAAAAACTTTTTAAGACTGAAGTTTTTGCAGTGTATGATAGCATGATTCTTAGAACCTCTAATGAAAGAGGTGTTGGATTCTTTATCAGAGCTGGAATCTGCACTATGGCAGGTAGATAAAACGACCATCAAATTTCACATGGCCTATGACAGAAGACATCAAACAGGTAAAACAGAGACAATGAATGGGCTAAAAAAAACTCTTGGAAATGATGCATTTAGAAGAAGTGTCATACTAGAGAACTCTAATGAGGAATTGAATCTTGGGAGCAGAGGGAAGATCAGGTTATGCAACTGATGAGAACATTGCTTTGTCATGCTTGTTTCTGCATGTTTGTTACTGCTTTCCTACCCTTATGTGGCAAGTTACGCAATGGAGGGCCCAGGCAGGATTTGATCCTGACTCCCAGGTGAAAGTCATGCGTGCTGACCATTCAGCCAAAGGGACATCCCTGTGGCCAAGTAGCCAGGACGCATGATCACTCGGAGGCATAGTGACAGGACTGTCAACTGCCACACTTATGTCACAATGTGCCAAAGAGCTTCTTGTCATGTTTGCACAAGAGCAGCATAAATGATTGGAAGAGAACACGAAGAGAAGTTGGAGGAGCCACAGCGGAAAAAGAGAGAGAAACCCACAGAGGCTCACAATTTGTTTCCTTATAAGAACATCAAGCTGCTTGAAATACAAGTTTATACATGCAGATACCAGTCAACATGAACACCTATCACCCCCCATACGAGGACACTTTATAATAAACAGATATGAGTCTGGTTTTCAGAGCATAAACACACACTTATGGGTTTATGAAATATCTTTTCACACCTTTTCATTTATTAGATTTTGTTTTACTTTTTGTTTGTTTATTTGTTCAACATGATTTATATACATCTGCATGTGAGTTTTAATGCTTCCAAACATCAGCTTGTTCCTGACAACATCAAAAGCAACACAAGCAAACATACAGCAGTGCAACCAGAACCCACACTGCTTTTATACTGACTGTAATTGTTGCTAATGAATTAAAAATTGATAATCTAAAGTTGGAAATGTCCATATTCTTTTACATTCTAGCATAATACAAAGTTTAAAGAAGATATTTAGAAAATGTGTCTGTTTCAGAATCAGCTAAAAACATATTCAGACAGCTGCATTTTTACGTTAGTACTTTCTGATGTTTGGTACTGTAGCTGACCTGCATGACGCTGTTGGGTGCAGGGAAGGTGTCACAAAGAAGCAGTTCAACTGGTTTATATGATTATACAAAAAAAAAAAAAAAAGAGAGAAAAAAAAATAGCAGTTGGCCAAACCATATTTGGTTGACCACTGTTACAGACCGGCTGATTTATTCCTCATTTTGCATTTTTGTGTTCCTTTTTGGGAACACCCAAGTTTTTAAAATCACTTTGTGTGTCTACATGGTCTGCCTGCTTGGTCCCTGACGGAGGCATATTCAGACAGCTGCTTTTTAATGTTAGTACTTCTGGATGTTTGGTAACTGACCTGCATGACTCTGTTGGGTGCAGTCAATGTATCACAATGCAGTTCAACTGGTTTATTTGATTATACAAAAAATAAAAAATAAAAAAAAATAGCAGTTGGCCAAACCCCTTTTTCTTTCTTTGTCTCCTGACATCCACCTTGTTGGGTTTTATCTAATTTTCAACTAATTTTATTTTGTTAATGTGAATAAAACTTATTTACAGCTAATTACAGCTTGTGATAGTTTAACACTTTACAGTAATCCTGCAGTCAGAAGCCAGAGAGGTGTTTCCTACTTGTTCCTCATTCCTTACTCATACTGACATCAAGCAGGATGAATCATTTGTCTTTTCATTCTGTAAGCAGTGTGTCTGAGCTTCATCATAAGAGAAATCACTGGATTTACTACAGGAGTGGAAAGAACACCTGAGACAAATATTTTAACATGAAACTGAATTCAGGACTTGAAGAGGAGTGTTGACGACACAAAGGCTCAGCGTGAAAGTAAGTTTGAAGAGGCATCATTTCTATTCTTCCACCTGGCTTCTCGTAGTCATTCTGAGGATAAAATGTCATCTCAGACAGAAAAGGATCTTTCATGTCCCATCTGCCACGAGATTTTCAAAGACCCCGTTATGCTGGAATGCAGCCACAGCTTCTGTAAGGACTGTCTACAGAGATGGTGGTCGGAGAAACAAATACAAAAGTGCCCGATCTGTAACAAGTTGTCGTTTTTAGATGATCCACCCTCCAACTTGGCGTTGAAGAACCTGTGTGAGGACTTCTTACAGGAGAGAAATGAGAAAGCTTCTCCAGGATCTGAGCCTCTCTGCATTCTGCACCATGAAAGGCTCAAACTGTTCTGCCTGGACCATCAGCAGCCTGTTTGTGTCGTCTGTCGAGATTCAAAAGCACACAGGAACCACAGATTCAATCCCATCGATGAAGCTGCACAAGATCACAGAGATAAGATGCAGAAATGTCTGAAACCTTTGAAAGACAAACTGAAGAGCTTTGAAGAAGAGAAAAGAAACTTTGATCAAACAGCAGAACACATTAAGTCCCAAACACAACAGACAAAGAGTCAGATTATGGAGAAGTTTAAGAAACTTCATCAGTTTCTACAAGAGGAAGAGGAGGCCAGAATGTCTGCTCTGAATAAAGAGGAAGCGCATAAAACGAACGTGATGAAGGAGAAGATTGATGCTTTAAACACACAAGTTATGGAAATTTCAGACACAATTAGAATTGCAGAAGAAGAAATGAGAGCTGCAGACGTGTCATTCCTGCAGAGCTACGGCACCTCAATAAAAACCATCCAGCAGCGCCTCCTGCTGGATCCTCCAGGCCTGGCTGAAGGAACTCTGATAGACGTGGCCAAACATGTGGGCAACCTGGATTTCAACATCTGGACTAAGATGAAGGAGATGGTTTCCTACTCTCCTTTGATTCTGGATCCAAACACAGCTCATCCAGAACTCATTCTGTCTGCAGATCTGACCAGTGTGACTTTTGGACAGAAACAGAAGCTTCCTGATAATCCAGAGAGGATTGGTCAACATTTTTGTGTCCTGAGCTCTGAAGGCATCAACTCAGGAACTCGCAGTTGGGATGTTGAGGTCAGAAATGATCAATTCTGGGGTCTTGGTGTTGTGAAGGAGTCGGTTCAGAAAAAGGGAGAGATCCAGACTGGATTCTGGGAAATAAGTTTGCTTGATGGAAAACTCACAGCAGCCTCACGGCCTCATCCGGATCAAGTTCTGTCATTGCAGAAGCCCAAGAGGATCCGAGTTCAGCTGGACTGGGACCAAAGGAAGCTGTCCTTCTTTGATATTGACACTAAGAAACACATTCACACATTCAATCCCACTTTCACTGAGAAGATGTTTCCTTACATTGGGACCAAGAATGAGTTGCCAATGAAAATTATTCCAATGACTGTCTGTGTAACACAACGGTATACAGTTCCGGTCCTCTAGGACCACAACCCTGGAAATCTTCCATGCCACCCTGCTCCAACACACCTGACTCCAATTAATGAGTCATTGTGCAGAACTTCATAGGCTGTTAGATTCATTTAATTGTGTCAGGTGTGTTGAAGCAGGAAGGGAGAGAAAACCTGCAGGACAGTGGCCCTCGAGGGCCGACTTTGGACATCTCTGCTGTAACAAAACAACATGTAGTCCCTTTATCACAGAGTTTTTGGCCTTTCTAGATTTGTTGAACACTTATGTAATAAACTATTAGGATGTATTTCCATCCATGCATTCAACGTTATGGTTATGTAAGCCACATGTTTCAGCATAATAGTGGTTAAAGCACCATTCCATAAAGTGTTTAAAGCTAGTTCTGTACTTTCAGCTGCTTAATCCTAACTGTTATGGAGAATCACTGCCTGGCAAAAAAAAAAAAAAAAAAAAAAAAGTTCATACACTAATAATATTTTGTTGGACCACCTTAAGGAGGAACTTCGTTTTTTTTTCAATCTGGACCTATTTTCTAGCATGAAATATACTAATTTAATCACCCAGACAGTTTTGGTGCAACTTGAATTCCGTCGGGAGATATTTAGATCCACTCCAGATCAGCGTGTACGCCATATGATGGCAGTGATGGGGCAATCGCGTGCAGCCTCCAAATAAGGCATTATCTGCCACAAACTCCTTCATTTCACCAATGTTTTGCTACAAAATTTTAGTCAGACCCCCCGTGAGCTCGAAGCGGCTTTTTCGGGGTGATTCGTCATTATTTACAGACGTTTACTTATTATGGTGTCGCATAATAGTGACGTCATCAAAGCTGCCGCAGTAAAAAAAGTTTGTAAACACGGATGAATCACCACAAAATAGCCGCTTCGATGGCTCTTCTGATGCACATACTGTTGCTGAACCTAGACCTGACCGACTGCAGCAACCCCAGATCATAATACTGCCCTCACAGGCATGTACAGTAGGCACTAGGATGATGCTGCATCACTTCATCTGCCTTTCCAGTCCCATTTCTTCCTCGTAGACGATGGGTGCCCACAATCCTTCCAGTTTTTAATAATGCATTGGACAGTTCTGAACCCAATTTTAGTAGTTTCTGCATCTCTTTAGATGTTTTCTCTGCTTGATGCATGCCAATAATTTGACCCTTTTCAGACAGACAAACATCTTTTCCATGACCACAGGATTTGTCTTTCAACATAGTTGCTTACGAAATGAGAAGCAACTCATTGCACCAGTTGGGGTTAAATAACTTGTTTCCAGCTGAAAGATAATCGCCAATGCAGTAATTATCCAATAGGAGGCTCGTACCTATTTGCTTAGTTAAATCCAGGTGGCGACTTTTCCTTTTTTTTGGGGGGGGGGGGGGGGGGGGGGGGGGCTGTGTAATATTTCAAGGATTCTTTAGACCCAACATGGGCAACCAGAACTTTATTGTGTAGAAAAGGATGAAGGAAATGGTTTTCTTTCTTTCTTTCTGGATCCAAACACAGGTTAACCACGTGTAGTCCTGTCCAATCATCTGACCAGTCTGACATTTCAGCAAAGACAGAAGCTACCTGACAATTTCCTTTTACCTCTGTTTCTGCTAGTATCTATTATCATGATTGGAAGTGTAGTAGAGAAATGTGGATCCTGCGGGAGGTCATTATGACCTATGAAGCCATGTTTTAAATATCATTGTTTGGACTCGTGGAGCAGTTTATCAGACTGTTGTCTAGTGCTGATAAGTTAATAAAGATGGAAGAAGAAACTCTGAGTTTGGGCTTAATCTCTGCCACTGAATCAAGTCCAATCCAATCCACTTTATTTATAAAGCACATTTAAGTCAGAACATGTCTCCAAAGTGCTGCACATACAAAATACCCAGCGATAAAAATAAAATAAAAATAATTAAACTTGTGCTTTGAAATAAAATCTCTTTTCAATACAGAGGTGCCATTTCCTATTGTTCCACCCTTGGTGCTAAATTAAAAGAAGTTCAACTATCTCCTAGATACTGTAGGATGGCACAACTCACCATCAAAAAGAAAAAAAAAGACAACTTAAAACCCTTTTGCGACTCCTTGATTGTTCCCAAACTAGAAAGCACATACAACATGTACAGTATTCACTAAATCCTAATCATTATGATCATGTTTCTGTGGTTATTAACATGAAATGAGCAATATGTCACTCTCAGCTAAAGTTATACCTGCAGAATACCGGTTTTTATAAAACAGACAGCTTGATCCGTTACAGCTGAGAGACCGTATGGATGTATTAGATGGCTACACATGTCCTAAGTATCCTATTAAGATTGTAAAGCAGCGCACGCGTAATGGAAAACCACTTCATTAATACACATGCTGCAACTAGAACAAGCAAAGATGTCTGCTGTAAAATCTTTATAGTTCAATTGAATCATCTGGACTCATATGTTCTTTGAGATAATAAATGTGTTCAAAAAAGCCTTGGATGTGTTGTTCCTTAAAGTTATGCTTTAATAGCCTCAAGGACCTCGACACAAACAAATTGTTTGTTGGTGATTAAAATTTACAACTTCTAAAGTATGCAACACTGCATGATTTTATTAGTTTAGTTTAGTTTAATTAGCACTGTCATTATGTTGGAGCAGAAAAGCTCCCCAAAAAATCAAGAGTGACCACAGCCATCTTGATCCCTTTAAATGGAAGCTCATCTGATAATTATCTTCTGTGCTGAAGACGTCTAAGAGGTTTATGTTTGATTCTAAAGCTTTTTATATGAAAAGATCAACTTCCGTTTTGTTTTTATGCTAATCTTAATGTTATTTTGTTTGATTGCACACATGAAAGTTCAGATTTAGGTTAGAAAAGGTTTATGTCATATTGGATGAATGACTAAGCATTTTAAATGTTGATGACTAAAACCTGAGCTTTGTTTCGACTGCTTTGTATTCATTTTGATGACTAAGCTGCTGTTATAGTCATATGTTTACCAAGCAAAGAAGCTTCTCGTGTGACACCATGTTGGGGTTTCAGTCAACATGGATACAAATCAGATACCATAAGAACAGACTTTGTCCTAATATGCATATTACAGTCTTGTTTTCAGACCATAAACACACACTTAACACCTTTACATTCATTACCTGAGGTGTTCTTGTTCTTTGTTGAACATGATTTATAGACAACTGCATGTGAGTCTTAATGTTTCCAAACTTAAGCTTGTTCCCCAAAACACCTAAATCCATGTAATAAATGCAACACAACAAGCAGACATGGAGCAGTTCAACCAGGACCCAACACTGCTACTGGCTGTCATAATAGTTAATCAATGAAAATTTGTCAATCTAATGTTGGAAATGTCCATTTTCTTTTTCTTTCTTCTGTTTAAAGAAGGTGTTTGCACAAATTTTTTGTGTCTGAATCATCAAAAGCTATGGAGACTGTGAGAGCTCAATCCCCACAGTGGTAATATTTTTTTCATGTCTTACATGACTTTTCTTTACAGACAAATATTTGGTATTTATCAGTTTGCAACTTTAATTCCTACTTAACAGAGTGCACACATAAAAATGGAAACCATTATGCATTATAGCTACTATAGCTATTTCTTCTTCTTTGAGCTACCGTGGTGGGGATTAGCTTATTTTGTGATTGAGCAAAGGTGTGGTAATGTAAGAGAAGGCTTAAATCTCATCAGGCTCTACCACGTGCCACTGGACTGGGATGGGGGTGTGGGGGTGGGTTTAGTTAGTTATTTTTCACCGTTTTGTTTTCCCCTTTGTGTGCTATTTGGTTTGACCAAACCACAATATACAGCATGTTTCCTCATGGTCAGTTTTCTTCGGTTAAGTTAGCTTTGTTTGAGTTTTGTTATATTTGGTTGACCACTGTTACAGACCGGCTGATTTATTCCTCATTTTGCATTTTTGCGTTCATTTTTGGGAACACCAAAGTTTTTAAAATCACTTTGTGTGTCTACATGGTCTTCCTGCTTGGTCCCTGACGGAGGCATATTCAGACAGCTGCTTTTTAATGTTAGTACTTCTGGATGTTTGGTAACTGACCTGAATGACTCTGTTGGGTGCAGTCAATGTATAACAATGCAGTTCAACTGGTTTATTTGATTATACAAAAAAAAAAAAAAAAAATAGCAGTTGGCCAAACCCCTTTTTCTTTCTTTGTGTCCTGACATCCACTTTTCTGGGTTTTATTTAATTTTCAACCAATTTTATTTTGCTAATGTGAATAAAACTTATTTACAGCTAATTTGTTCTGTCCTCTCGTTTTCCAGCGGTGGGTTGTGATACAGTAGTTTAACACTTTACAGTAATCCTGCAGTCAGAAGCCAAAGAGGTGTTTCCTACTTGTTCCTCATTCCTTACTCATACTGACATCAAGCAGGATGAATCACTTGTCGTTTTCATTCTGAAAGCAGTGTGTTTAAGCTTCATCACAAGACATTTCACTGGATTTACAACAGCGGTGGAAAGAATTCTTGACACCTGAAATATTTTAACATGAAACTGAATTCAGGGCTTGAAGAGGAGTGTTGACGACACAAAGGCTCAGCGTGAAAGTAAGTTTGAAGAGGCATCATTTCTATTGTTCCACCTGGCTTCTTGTTGTCATTCTGAGGATAAAATGTCATCTCAGACAGAAAAGGATCTTTCATGTCCCATCTGCCACGAGATTTTCAAAGACCCTGTCATCCTGTCATGCAGCCACAGCTTCTGTAAGGACTGTCTACAGAGATGGTGGTCGGACAAACAGATGCACATGTGCCCAATTTGCAACAAGTTATCTTTGTTGAATGATCCACCCTCCAACTTGGTGTTGAAGAACCTGTGTGAGGACTTCTTACAGGAAAGAAATGAGAAAGCTTCTCCAGGATCTGAGCCTCTCTGCAGTCTGCACCATGAAAGGCTCAAACTGTTCTGCCTGGACCATCAGCAGCCTGTTTGTGTCGTCTGTCGAGATTCAAAATCACACAGGAACCACAGATTCAATCCCATCGATGAAGCTGCACAAGATCACAGAGATAAGATGCAGAAATGTCTGAAACCTTTGAAAGACAAACTGAAGAGCTTTGAAGAAGAGAAAAGAAACTTTGATCAAACAGCAGAACACATTAAGTCCCAAACACAACAGACAAAGAGTCAGATTATGGAGAAGTTTAAGAAACTTCATCAGTTTCTACAAGAGGAAGAGGAGGCCAGAATGTCTGCTCTGAATAAAGAGGAAGCGCATAAAACGAAGGTGGTGAAGGAGAAGATTGATGCTTTAAACACACACGTTATGGAAATTTCAGACACAATTAGAATTGCAGAAGAAGAAATGAGAGCTGCAGACGTGTCATTCCTGCAGAGCTACGGCACCTCAATAAAAACCATCCAGCAGCGCCTCCTGCTGGATCCTCCAGGCCTGGCTGAAGGAACTCTGATAGATGTGGCCAAACATGTGGGCAACCTGAATTTTAACATCTGGACTAAGATGAAGGAGATGGTTTCCTACTCTCCTTTGATTCTGGATCCAAACACAGCTCATCCAGAACTCATTCTGTCTGCAGATCTGACCAGTGTGACTTTTGGACAGAAACAGAAGCTTCCTGATAATCCAGAGAGGATTGGTCAACATTTTTGTGTCCTGAGCTCTGAAGGCATCAACTCAGGAACTCGCAGTTGGGATGTTGAGGTCAGAAATGATCAATTCTGGGGTCTTGGTGTTGTGAAGGAGTCGGTTCAGAAAAAGGGAGAGATCCAGACTGGATTCTGGGAAATAAGTTTGCTTGATGGAAAACTCACAGCAGCATCACCACTGCTTCCAAACAAAGATCTCCTGGAGAAGCCCAAGAGGATCCGAGTTCAGCTGGACTGGGACCGAGGGAAGCTGTCCTTCTTTGATATTGACACTAAGAAACACATTCACACATTTAAACACACTTTCACTGAGAAGATGTTTCCTTACATTGAGACCAAGAATGGTTTTCCCCTGAAGATTATACCCATGACTGTCTCTGTCACAAAAGAGCATGAAGTGCCTTTTTCTGCAGGTTACTGGCCTTTCTAGAGTTGCAAAGCATGATTTATACAACTGTTAAGTATTTGCATTCATGCATTTACCATTTTGATCATACAAGCTCAGCTGCATGTTTCAGGCTAGTGATGGTAAAAGTATCCTGTCAAAGCATCCTGACAGATGTAGTTCCATTTTTCAGCAGGTTCTTTCTACCATATTGTAATGGGGATAGTTTTATTTAATGGATATTTCTGATATCTATGAAAATCTGTAATTGCCTATAAACCTTTTCAGAACTGGATCACCATGAGTCTCATTTCAGAGCTTCTCTGAAAATTACAATGCAGATCTTAATTATTTACTATGAAAAAAAGATCTAAAAGATTTGTGTATATTGCATGACATTTTGTTGTGTGGGAATTATTCTATGTCAGATTAATTGAGAGTGAAATTTGGGCATCATTTTTTAGTTCACATGAATAATGGGAATTTTGTTCAAACTGCAGGAATGAGCAGGGGTCTTATATGACTGAAATACGATTGCTTGCTGAATTTGATATCATGTGCTTTCAGTCCTTTCAGTTGTTATTCATACATTTATTCAGATATTCCACTTGTTTTATTGTTTTTAAACCATGTCTGTCTTTCATTTTGTTTTTCGAACATTTAGAAAAAAGTTAACACATAAACGCCTGAGTAACAGTCTATTAGGAGAATGAATTCAGATATCTGTGATCTTTGCTTTTTCTAATTATTATAATGCTATAACTATTTCCACACACTTCTACTCTAATGAAACATAGTAATGAGCATCACTTTGCATCTTTGTTGGTAGATGTTTTAAAGC
Organism: Atherinomorus stipes; assembly: GCA_023101725.1. Lineage (NCBI taxonomy): Eukaryota > Metazoa > Chordata > Actinopteri > Atheriniformes > Atherinidae > Atherinomorus > Atherinomorus stipes. Next base: position 244,625 of record JALJCO010009077.1, read on the forward strand.
AACTTTAAAAGAGAAGTCTGTACTGATAACAGACAATTTCTATGGGAGCCATCTGAGGAAAGCTACAAGAAGTAGCCAAAACATGTAAGGGTAAAAAAAATAAACTATTTTAATGACTGTCTTACTACAAGGAAATTCAAGCCTAAGAAAAGCTGTTCTTTTAACTATATAGTGTGTTTTTGTTTTGTTTATTTTTTTAAGTACAGAATAGAGAGACAGAAAATCGAGACACTTGAGGGCAAAAGTCAAAAGGGAGCAGGACAATAACTGGGAAATTTCCTTTTAAGGTGCTTTTAACCTGTTAAATTTGTTGATTCATGTCTTGTTAAACATGATGGGGCAAAGGTTTACAGACACTTCTGAGATGTACTGTATCTCATTAAAACCTTTGTCTGGTATTCAAAATTTGGTTTAATTTTGTGTGTATAATATATGCGGTCATGAATAAAAGGTGGCAAAACATTTTGTTTTACTTTGTCATACTTACTGGTTGAATAATTGAAAGACAACGTTTGAAGCATCTTATCTTCCATGATTTCCTTTTTTATATCAGATTTTATTTCAGGTCATTATGTTAGCAAAAAAGACTCCCAGAAAGCCTCATGTTTTGGTTCACCTCTAAAAGAGAAACAAATTATTCAGATCATATAAGGATGGTACTCTCATGACAACGTAACCACATCATTATTAGTTTATAAAGCTTTTTGTAAACCACTTTAGATTATAAAATCTGCTCATAAGCAAAACAATAACACTATTTTATGGAGAAGTACAACAGCTGTTTTATGTATTGTGCCATCTTATGATGCCACCATTAATGAAGTGACCAGTCCTTTTTACTTTGTATCTGCCAACATGGACAGCAGCATGAATATCTGGACTGATAATAAACAGTGGTCTGAAGTTATTGATAACCTATAGATTTATTATCTGGAAATCTCAAAGTCAAGTTAGTCAGATCGTCCACCTGACAGAAACTAATCTTTATAACTAACAATCCTCTCTGGAATATATAGTAAAAATGTTGTTATAATCAACATTAAGCTTTAAAAAAAAATAAAAAATCTTACATGAATGAATTTAGACCTCTACTGTAAATATAATCTTCATGTTCTGTATAATGACTCATTTTGACCATTTTGTCCTTGAGGCCACGAGAACAAAATGACGTCTGAGAAGCATTGTGTGATTGGTTGGACATTTGAGGCGGGCAGGATTAGCACAGAGACACTTGAAGCAGAGTTGTCACCTCCACATTTCACAGATGCGATGTTGAACGGATAGTTTTAATAAACAGCTGATCGATGTGGTGAGAAAGTATGAAAATGTAAACAACGCACGTGACATTTAAACAGATGGACCGACACCACCACATGCGCAACTCTGTCGTGCCACTGACAATATTTATTGTAAATGTATAAACTGGGTGAACTCGTCCCTGGTGTTCCATGCCTCGAGGGCATGAAACAAAGTTCTCGCTTCTTGCGTAGTATGTAAAAAGCTTAACCAAGGCTCTCCCCGACAAACCTGACCTGTACGTTACCACATTAAAGTACCTTTTCCACCTGTGGGGTCTGGGTCGGGTTGGGTTGGGTCAGGCTGGTTTGGTATCTTAGAGGCGGAATATTAATTGATAGCACTACTACATGATCACGTGACATCATCGCAGTGCAACACCTTTTAACCACAGCACCACAGAGACAGAAACAAAAGGATCATCCCTGCTTTGTTTATATGCCAGGTCACATGGGAAGTGACGGATTTTTAAACAAATCAACAGATTACAGTGTGTTAGCTCCACCTCTTTGGTCCGGATTGGTTAGATCAGTACCCCTATGGAAGGCTACCCGTCCTAGTTTTTATCTGTGGAGACGCAAAAAAAAAACATGGACCAATCCGACCCGACCCAGACCCACTGGTGGAAACGGGGCTTTTGTTCCTAAATGTGTAAATTCACGGTAGTCTCTTTCATTTTGCTATTTAGGGGTTTCATTAATTTGATATAGAGAGTCCTGCATAAACAAGAAATCATTTAAACTGTGTTCTCTGTTCCTATATCACACAGTGGAATAAACTCTGCCTGCACTGGAAATGCAGGTGATCCCAGCACCTGATGTTTAAAACACTTAGGGCCCGATTTACGAAAGGTTTGCGCTTGTTAAAACAGGCGCTATCTTCATTACGCACGCAATAATCCGCCAGAGCTGATTTACAAAGCAGGGCAAAAGGACAGCGGCGCTATTTTGCCCCTTGACAGGCGCAAAATAGCGCCGCTGTCCATTTTGCGCATCTGCTGCAGATGAATATGTAAACTGGGCGTTTCTGCCAGAAGGCCCAAAATATTGGGAGGAGACTATGCAAAACCTCAGTTTAACATGCGCAATGTGATCTATCAACCGTTCAACGGAAAGCGGGGCACAAAAAATTGCGTGTAATTTAGCACGTCTGAAAAGCAGGTATAACTGGCATTTATAACTATAATGGCTGAAAGAATGCTGCACACAGGACTGCAGACATCGGGTCAGAATCATTTCTCATGATGTGTTCAGGCGACACGTCAAGTTTTCATTATTTAATTATATAACAATCAACATCACTGTTAAACACGGGTTATTCTAGACATGAACCAGAACATCTGCAGCTGCAGCATCATGGTAGTTAAAGCTGATATTAATTATGTCTTTTTATTTTCTTTTACTTTTTGCCAATGGCATATTTTTAGATTAAAATCATCTCCTGCTCCTCCACACCCCAGCAACTGCTGCTGCTGTTCTGAGGTTGCTGTGGACTTGCTGTTAGCTGCTAAAAACCACCATTTTGGTATTCTGTTACAGACTGAGACCTTACTAAGAGCAAACAAGGAGACCATGGATAGCCACCGGCCGGCTGGCCAGCATCCGGTTTTCTGCATGTCAATCAAAAGGATATGCCCCAATTATGTGTAATTTCAAGATTAAATAACATCTTAACAAATGACTTATAAAAAAAAATTCACCCCCCTCACAGTTGACAAGAAAGTAAAAGTGACCAATTAAACCTAAAATGATTTCTTGAACCAGGCTATAAACATGTTTTTTTCTGCTGTGAAGTTGGCCTTTGTAACATGGGAGTCTAGAGGGATTTGCTCTGTTTTTCAGCCAGCCCCAAGCGGATGAAGAAAGACTTACAATTATTAAACTTAACTTTAAGGCTTCACACTTTTCCAGCAGAGTTTGCCCCTTTATACACACCCACAGGGGCGGACCTACCAGGGTGGCATGGCAGTTGCCACCCCAAAACAAAGCCTTGCCACCCCAGCAGGCAACTTGGAAATCGAGATTCAGATCATAGCAGTTTGTACACTTACGAGCGGGAAGCTCTGATGTCTGACTGCATTGAGTGCAGCATGGGGCAGCACGACTGCGGCCATGAGACTGCTTTGTTTTAAAGTGACGCAAAGGGAAGAGAAAGCCGCCAGAACAGAAGGCAGCAGCACAAAATGAAAGAGGTAAGAACTAATTCACTAGGTTATATTAAAGAGGGAATAAGAATGAGAATAAGAATAAGATGATGAAGGAGAAAGTGAGAAAAGAGACCATGCAGATCTCCAACAGTGAAAAGAGCGTCTGAGCCATCAAACATGTCCAATCGAACTGGTCCAGATAGTATGGAGACTCACTGCACACGAAGTTATATCTGAATAAGAAAAATAAATCACTGTATTTTGGTGTGTGTTTAAATAGTCATTGCTCAATTCTCTTCAAATAAATATTTTTTCACCAATAGGCCCTAGTAATAATTGTTTGCTTTCATAAAATAGTTTGTGTACAATGTATTTTAAACCTAATGCTCAAGTTAAATTCCAAAATTAAACATATTTATCTTATTGTTTCCTTCTAGGCTAAAACATTACGGAGTACAAATTAAGTGAGCCTGATGGTTTGCTAATCAATGGCAATTTCTGTTGATATTCATTGTTAAATGTCATCTTGCAAATCCAGGTCAGGGTGTGAGCAGCCAACACAACCTAAACAAAGAGTTTTCCCAGCAGTATGGTATGGAATGCTGTTATAGACAAATGTTTAATTAAAGAAATAAAATAAAATGAATAAACAGGATATCAAGTGGAGCCTTATGTTCATAAAGCTCCGTTTGGTAAAGAAAAACTGTTCAACAAAATAAAGCAATCAGACTTCCATTCTGCTTGCTTTGATGCTGGACAGGACAAGTAAAAAAAACAAAAAAAACAAAGAGTTTTCCAAAGACCCAACAAGGAGGAGCCAGGAGAAGCTTCCACACTGACTGGTATCAATCCAATCCTTGGCTGGAGAACTCACAGATAATTCGTGAAACTTACTGTTTTGCCTGTTCTGAGTTAATAATAAAAAATAATGTTCAGTACTGTGTTTCAGTTAAAATTTATTTCCACACAATGAATTCATGTACTTTGTAGAATAACTGTCTATAGAAGTTCTCAGATACATTTTTATTCAGTTGCTTATTCTATTTTACTAGTTTGTACCAGTGCTGTTTCAGATGCTGCTATAAATACATATATACTGTACACATGTGTATTTATATACAGTCGTCTTCAAAATTATTCACTCTCTCCACTTAAAGTAAACGCAAACTCAATTGACAATATTAATTTAAACAACAAACTGAAGAAACTAATAATAAACAAAAATTTACAAAATTGTAATTTAGCTTTATAAATTATTGCTTTTCAATTGTATTGGAAAAGAATATTTTTAAAAGAACTAAAACAATCAAAACTATCCCAGACACATTAAAGCGCCATTCCCATGAACGAAGGACCAACATACCTGTAAACAGGTGCAGAAGCCTTTCTGAACATTACAGAAAACACCTGATTTCCTCTAAGTGTTGCTCAACAAAATTTCAGCTTCGGAGCCCCATCATGCTTGTTTTAATATTTCTTTCAAAGCACAATTCAAAATCAATGTAATTATTTTCATAGAATCTTTAGTTATGATCACTTTTTCAATTTCAACTCATTTCACCTGAAGAAGATTTTTTTCCCGTCTTTAATTGGAGGGTATGAATAATTATGAGGACAACTGTATATATTCATTCATTTTCAGTACTGCTTAGTACAATTGACCTTTGGCTAAGCCACGCCCCCTCCACTCACTCGGACAAACAACATCCGGTGACAGGCGCTATGTGACATCTCGGGAGATGACAGCTGTCAACACGGACAGCAGACGCGTGATCAGACAGAGAGATCATGACAATATAAATTAAAAAAACATAAAAACAAAACAAACAAACAAAAAGAAATTGTTCACAAGTCTTAAACTGGGAGTAGAAATCAAGCCTGTGAAGTTTCTGGAATGTGACTAGTGCGCGCTCCCTCAGTTTCTTGTCCAAACTACTGCATGGCTGCTGTTGTGCCAAAAAGTGATCATCTGACAAAAACTGATCAAACAGCCACGGAAGCAGAGCAGTCTGGCTGCAGCTTGGAAGCCAGAGGCGTGTCGTTATCGACTTTACTACACGACACCTGTACTACACAACAGCATCTTATGTACCGTTACCATGTACCAAAACTAGCATGTTTAGCTAGCGTAAGCCAACTTAAACTAACGTTAGGGAAGGTAACGAAGGTTACGATATTGTAACCCTAGTTATATTAACACAGGTGGAGCCCTCTACTGGACTCTATGGGTACAACTCTCCTCCAATTGCGTACATGCAATGGCCCACTGAAATTTACATGTACGCAGCCGGCCAGTTGGGCGTCTACCTATAAAAACGGGTGCACCACCGGCTGCCCTCATTCCACCAAGCTTCAGCGTAAGGCGAAAGAGCGGCAGGTTCCTGTGTAGAGGGCTCCGTCTGTGTTAATATAACTAGGGTTACAATATCGTAATCTTTCTTATATCTCACACAGGCTTCGCCCTCTACTGGACTCTATGGGTACAGTAGCGAAGCCCGATATATGTACTCCCTGCCCTGCCGATTAGGTACCAAGACCCAGTCACCACTTTATTAATCTTAGCCATGTATGGAGTGGTACCGGGTCCAACTTCATCCCAGTTAGCAGCATCTGGCTAGACTGGGTGAAGTTGTGGCCTAACCTCGCAGGGGTCTCAACTATGACCACCTGTGCACCTCACTGATTGTGTCCAGCAGAGCACGAACCAATGCAGGTGCATGACACCCTGTGGGGGTCAAGCAAGCAGACACTGAACACACCCTTCCTCTCACAGGTCTTGTGATCCGCAGTGAACACAGACCTGGAAAAGGGGCCCGACACATCCAAGAGATAGAACCTTATGAACGGGCAGGGAGAAGACCAGGATTCCGCCGTACATAAGTCCTCAACACTCGCACCACTGAAAGAGCCGTGGACGTCGCCACACTTCTTGTGGAGTGCGCCCGGATCACAGTGGGTGGCTCTTGACCCGCTTGCGTGTAGGCTGTGAAAATACATTCACACAACCACCTAGCCAAGCGTTTCCTGGATAGGGCTCTGCCAGCTGTCCCGTCACCATACAAATAACTGGTTGGTGTTCCTGATAGTGGCCGTTCGGTTGACATAGCATGTCAACGCACGCACAGGGTATAGGAGATGCAGTTTCGCCTCCCTAGAATCCTCATGAGGGGGAGGTTGAAAAGCCTCCAGTTGGATGACTCTGGACCGAAATGAGCTCCTTATGTTCTTAGGAACAAAGGAGGGGTTAGGTCTCAGGACGGCACCACTGCGGTCCCCACGAAGGAGTAAACAACTCGGATGGACTGACAGGGCACACAGTTCGCTCACTCTCTTGGCTGATGTCAGAGCAAGAAGCAAAGCTGTCTTCAGTGACAACACTCTGAAGGAGGAGCGTTCCAAAGGCTCGTAGGGGTCCCTAGTGAGGACCTCGAGCACAAACAGTAAGTCCCACTGAGGTACAGAAGTACGCTTTTACTGGTCGTAGTCTTCTGACTCCCAACAGGAACCACTTAACCGGAAGGTGGGCGAAAACTGGACCTCTGCCCAACCCTTCGTGGCACGATGAGATGGCTGCAGCGTAAACCTTAACAGTCACGTGAGACAGCCCTCTGTCCACCAAAAGCTGTAGAAAGGAAAGAATGTCCCCCACTGAACATGTCAGTGGGTCCACTTTCCTCCCCTTGCACCAACGCTGGAAACCCAACCACTTAGCCCTGTAACAGGCAGTGGTAGAACCAGCCCTAGTTGCTTGGATGGTACTCACTACCTGAGCAGTCAAACCAGCCCGAATTAGCCTGTCCCTTTCAGGAGCCAGACTAGAAGGGGCTGACCCAGGGTTGGCAGCGCCTGAACCGCACCTGCCTCCTGAGACAGTGCCCCCTGAAACTGGGGAATGGGCCACAGTGGAGCCACCAACATTGTGGTCAGTTGCGGGAACCACGGAGCTGACCGCCAGTTGGGAGCCACCACAATGATCCTCAGCCGCTCCACCCTCATTCACTCCAGAAGCTGGGGAATGAGACGGAGGGGGGGGGAAACATAAAGCAGCCTCCTTGGCCAAGGAGCGTGTGCAAACGCGTCCACCCTCAAGGGTGTGTGGTCCTGCGGGCTCAAGGAGAACCAATGGGAGCAGTGGGTGTTCGATCTGTTTGCAAACAGATCCACCGTTGCTCTCCCGAATCGAGTCCAGATCTGCTAAACCACTTCTAGGTGCAGTCTTCACTCGTCCTCCAGGGGGCCGCCCTTGACATGAGGCCGGCCCCTCTGTCCTCGATTCCTGAGATGTGGAGGGCTCTCAGAGATAACAGGTGCTCTGAAGCCCATGACCACAGGTTCTCCGCCACTGTTAACAGGGCCGCAGAATGCACACCGCCCTGTCTGTTGATGTAAGCAACTGTGGTGCGGTTGTCGGTCCTCACCAACACGTGTCTCCCCTTTAACAGGTGACTGAAGTGTTGGAGAACCAGGAATACTGCCTGTAACTCAAGGAGGTTGATGTGCTGGTCCTCGCCTGGAGGCCATACACCACCTATCGCTCTGCCTTGGCAGGTGCCTCCCCACCCGATTAGGGAGGCATCCGTGAACACCGACATGTATGAGGTCACTTGACCTAGTGGTGTCCCGGTTAGCAAATGTTGTGGCGATCCCCAGTACTGCAGGTTGCCCTGCACTGATCGGGGGACCGTCAACAGCCGAAACCTTTGCCTCTTGAGGTCTAAGCGTAGGCTGTTGAACCACCGCTGAAGACGACGCATCTGCAGCAGTCCTAGTGGAGCCACTCGGTGAGCTGCTGCCATGTGTCCCAGTCAGTGGCGGGGCGTGGGTCTCAGTACAGAGGGGGCGGAGCATTCTCGATGGGCCCTTATGATAGTAATTTTACTATTCAAACACCTTATCCTACCGTCAAACAATGCTCACACACTAATGCTCACTTTTACTGAGCCAAGAAAACCGATGTACCTCAGAAAGCAGAGTAAAGCCACAAACCAGTTCTCAAACGTGTTCTGAATACACACACACACACATGCACTTGACAGGTGTCGATCTCAGAGTGTCGGCTGCCCATGGTGCTGAAAGTTTAGACCAGGGACCCCCAATTCCGGTCCTTGAGGACCAGTGTCCTGCAGGTATTATGAGCTGCCCGGCTGCAACACACCTTGTGACGTGTGCAGAGCTTGAGGTCTGTTATAGTTAACAGCAATACAAAGAACATTCAATAGACAGTTGGTCAAGACTACAACATTTTGAGAAAGAGATCATTTTTGAAGTTTACACAGCTGGGTTTATATGGATCCAAATATATAGATTGCTTTCAGTTTAAAAGCTCTTTCGGAATGAAAATGATCCATGTAAACACCTCTTTCCGAATGAAAAGTGCTGAACCGATCGAATTTTTTATTCGGTTTCAGGGGGTAGAATATTCCTTTCCCCAAACCGAACGGGGTGTCATGTAAATGCTGAATCGGAAAGTTGTGAGGTTGCGCTCTTACAGCGCATGCTTCGACAAGACGTAAACGTGCGACGAGTGACGTTTCCTCACTTTGACAGATGGCTGTGAACAACGTAATTCAATGGACAGCAAAAGAAAGTTAGTTTTTTTACTCAAACGCTGTCTCTACGCCTTTTCCTCTTGGTTGTCTGCAGTAGGAGTGCATGAGGATCAGCTGCTGATTAAAGTCCTGCAGAAACCACAACGGTGACGATCAGTTTTTATACCTCCGTCTTTATTAAATAACGTGATGTAACATCATTCTGCGCATGTCAGACAGGATTATTCTGAATAAATATTGGCGCATGTACACACCAGATCAGAATGAATTAGTTCCCATGTAAACAGCTGCCCTGAAATCCTCAATCAGAATGATTTCGTACCGAAAGGGAAAAAAGTCTCCGTGTACACGTACCTACTCACCAACGGCTCTCTGCGCTGGCTGTCGCAGTTTAGTCGACTCCTCCATAATCCTTTTTGAATTTTAAAAATCCTGTGCATGGGTCACCCCAGCTTTCCCAGACTTTTCGGTTGTCTTTTTGCCAAACAGCCAGCAACAGAAGCAAAACAGCTTGTTTGGTCTGAATGAATAAATGAGCCACTGTCGCTCCACGATGCCCGAAACTCCCAAATGATGGCTGTACCAGGCAGGGTTAAAGCATCGTCCTTCTGGAAACTTCTCATATTTGTCCTTCAAACCAGGCTGACAGGGTCCATGCCCGATGAGAGCCAGGGCCCGGATTACTTCAGGGGTGAGAGGGTGGTCTCGAAACAAGAATGGGTCGGTCGGGTACTCCTTTACAGCTGCCGAGGTGGCTACCAGATGCGCCGGGTCTTCGCCGGTGCTACCAGCACGGACACTGACCGCCGCTGCTGCTGGTGGCACAAAATGTTCCAGCAGCATTTGTGTTGGACTGCAGCAGGGCTCCTGGTGGTCCTCCGATGGTGGGCTTTGAGTACTACCGCTGGCGGCTAGCCTAGCCTCAGTCACTGGCTGACTGAGTGGGCTGACTGATGTTGGGCTCTCACGGCCATGGTGGTGTTGATGAAAAGTAGGAAGTAAGTGGATGACAAAAAGCAACCAATTTCTCTTTTACCTTTAGTTTGAATGAGCCAGATTGATGTTTTTTCTTCTCCATTTTTGCTGTTTAGCTTCCCTCCAGAGTTCAGATCAAGCATAAAGAAAAAAAAGTTAATGCGGCACAGCCAATCACCGCTGGCTCACAGCTCCGATGCATTCACGGACAGTCGTAACACAAGAATTGGCCTATTGAAGCCCACACTCAGACGTAGACCTTCACGCACACACTGCACATTTTATTGTTAAAACAATTTATTTATAACAATTTATACATGAACACATCACACAAAACGGGGCCCTTTGACCTTGTGGGCCCTGGGGCGACCGCCCCCTTGCCCCCACTCTGGCTCCGCTACAGGTCCCAGTGTCTGCATAACAGTTAAGGCTGTAACACGTGGACCCTGTTGCAGCTTGAACACCTCCTGCTGCAGGGCTGTCCGTCTGGACTCCAACAGAGTGGCTCTCAGGCTGACAGAATCGAGCACAATCCCCAAATACTCGGCCTGCTGGCTGGGTTGTGGGGTGCTCTTCTCCCAGATGACGGCAACCCTAACTTGGTTAGGTGAAGTATCAGCTGAGCTGTGTGAAAAATGGCCCATTGTCTGGACCTGGCCATCACAATGAGGTCATCTAGACAAAAGAAGACCCTCATCCCTTGGCTGCGCAGCAGTTGTAGCGCTCGTCCACACATTTGCTGAACGTGCGCGGGGCCAGGGAATAGCCGAATGGAAGCCTGTTGTATTCACAGGCTGTTCCCTGGAAAGCAAAGCACAGGAATTTCCTGTGTTTTGGCGCCACCTCGACATGGAGATAAGCATCCTTCAGTCGATGGTTGAGAACCAGTCGCCTGGTTGGATGAGTTTCAGCAGTTACTTTACGGTTAGCATGCGAAACAACTTGCGACTGATGCGCATGTTCAGGGCACGGAGGTCCAGGATGGGTCTGTAGCCCCCTGTCTTTTTGGGAACCAAAAAGTATGGGGAATAAAAACCTTGTTCTTTGTCATGAAGAGGGACAATAGACATGGCCTGTTTAGATAGCAGGTCCTGAATTTCCCCCTCGAGGAACTCTATCTCTTCTTGAGAGGATAGATTCATCTCCTCAATGCCCCTGAATGCTGGGGGGAGCCCACAGAATTGGAGAGAATATCCCAGTCTGAGGGTCGTGTCCAAACAGTCCGTCAGTATGCAGCTGTCCTGCCCCACTTCGTAAAAACGAGTGAGAGGACGTGCAGGTAGCTGAAGTGTGGCTTGTAGAAAGTTGTGATACACAATTTCGGCCCCCTCCGCCGCCAAACCCGTCATAAACGGAAGTTTGGCCCATGGGGGGCCCTTTGTGAAAAGGCTGAGTCGTCCCTGAACACACCTGGCCGGTTGTCCGAGCTCTAGGGGCAGTTCGTGACCGACCGTGAAAGAAACACGGTGCAGGCTAGCATCGTGCAGGGCTAACGGCGAGGTCGCTACAACCAGCGAGGAGCGACATTTCTTTATGCGTCACCGCTGGTTGAAGCGTTCATAAAGAGGGGTCAGGGCTTGAAATTCACTTCTCAAAATGGGGGGGAATTCCCCCCTTACATGCTTCACCAAGGGGGGATTTGGATACTTTGGGGGGGATATTTACAGGGCGCTTTACCACAGGTCTTACAGCGTCCTATCCGTAACTCAGATTAATAAGGAGCATTAATTTGTCTTTTTCGTCCTTCTTAGTTTCCATCTTACATAGCTCTCTTGTCCCGTCTCCGTTCTCTTTATCAGCCATCATCAGTTTTTACCAACTTAATATAAAAAGTACATATTGCAGTAATCTGTTGCATCTTTCAACCGCAAAATTGTAATCAGTGGTTCTGGTGGTTCTTTCTTCCAGCTCTGTTCTGTTCTCTCTCTTCTATGTAATCTCCTGCATTTGATAAAAGTTCTGTTAAAATAAAACTGGTCTTGGGGAGGACAGAACATCTTCTACATGCAAGGCTAGAAAACTGTCAGTAACTTAATGAATACCCAAAGATACTTAACTCATTCACTGCCATTGACGTCTATAGCCGTATACAGTGGGGGGAAAGCATTGAACAAGTCAACATTTTTCTCCAAAATTATGTTTCTAGCAGAGCTATTGACATGAAAACAATCTGGTGACAATCTGGCGACATCTGGTGAAAATTTCAATACTTTTTTCCCCCCGCTGTAAACGGCAATAGACGTCAATGGCAGTGAATGAGTTAATAGGAAAGAAAATGGAAAAACAGAGAAAACAATAAAGAAGCTAAGATAAACAAGAACAAGTGAAGAGCAGTGAGAATGTGAGAAAATGATGAGGAAACATCCCCAAAATCAGCTTCTTTCTCCAAAATAATACAAAATTTAGATTTTTAATATGACATATTTAATGCTCTTAGCCTATGCGTCAAAATATAAAATGTATTCCTAATATCAAACTATTATTTATCAATATTATCTTTATCTATGAGTCGATCTCACATTCAGCTGCCATGTGAGCGCTGGTGATGGTCTCATCACACCAACATTAAACTGAGCAGCTCGTGCCTTCGTCATTATGATCAAACACGATATTGTGAGCCAGTTAGGCCAGAACTTTTCTTTGGGCTGCTTGGTACCGTGACCAGCACCGGCGCTACCTGAGAATCAGGAGGATTTGGGTCGCAAACGAGACCGACACCAGCGCTGCCACAGTGCAGATCTTTACTGGTGTTGGTCCAGACCAGCTTCCCTCCAGGGGACCCCAAGTTACATTTACGTTATAAGACTCAGTGAAAGTATCGTCTTACCGGCGGGAAATCCGCCAACAATGGCTGGTTTATCAACATGAGGGAAGCTGCGACATCTGACAGTTAAGAGAGGAAGAGAGAGAGAAAGGGAGCGCGCGCTTTATTAAAGGGCCGACGCGGGAGGCGACGTCACTCCTTCTGAATGAAAGGAGAGGGAGCGACGTCGCCTCAAGCGTGTCGAGCCCTTTATTCTACGTTATTTTATGGCTCCGATGCAAACGCTCACTGCACATTACGTCGCTGCAATTGCAAGCGGGAATTTCCCGCATTATAAGAGCGAGGTTTGCGGGAATTGATGGTGTTATGCGCGATTCCCGCAATCCCGCAGCGAATTTCAGGCCCTGAGGGGTTATGGTGGCTCTAACCGGTTGACAACGGTGCTCTGCTGTTCCATTGTGGCTACCACAACGGAGACAGCAGAGCGCCGTTGTCAACCGGTTAGAGCCACCATAACCCCTCTTTATGAACTCCATTGTGGCTACCACAACGGAGACAGCAGAGGGTGTCTTGTGTGGTTGTGCTTGTGAAACCGTAACGGAGGGGCCCGGGACATCAGGCCCACAACGGTGCACAAGCTACCTGCGGCCCGTAGGGGTGTAGCGTAAGCTACATCGGTCGGGGCCGCACGGCTAACCGGGAGCATGATGAAGTGGGAGGAGAAACCACTGCCCATGAAATGGAGCAACATGTTTTATCAAAACATAAACATCCACATTAAAAGAACCATAAGAACAATGAGGGAGGATGGCGAGGCGGTCTGCCCTCGTTGGCTCTCCCTTAACTGTCACTTAGTTTGTTGGGTGTCCCAGGCCAGCTTCGCTGCCCGCAGCACGCCGACCGGTGTTGAGGTCCCGTGCGGGGCGTCATGAATACCGGTCGTCCGGGGGCTGTAGTGGTTCAGCTGGGGAATCCGGCGCGGAGAAGCTTCTTAGCTGACGGCGTTCCCTTAGCCTGACCGCTGCGTTACGGTTGGACAGCTTGTCCTTCCCCTGCCACTTAGCGGCGGTAGCAAGTGGCAAGCTGGCTAAGCTAGCGGTTAGCTGGCTAAGCTAACAGGTAGTTAGCCAAGCCACGGGTAGCTAGCTAGGCTACGGTAGCTGCTAGGTATCCTCTTCCTCCCTCCAGCCTCTTCAGCCGGTGCGTCACCAAGTGAGGGAGCAGATGAGGCGAGGCGGCGCAGCAAAGACATCCTCTCGGTGTCTTTCGAGGAGGGCAGTGAAACCCAGCCAGACGTGGCGACAGCCGACGATGGACAGGGACAAAACATGCCCGGCAGCAGTAGTGACTCTGAATGAGGTGTTCATCTGGCCGAAGTGCAACTGATGAAACTCCACAGTGTCAGGGCAGGGGGGCGTCACGGGGAAGGGAAGCTGCCGCTGCTACGCTAACACACCCATGTTAGCTGCTGATGCTAACCGCTGCTGCTGCTAGTAGCAACTAGCAGCAGCATTCACGTCAGCGTTGGTAGAAGTTTCCTGGATCCTGATCAGCCAGCGGATTAGGAGCACAATCAGCGTCTTCGAGCGGGGGCCGTTAGGCCCTGCACACGCAGGAAAGACGTCACCTTCAAGACTGTCGTCCAGGTCTTCAGCGGCTCCGGCCATGACGCATTCACGCACTGGTGTCGGGAAGCGCTGGGGAGACGGAAGCAGGTCAAGGTGGTTCAGCCGGGCCGTAACTCCTGGCGGAGACGGCTCACAGGCTTCGGAGGCAGTGGGAGGGGGCAGAAAAGCCTAGCACGCTCCGCCGCAACGTCACTCGAGGTGTCGAGTCTGACAGGGGCGGCACCTCACACCATCGAGCCGCCGGCGAGAGAGGTATCCTTTCCATGATCTCGCCCAGGCGGCGAGTCTGCAGCGGAAGCTGAGCAGGTCTGATAGGCGAAGTGGAGGTGGTAGTGGAGCTCTCCTCCTCCATGGCGTCTTCAGACTCCCGCTCTGCTTCCTTTCGAGATAATGAGTTCTTGGAGCAGCGACTCCTTCCTAGGAGATAGTGTGTCAGTGGGCACTCGCCGACGCTGAAAAAGGAGGAATGAGGGCAGCCGGTGGTGCACCTGCCTTTATAGGTAGACGCCCTACTGGCCGGCTACGTACATGTAAATTTCAGTGGGCCAATCTGCGTACGCAATTGGAGGAGAGTTGTACCCATAGAGTCCAGTAGAGGGCGAAGCCTGTGTGAGATATAACAACATGTGCCTCAAATACGATGTTCCCTTACCTTAGAACAGATGTTGACATCCTTGTTCATTTTATCCACGTTCAGTTGATGTTGTGGTCTGCCGCATAACTTTAGCTTGATGTGACTTGGTAAAAGGCAAAAAATACACCCTGTCACCCAGCCTCTCAGGATACCTAGTGTCGGAGTTGAATGTACCCCATGCACACCGTTTGACCATTTTAAACTAAAAAGAACACATAAAAACGAAAAAAAACGGACTAACTTCAATGCATTTCAATGGACGTTCAAGCAGAGAATGTCCGAGTGTAGGGGATAGCTGTGCGCACTGTGATTGGCTCATCGCGTTTGGGGGCGTGGTTTAACCATAGGTCAATTCAGGGTCATGGAAGTCTATCCCAGTAATTATCAGGTGAGAGACAGGGTACACCCTGGACAGGTTGTCAGTCTGTGACAGTTATCATCTGCTTCAGTTGCCACCCCTGAAAAATTCCTGCCCCTCCTTTGCCACCCCATGAATATTTTTCTAGATCCGCCACTGCACACCCAATATCTAACAGGAAAAAGTAAATGAAAGTCAAATTCACAGATGAAATATGTAGAGGAAAAAAAAGTACACTAAAGTTAAACCCAGACATGTGGGGGAGTCTCAAACGTTGGTTGAGACTCCCCATGGTTGACAAACAGTCAATCATTTTCTGTACTGCTTATCCACTTCAGGGTTGCAGGGGTTGCTGGAACCTATCCCAGTTATTATCAGGCAAGAGGCGGGGTACACCCTGGACAGGTTGCCAGTCTGTCACAGAGCCAACACAGAGACAACCATTCACATTCATTCCTAGGGCCAATTTAGAGTGGCCAATTAACCTAACATGCATGTCTTTGGACAGTAGGGATGGGCGATATTTTATCGTGTGCGATATATCGTCAAATAAATTCCCCACAATAACAATTTGAACTTATCGTTTTTATTGTGAGATGACAATTTATCAGGTTGTGTTTGCAGATGCACTACTTTGGTTTTTTTAATAAGCCAATTTAGTTTTGCTGTTTGCATCGTTTGAATAAATGTGGAATTTGGTCTCTCATATTTCAGACTTGTTTAATTGGTGTCACTAGTTTTTCAATACAGGTGCACTATTTGAACTTAATTGAAATAGTTTAGTGGCTTCTAGTATTTTGTAGTGCTTTCAGGACAGAATTTAGTGACAAATTAATACAAAATATTTTGCTGATAGTTTTTATCGTCACTTATCGTTACCGTGATAAATACGAGAAATTATCGTGATACATTTTTTAGTCCATATCGCCCATCCCTATTGGACAGTGGGAGGAAGCTGGAGTACCGGGAAAAACACACACATACACGGGGAGAACAGTTCAATCCTATTCAAAGGAAAAATGTAAATTATGTATGATCTAGAGATATATCCAATATTAAGAGCAAATATGTAAAATAAAAGTTAATTGGAGGCACACAAGAAGGCCTTTTAACTGTTGGTCGACATGGTAGAGAAACTGCTGTATCCTATATCCAGAGGAAAAATGTAAATTATAGTATAGTCCAGAGATATATTTAGCGGAACTATCTCAAACTTAATTGTAGATGCACAAGTAGGAGTTTTAACCGTTGGTATACATGGTCGAGAAATTGTTATATGGAGAAAAAAATGTAAATTATTATAAAATCCAGAGGTATATCCAACATTTAGTGGGAAAATGTTGAACAAAGTTATCTGTAGAAGCATAAATACAAGTTTGAACCATTGGTTGACATGGTAGACAAACTGTTATATCCTATATCTAAAGGAAAAATCAAAACTTGTTGTATGATCTTGAGATAAATCCAATATTTAGAGCAAATATACAAATGTAATTTTTTTAAAGGGCACAAATGAGGGTGATTTAACTGTTGGCAAATTGTCGAAAAATTGTTATGTCCAGAGGAAAACTGTAAATTATTGTAAAATCCAAAAATGTATCTACTATTTTTAGGGAAGAAGTACATTAAAGTTAAATTTTTGACCAGGATTTGTCTTTGGCTCACATATAAAACAGGTTTGTAGAACTACCTTCTTCCACCTACGTAATATTGCTAAAATTAGGGACATCCTCTCCCAGAACGATGTAGAAAAACTAGTCCATGCTTTTGTTACTTCCAGATTGGACTCTGTAAGTCCTTATTATTGGGCTGCCCCAAATATGCTTTGAAAAGTCTTCAGCTGATCCAAAATGCTGCAGTGACGATTCTGACTAGAACCAGCAGATCATATTCCTCCAGTTCTAGCTTCTCCTCACTGGCTCCCTGTTAAATCCAGGATAGAATTTAAAATTCTTCTTCTCACGTATAAAGCTCTCCATGACCAAGCTCCATTATATATTAGAGATCTCATAGTTCCATATATTCCAAGCAGAGCACTTCACTCTCAGACTGCAGGTCTTCTGGTGGTTCCAAGCAGAGCACTTCATTCTCAGACTGCAGGTCTTCTGGTGGTTCCAAGCAGAGCACGTCACTCTCAGACTGCAGGTCTTCTGGTGGTTCCAAGCAGAGCACTTCACTCTCAGACTGCAGGTCTTCTGGTGGTTCCAAGCAGAGCACTTCACTCTCAGACTGCAGGTCTTCTGGTGGTTCCAAGCAGAGCACTTCACTCTCAGACAGCAGGTCTTCTGGTGGTTCCAAGCAGAGCACTTCACTCTCAGACTGCAGGTCTTCTGGTGGTTCCAAGGGCCTCTATGAGTAGAATGGGAGGCAGAGCGTTTGGCTATCAGGCCCCCCTATTGTAGAGCCAGGTACCAATTCAGGTTTGGGAGGCAGACACCCTCTCTACCTTTAAGATTAGGCTTAAAACCTTCCCTTTTTTATAAATTTTATAGTAAGGATGGTTAACCATCCCTAAATTAAGCAGCTATTGGTTTGTTGGACACAGTGAACTAACTGTTATATCTTAAATCCAAAGGGAAAGAGTAAATTAAAATATAATCGAGATGTATGCAATATTTCGAGAAAACTAAAGTTAAATCCAGAACATGTGGGGGAGATTTGACTGTTCGTCGACATGGTAAAAAAAGAATATCAGTTCAATCCTATTCAAAAGAAAAATGTAAATTATTGTATGATCTAGAGATATATCCAATATTAAGAGCAAATAGTAAAATAAAAGTTAATTGGAGGCAAACAAGAAGGCCTTTTAACTGTTGGTCGACATGGTAGAGAAACTGTTCAATCCTATCCAGAGGAAAAATGTAAATTATGTATGATCTAGAGATATATCCAATATTATATGTAAAATAAAAGTTCATTGTACGCACAAAAGAAGGCCTTTTAACTATTGGTAGACATGGTAGAAAAACTGCTGTATCCTATATCCAGAGGAAAAATGTAAATTATAGTATAGTCCAGAGATATATTTCGTGGAACTATCTCAAACTTAATTGTAGATGCACAAGTAGGAGTTTTAACCGTTGGTATACATGGTCGAGAAATTGTTATATGGAGAAAAAAATGTAAATTATTATAAAATCCAGAGGTATATCCAACATTTAGTGGGAAAATGTTGAATCAAAGTTATCTGTAGAAGCATAAATACAAGTTTGAACCATTGGTTGACATGGTAGACAAACTGTTATATCCTACATCTAAAGGAAAAATCAAAATTGTTGTGTAATCTTGAGATAAATCCAATATTTAGAGCAAATATACAAATGTATTTTTTTTGTAGGCACAAATGAGGGCGATTTAACTGTTGGCAAATTGTCGAAAAATTGTTATGTCCAGAGAAAAAATGTAAATTATTGTAAAATCCAAAAATGTATGTACTATTTTTAGGGAAGAAGTACATTAAAGTTAAATTTTTGACCAGGATTTGTCTTTGGCTCACATATAAAACAGGTTTGTAGAACCGCCTTCTTCCACCTACGTAATATTGCTAAAATTAGGGACATCCTCTCCCAGAACGATGTAGAAAAACTAGTCCATGCTTTTGTTACTTCCAGATTGGACTTCTGTAAGTCCTTATTATTGGGCTGCCCCAAATATGCTTTGAAAAGTCTTCAGCTGCTCCAAAATGCTGCAGTGACGATTCTGACTAGAACCAGCAGATCATATTCCTCCAGTTCTAGCTTCTCCTCACTGGCTCCCTGTTAAATCCAGGATAGAATTTAAAATTCTTCTTCTCACGTATAAAGCTCTCCATGACCAAGCTCCATTATATATTAGAGATCTCATAGTTCCATATATTCCAAGCAGAGCACTTCATTCTCAGACTGCAGGTCTTCTGGTGGTTCCAAGCAGAGCACTTCATTCTCAGACTGCAGGTCTTCTGGTGGTTCCAAGCAGAGCACTTCACTCTCAGACTGCAGGTCTTCTGGTGGTTCCAAGCAGAGCACTTCACTCTCACACTGCAGGTCTTCTGGTGGTTCCAAGGGCCTCTATGAGTAGAATGGGAGGCAGAGCGTTTGGCTATCAGGCCCCCTATTGTGGAACCAGGTACCAATTCAGGTTTGGGAGGCAGACACCCTCTCTACCTTTAAGATTAGGCTTAAAACCTTCCCTTTTTTATAAATTTTATAGTAAGGATGGTTAACCATCC
This sequence comes from Atherinomorus stipes, assembly GCA_023101725.1. Lineage (NCBI taxonomy): Eukaryota > Metazoa > Chordata > Actinopteri > Atheriniformes > Atherinidae > Atherinomorus > Atherinomorus stipes. Next base: position 264,182 of record JALJCO010009077.1, read on the forward strand.
CTGAATTAAGCAGCTATTGGTTTGTTGGACACAGTGGACTAACTGTTATATCTTAAATCCAAAGGGAAAGAGTAAATTAAAATATAATCGAGATGTATGCAATATTTCGAGAAAACTAAAGTTAAATCCAGAACATGTGGGGGAGATTTGACTGTTCGTCGACATGGTAAAAAAAGAATATCAGTTCAATCCTATTCAAAGGAAAAATGTAAATTATTGTATGATCTAGAGATATATCCAATATTAAGAGCAAATATGTAAAATAAAAGTTAATTGGAGGCACACAAGAAGGCCTTTTAACTGTTGGTCGACATGGTAGAGAAACTGTTCAATCCTATCCAGAGGAAAAATGTAAATTATGTATGATCTAGAGATATATCCAATATTAGATGTAAAATAAAAGTTAATTGTACGCACACAAGAAGGCCTTTTAACTATTGGTAGACATGGTAGAAAAACTGCTGTATCCTATATCCAGAGGAAAAATGTAAATTATAGTATAGTCCAGAGATATATTTAGTGGAACTATCTCAAACTTAATTGTAGATGCACAAGTAGGAGTTTTAACCGTTGGTATACATGGTCGAGAAATTGTTATATGGAGAAAAAAATGTAAATTATTATAAAATCCAGAGGTAGATCCAACATTTAGTGGGAAAATGTTGAACAAAGTTATCTGTAGAAGCATAAATACAAGTTTGAACCATTAGTTGACATGGTAGACAAACTGTTATATCCTACATCTAAAGGAAAAATCAAAATTTTTGTATAATCTTGAGATAAATCCAATATTTAGAGCAAATATACAAATGTAATTTTTTTGTAGGCACAAATGAGGGCGATTTAACTGTTGGCAAATTGTCGAAAAATTGTTATGTCCAGAGGAAAAATGTAAATTATTGTAAAATCCAAAAATGTATGTACTATTTTTAGGGAAGAAGTACATTAAAGTTAAATTTTTGACCAGGATTTGTCTTTGGCTCACATATAAAACAGGTTTGTAGAACCGCCTTCTTCCACCTACGTAATATTGCTAAAATTAGGGACATCCTCTCCCAGAACGATGTAGAAAAACTAGTCCATGCTTTTGTTACTTCCAGATTGGACTTCTGTAAGTCCTTATTATTGGGCTGCCCCAAATATGCTTTGAAAAGTCTTCAGCTGATCCAAAATGCTGCAGTGACGATTCTGACTAGAACCAGCAGATCATATTCCTCCAGTTCTAGCTTCTCCTCACTGGCTCCCTGTTAAATCCAGGATAGAATTTAAAATTCTTCTTCTCACGTATAAAGCTCTCCATGACCAAGCTCCATTATATATTAGAGATCTCATAGTTCCATATATTCCAGGCAGAGCACTTCACTCTCAGACTGCAGGTCTTCTGGTGGTTCCAAGCAGAGCACTTCATTCTCAGACTGCAGGTCTTCTGGTGGTTCCAAGCAGAGCACTTCACTCTCAGACTGCAGGTCTTCTGGTGGTTCCAAGGGCCTCTATGAGTAGAATGGGAGGCAGAGCGTTTGGCTATCAGAGTAAACTGTTATATCCTATATCTAAAGGAAAAATCAAAATTGTTGTATAATCTTGAGATAAATCCAATATTTAGAGCAAATATACAAATGTATTTTTTTTGTAGGCACAAATGAGGGCGATTTAACTGTTGGCAAATTGTCGAAAAATTGTTATGTCCAGAGGAAAAATGTAAATTATTGTAAAATCCAAAAATGTACGTACTATTTTTAGGGAAGAAGTACAGTTAAGTAAAATTTTTGACCAGGATTTGTCTTTGGCTCACAAATAAAACAGGTTTGTAGAACCGCCTTCTTCCACCTACGTAATATTGCTAAAATTAGGGACATCCTCTCCCAGAACGATGTAGAAAAACTAGTCCATGCTTTTGTTACTTCCAGATTGGACTTCTGTAAGTCCTTATTATTGGGCTGCCCCAAATATGCTTTGAAAAGTCTTCAGCTGATCCAAAATGCTGCAGTGACGATTCTGACTAGAACCAGCAGATCATATTCCTCCAGTTCTAGCTTCTCCTCACTGGCTCCCTGTTAAATCCAGGATAGAATTTAAAATTCTTCTTCTCACGTATAAAGCTCTCCATGACCAAGCTGCATTATATATTAGAGATCTCATAGTTCCATATATTCCAGGCAGAGCACTTCACTCTCAGACTGCAGGTCTTCTGGTGGTTCCAAGCAGAGCACTTCATTCTCAGACTGCAGGTCTTCTGGTGGTTCCAAGCAGAGCACTTCACTCTCAGACTGCAGGTCTTCTGGTGGTTCCAAGCAGAGCACTTCACTCTCAGACTGCAGGTCTTCTGGTGGTTCCAAGGGCCTCTATGAGTAGAATGGGAGGCAGAGCGTTTGGCTATCAGGCCCCCCTATTGTAGAACCAGGTACCAATTCAGGTTTGGGAGGCAGACACCCTCTCTACCTTTAAGATTAGGCTTAAAACCTTCCTTTTTGATAAGTTTTATAGTAAGGATGGTTCACCATCCCTTAATTAAGCAGCTATTGGTTTGTTGGACACAGTGGACTAACTGTTATATCTCAAATCCAGATGGAAAGGGTAAATTAAAGTATAACCCAAATATGTGCGATGCTTCGAGGAATTTAAATTACAGTTAAATTCTGAACACGTCATAGAGTTTTGACTGTTGGTCGACCTTGTAGAGAAACTGTTCAATCCTATCCAGAGGAAAAATGTAAATTATGTATGATCTAGAGATATATCCAATATTAGATGTAAAATAAAAGTTAATTGTACGCACACAAGAAGGCCTTTTAACTATTGGTAGACATGGTAGAAAAACTGCTGTATCCTACTGTATATCCAGAGGAAAAATGTAAATTATAGTATAGTCCAGAGATATATTTAGTGGAACTATCTCAAACTTAATTGTAGATGCACAAGTAGGAGTTTTAACCGTTGGTATACATGGTCGAGAAATTGTTATATGGAGAAAAAAATGTAAATTATTATAAAATCCAGAGGTAGATCCAACATTTAGTGGGAAAATGTTGAACAAAGTTATCTGTAGAAGCATAAATACAAGTTTGAACCATTAGTTGACATGGTAGACAAACTGTTATATCCTACATCTAAAGGAAAAATCAAAATTTTTGTATAATCTTGAGATAAATCCAATATTTAGAGCAAATATACAAATGTAATTTTTTTTGTAGGCACAAATGAGGGCGATTTAACTGTTGGCAAATTGTCGAAAAATTGTTATGTCCAGAGGAAAAATGTAAATTATTGTAAAATCCAAAAATGTATGTACTATTTTTAGGGAAGAAGTACATTAAAGTTAGATTTTTGACCAGGATTTGTCTTTGGCTCACATATAAAACAGGTTTGTAGAACCGCCTTCTTCCACCTACGTAATATTGCTAAAATTAGGGACATCCTCTCCCAGAACGATGTAGAAAAACTAGTCCATGCTTTTGTTACTTCCAGATTGGACTTCTGTAAGTCCTTATTATTGGGCTGCCCCAAATATGCTTTGAAAAGTCTTCAGCTGATCCAAAATGCTGCAGTGACGATTCTGACTAGAACCAGCAGATCATATTCCTCCAGTTCTAGCTTCTCCTCACTGGCTCCCTGTTAAATCCAGGATAGAATTTAAAATTCTTCTTCTCACGTATAAAGCTCTCCATGACCAAGCTCCATTATATATTAGAGATCTCATAGTTCCATATATTCCAGGCAGAGCACTTCACTCTCAGACTGCAGGTCTTCTGGTGGTTCCAAGCAGAGCACTTCATTCTCAGACTGCAGGTCTTCTGGTGGTTCCAAGCAGAGCACTTCATTCTCAGACTGCAGGTCTTCTGGTGGTTCCAAGGGCCTCTATGAGTAGAATGGGAGGCAGAGCGTTTGGCTATCAGGCCCCCCTATTGTGGAACCAGGTACCAATTCAGGTTTGGGAGGCAGACACCCTCTCTACCTTTAAGATTAGGCTTAAAACCTTCCCTTTTTTATAAATTTTATAGTAAGGATGGTTAACCATCCCTGAATTAAGCAGCTATTGGTTTGTTGGACACAGTGGACTAACTGTTATATCTTAAATCCAAAGGGAAAGAGTAAATTAAAATATAATCGAGATGTATGCAATATTTCGAGATAAACTAAAGTTAAATCCAGAACATGTGGGGGAGATTTGACTGTTCGTCGACATGGTAAAAAAAGAATATCAGTTCAATCCTATTCAAAGGAAAAATGTAAATTATTGTATGATCTAGAGATATATCCAATATTAAGAGCAAATATGTAAAATAAAAGTTAATTGGAGGCACACAAGAAGGCCTTTTAACTGTTGGTCGACATGGTAGAGAAACTGTTCAATCCTATCCAGAGGAAAAATGTAAATTATGTATGATCTAGAGATATATCCAATATTAGATGTAAAATAAAAGTTAATTGTACGCACACAAGAAGGCCTTTTAACTATTGGTAGACATGGTAGAAAAACTGCTGTATCCTATATCCAGAGGAAAAATGTAAATTATAGTATAGTCCAGAGATATATTTAGTGGAACTATCTCAAACTTAATTGTAGATGCACAAGTAGGAGTTTTAACCGTTGGTATACATGGTCGAGAAATTGTTATATGGAGAAAAAAATGTAAATTATTATAAAATCCAGAGGTAGATCCAACATTTAGTGGGAAAATGTTGAACAAAGTTATCTGTAGAAGCATAAATACAAGTTTGAACCATTAGTTGACATGGTAGACAAACTGTTATATCCTACATCTAAAGGAAAAATCAAAATTTTTGTATAATCTTGAGATAAATCCAATATTTAGAGCAAATATACAAATGTAATTTTTTTGTAGGCACAAATGAGGGCGATTTAACTGTTGGCAAATTGTCGAAAAATTGTTATGTCCAGAGGAAAAATGTAAATTATTGTAAAATCCAAAAATGTATGTACTATTTTTAGGGAAGAAGTACATTAAAGTTAAATTTTTGACCAGGATTTGTCTTTGGCTCACATATAAAACAGGTTTGTAGAACCGCCTTCTTCCACCTACGTAATATTGCTAAAATTAGGGACATCCTCTCCCAGAACGATGTAGAAAAACTAGTCCATGCTTTTGTTACTTCCAGATTGGACTTCTGTAAGTCCTTATTATTGGGCTGCCCCAAATATGCTTTGAAAAGTCTTCAGCTGATCCAAAATGCTGCAGTGACGATTCTGACTAGAACCAGCAGATCATATTCCTCCAGTTCTAGCTTCTCCTCACTGGCTCCCTGTTAAATCCAGGATAGAATTTAAAATTCTTCTTCTCACGTATAAAGCTCTCCATGACCAAGCTGCATTATATATTAGAGATCTCATAGTTCCATATATTCCAGGCAGAGCACTTCACTCTCAGACTGCAGGTCTTCTGGTGGTTCCAAGCAGAGCACTTCATTCTCAGACTGCAGGTCTTCTGGTGGTTCCAAGCAGAGCACTTCACTCTCAGACTGCAGGTCTTCTGGTGGTTCCAAGCAGAGCACTTCATTCTCAGACTGCAGGTCTTCTGGTGGTTCCAAGGGCCTCTATGAGTAGAATGGGAGGCAGAGCGTTTGGCTTTCAGGCCCCCCTATTGTGGAACCAGGTACCAATTCAGGTTTGGGAGGCAGACACCCTCTCTACCTTTAAGATTAGGCTTAAAACCTTCCCTTTTTTATAAATTTTATAGTAAGGATGGTTAACCATCCCTGAATTAAGCAGCTATTGGTTTGTTGGACACAGTGGACTAACTGTTATATCTTAAATCCAAAGGGAAAGAGTAAATTAAAATATAATCGAGATGTATGCAATATTTCGAGAAAACTAAAGTTAAATCCAGAACATGTGGGGGAGATTTGACTGTTCGTCGACATGGTAAAAAAAGAATATCAGTTCAATCCTATTCAAAGGAAAAATGTAAATTATTGTATGATCTAGAGATATATCCAATATTAAGAGCAAATATGTAAAATAAAAGTTAATTGGAGGCACACAAGAAGGCCTTTTAACTGTTGGTCGACATGGTAGAGAAACTGTTCAATCCTATCCAGAGGAAAAATGTAAATTATGTATGATCTAGAGATATATCCAATATTAGATGTAAAATAAAAGTTAATTGTACGCACACAAGAAGGCCTTTTAACTATTGGTAGACATGGTAGAAAAACTGCTGTATCCTATATCCAGAGGAAAAATGTAAATTATAGTATAGTCCAGAGATATATTTAGTGGAACTATCTCAAACTTAATTGTAGATGCACAAGTAGGAGTTTTAACCGTTGGTATACATGGTCGAGAAATTGTTATATGGAGAAAAAAATGTAAATTATTATAAAATCCAGAGGTAGATCCAACATTTAGTGGGAAAATGTTGAACAAAGTTATCTGTAGATGCATAAATACAAGTTTGAACCATTAGTTGACATGGTAGACAAACTGTTATATCCTACATCTAAAGGAAAAATCAAAATTTTTGTATAATCTTGAGATAAATCCAATATTTAGAGCAAATATACAAATGTAATTTTTTTGTAGGCACAAATGAGGGCGATTTAACTGTTGGCAAATTGTCGAAAAATTGTTATGTCCAGAGGAAAAATGTAAATTATTGTAAAATCCAAAAATGTATGTACTATTTTTAGGGAAGAAGTACATTAAAGTTAAATTTTTGACCAGGATTTGTCTTTGGCTCACATATAAAACAGGTTTGTAGAACCGCCTTCTTCCACCTACGTAATATTGCTAAAATTATGGACATCCTCTCCCAGAACGATGTAGAAAAACTAGTCCATGCTTTTGTTACTTCCAGATTGGACTTCTGTAAGTCCTTATTATTGGGCTGCCCCAAATATGCTTTGAAAAGTCTTCAGCTGATCCAAAATGCTGCAGTGACGATTCTGACTAGAACCAGCAGATCATATTCCTCCAGTTCTAGCTTCTCCTCACTGGCTCCCTGTTAAATCCAGGATAGAATTTAAAATTCTTCTTCTCACGTATAAAGCTCTCCATGACCAAGCTGCATTATATATTAGAGATCTCATAGTTCCATATATTCCAGGCAGAGCACTTCACTCTCAGACTGCAGGTCTTCTGGTGGTTCCAAGCAGAGCACTTCATTCTCAGACTGCAGGTCTTCTGGTGGTTCCAAGCAGAGCACTTCACTCTCAGACTGCAGGTCTTCTGGTGGTTCCAAGCAGAGCACTTCATTCTCAGACTGCAGGTCTTCTGGTGGTTCCAAGGGCCTCTATGAGTAGAATGGGAGGCAGAGCGTTTGGCTTTCAGGCCCCCCTATTGTGGAACCAGGTACCAATTCAGGTTTGGGAGGCAGACACCCTCTCTACCTTTAAGATTAGGCTTAAAACCTTCCCTTTTTTATAAATTTTATAGTAAGGATGGTTAACCATCCCTGAATTAAGCAGCTATTGGTTTGTTGGACACAGTGGACTAACTGTTATATCTTAAATCCAAAGGGAAAGAGTAAATTAAAATATAATCGAGATGTATGCAATATTTCGAGAAAACTAAAGTTAAATCCAGAACATGTGGGGGAGATTTGACTGTTCGTCGACATGGTAAAAAAAGAATATCAGTTCAATCCTATTCAAAGGAAAAATGTAAATTATTGTATGATCTAGAGATATATCCAATATTAAGAGCAAATATGTAAAATAAAAGTTAATTGGAGGCACACAAGAAGGCCTTTTAACTGTTGGTCGACATGGTAGAGAAACTGTTCAATCCTATCCAGAGGAAAAATGTAAATTATGTATGATCTAGAGATATATCCAATATTAGATGTAAAATAAAAGTTAATTGTACGCACACAAGAAGGCCTTTTAACTATTGGTAGACATGGTAGAAAAACTGCTGTATCCTATATCCAGAGGAAAAATGTAAATTATAGTATAGTCCAGAGATATATTTAGTGGAACTATCTCAAACTTAATTGTAGATGCACAAGTAGGAGTTTTAACCGTTGGTATACATGGTCGAGAAATTGTTATATGGAGAAAAAAATGTAAATTATTATAAAATCCAGAGGTAGATCCAACATTTAGTGGGAAAATGTTGAACAAAGTTATCTGTAGATGCATAAATACAAGTTTGAACCATTAGTTGACATGGTAGACAAACTGTTATATCCTACATCTAAAGGAAAAATCAAAATTTTTGTATAATCTTGAGATAAATCCAATATTTAGAGCAAATATACAAATGTAATTTTTTTGTAGGCACAAATGAGGGCGATTTAACTGTTGGCAAATTGTCGAAAAATTGTTATGTCCAGAGGAAAAATGTAAATTATTGTAAAATCCAAAAATGTATGTACTATTTTTAGGGAAGAAGTACATTAAAGTTAAATTTTTGACCAGGATTTGTCTTTGGCTCACATATAAAACAGGTTTGTAGAACCGCCTTCTTCCACCTACGTAATATTGCTAAAATTATGGACATCCTCTCCCAGAACGATGTAGAAAAACTAGTCCATGCTTTTGTTACTTCCAGATTGGACTTCTGTAAGTCCTTATTATTGGGCTGCCCCAAATATGCTTTGAAAAGTCTTCAGCTGATCCAAAATGCTGCAGTGACGATTCTGACTAGAAACAGCAGATCATATTCCTCCAGTTCTAGCTTCTCCTCACTGGCTCCCTGTTAAATCCAGGATAGAATTTAAAATTCTTCTTCTCACGTATAAAGCTCTCCATGACCAAGCTCCATTATATATTAGAGATCTCATAGTTCCATATATTCCAGGCAGAGCACTTCATTCTCAGACTGCAGGTCTTCTGGTGGTTCCAAGCAGAGCACTTCACTCTCAGACTGCAGGTCTTCTGGTGGTTCCAAGCAGAGCACTTCATTCTCAGACTGCAGGTCTTCTGGTGGTTCCAAGGGCCTCTATGAGTAGAATGGGAGGCAGAGCGTTTGGCTATCAGGCCCCCCTATTGTGGAACCAGGTACCAATTCAGGTTTGGGAGGCAGACACCCTCTCTACCTTTAAGATTAGGCTTAAAACCTTCCCTTTTTTATAAATTTTATAGTAAGGATGGTTAACCATCCCTGAATTAAGCAGCTATTGGTTTGTTGGACACAGTGGACTAACTGTTATATCTTAAATCCAAAGGGAAAGAGTAAATTAAAATATAATCGAGATGTATGCAATATTTCGAGAAAACTAAAGTTAAATCCAGAACATGTGGGGGAGATTTGACTGTTCGTCGACATGGTAAAAAAAGAATATCAGTTCAATCCTATTCAAAGGAAAAATGTAAATTATTGTATGATCTAGAGATATATCCAATATTAAGAGCAAATATGTAAAATAAAAGTTAATTGGAGGCACACAAGAAGGCCTTTTAACTGTTGGTCGACCTTGTAGAGAAACTGTTCAATCCTATCCAGAGGAAAAATGTAAATTATGTATGATCTAGAGATATATCCAATATTAGATGTAAAATAAAAGTTAATTGTACGCACACAAGAAGGCCTTTTAACTATTGGTAGACATGGTAGAAAAACTGCTGTATCCTACTGTATATCCAGAGGAAAAATGTAAATTATAGTATAGTCCAGAGATATATTTAGTGGAACTATCTCAAACTTAATTGTAGATGCACAAGTAGGAGTTTTAACCGTTGGTATACATGGTCGAGAAATTGTTATATGGAGAAAAAAAATGTAAATTATTATAAAATCCAGAGGTAGATCCAACATTTAGTGGGAAAATGTTGAACAAAGTTATCTGTAGAAGCATAAATACAAGTTTGAACCATTAGTTGACATGGTAGACAAACTGTTATATCCTACATCTAAAGGAAAAATCAAAATTTTTGTATAATCTTGAGATAAATCCAATATTTAGAGCAAATATACAAATGTAATTTTTTTGTAGGCACAAATGAGGGCGATTTAACTGTTGGCAAATTGTCGAAAAATTGTTATGTCCAGAGGAAAAATGTAAATTATTGTAAAATCCAAAAATGTATGTACTATTTTTAGGGAAGAAGTACATTAAAGTTAAATTTTTGACCAGGATTTGTCTTTGGCTCACATATAAAACAGGTTTGTAGAACCGCCTTCTTCCACCTACGTAATATTGCTAGAATTAGGGACATCCTCTCCCAGAACGATGTAGAAAAACTAGTCCATGCTTTTGTTACTTCCAGATTGGACTTCTGTAAGTCCTTATTATTGGGCTGCCCCAAATATGCTTTGAAAAGTCTTCAGCTGATCCAAAATGCTGCAGTGACGATTCTGACTAGAACCAGCAGATCATATTCCTCCAGTTCTAGCTTCTCCTCACTGGCTCCCTGTTAAATCCAGGATAGAATTTAAAATTCTTCTTCTCACGTATAAAGCTCTCCATGACCAAGCTCCATTATATATTAGAGATCTCATAGTTCCATATATTCCAAGCAGAGCACTTCATTCTCAGACTGCAGGTCTTCTGGTGGTTCCAAGCAGAGCACTTCACTCTCAGACTGCAGGTCTTCTGGTGGTTCCAAGCAGAGCACTTCATTCTCAGACTGCAGGTCTTCTGGTGGTTCCAAGGGCCTCTATGAGTAGAATGGGAGGCAGAGCGTTTGGCTATCAGGCCCCCCTATTGTAGAACCAGGTACCAATTCAGGTTTGGGAGGCAGACACCCTCTCTACCTTTAAGATTAGGCTTAAAACCTTCCTTTTTGATAAGTTTTATAGTAAGGATGGTTCACCATCCCTTAATTAAGCAGCTATTGGTTTGTTGGACACAGTGGACTAACTGTTATATCTCAAATCCAGATGGAAAGGGTAAATTAAAGTATAACCCAAATATGTGCGATGCTTCGAGGAATTTAAATTACAGTTAAATTCTGAACACGTCATGGAGTTTTGACTGTTGGTCGACCTTGTAGAGAAACTGTTCAATCCTATCCAGAGGAAAAATGTAAATTATGTATGATCTAGAGATATATCCAATATTAGATGTAAAATAAAAGTTAATTGTACGCACACAAGAAGGCCTTTTAACTATTGGTAGACATGGTAGAAAAACTGCTGTATCCTACTGTATATCCAGAGGAAAAATGTAAATTATAGTATAGTCCAGAGATATATTTAGTGGAACTATCTCAAACTTAATTGTAGATGCACAAGTAGGAGTTTTAACCGTTGGTATACATGGTCGAGAAATTGTTATATGGAGAAAAAAATGTAAATTATTATAAAATCCAGAGGTAGATCCAACATTTAGTGGGAAAATGTTGAACAAAGTTATCTGTAGAAGCATAAATACAAGTTTGAACCATTAGTTGACATGGTAGACAAACTGTTATATCCTATATCTAAAGGAAAAATCAAAATTTTTGTATAATCTTGAGATAAATCCAATATTTAGAGCAAATATACAAATGTAATTTTTTTGTAGGCACAAATGAGGGCGATTTAACTGTTGGCAAATTGTCGAAAAATTGTTATGTCCAGAGGAAAAATGTAAATTATTGTAAAATCCAAAACTGTATGTACTATTTTTAGGGAAGAAGTACATTAAAGTTAAATTTTTGACCAGGATTTGTCTTTGGCTCACATATAAAACAGGTTTGTAGAACCGCCTTCTTCCACCTACGTAATATTGCTAAAATTAGGGACATCCTCTCCCAGAACGATGTAGAAAAACTAGTCCATGCTTTTGTTACTTCCAGATTGGACTTCTGTAAGTCCTTATTATTGGGCTGCCCCAAATATGCTTTGAAAAGTCTTCAGCTGATCCAAAATGCTGCAGTGACGATTCTGACTAGAACCAGCAGATCATATTCCTCCAGTTCTAGCTTCTCCTCACTGGCTCCCTGTTAAATCCAGGATAGAATTTAAAATTCTTCTTCTCACGTATAAAGCTCTCCATGACCAAGCTCCATTATATATTAGAGATCTCATAGTTCCATATATTCCAGGCAGAGCACTTCACTCTCAGACTGCAGGTCTTCTGGTGGTTCCAAGCAGAGCACTTCACTCTCAGACTGCAGGTCTTCTGGTGGTTCCAAGCAGAGCACTTCATTCTCAGACTGCAGGTCTTCTGGTGGTTCCAAGGGCCTCTATGAGTAGAATGGGAGGCAGAGCGTTTGGCTATCAGGCCCCCTATTGTGGAACCAGGTACCAATTCAGGTTTGGGAGGCAGACACCCTCTCTACCTTTAAGATTAGGCTTAAAACCTTCCCTTTTTTATAAATTTTATAGTAAGGATGGTTAACCATCCCTGAATTAAGCAGCTATTGGTTTGTTGGACACAGTGGACTAACTGTTATATCTTAAATCCAAAGGGAAAGAGTAAATTAAAATATAATCGAGATGTATGCAATATTTCGAGAAAACTAAAGTTAAATCCAGAACATGTGGGGGAGATTTGACTGTTCGTCGACATGGTAAAAAAAGAATATCAGTTCAATCCTATTCAAAGGAAAATGTAAATTATTGTATGATCTAGAGATATATCCAATATTAAGAGCAAATATGTAAAATAAAAGTTAATTGGAGGCACACAAGAAGGCCTTTTAACTGTTGGTCGACATGGTAGAGAAACTGTTCAATCCTATCCAGAGGAAAAATGTAAATTATGTATGATCTAGAGATATATCCAATATTAGATGTAAAATAAAAGTTAATTGTACGCACACAAGAAGGCCTTTTAACTATTGGTAGACATGGTAGAAAAACTGCTGTATCCTATATCCAGAGGAAAAATGTAAATTATAGTATAGTCCAGAGATATATTTAGTGGAACTATCTCAAACTTAATTGTAGATGCACAAGTAGGAGTTTTAACCGTTGGTATACATGGTCGAGAAATTGTTATATGGAGAAAAAAATGTAAATTATTATAAAATCCAGAGGTAGATCCAACATTTAGTGGGAAAATGTTGAACAAAGTTATCTGTAGAAGCATAAATACAAGTTTGAACCATTAGTTGACATGGTAGACAAACTGTTATATCCTACATCTAAAGGAAAAAATCAAAATTTTTGTATAATCTTGAGATAAATCCAATATTTAGAGCAAATATACAAATGTAATTTTTTTGTAGGCACAAATGAGGGCGATTTAACTGTTGGCAAATTGTCGAAAAATTGTTATGTCCAGAGGAAAAATGTAAATTATTGTAAAATCCAAAAATGTATGTACTATTTTTAGGGAAGAAGTACATTAAAGTTAAATTTTTGACCAGGATTTGTCTTTGGCTCACATATAAAACAGGTTTGTAGAACCGCCTTCTTCCACCTACGTAATATTGCTAAAATTAGGGACATCCTCTCCCAGAACGATGTAGAAAAACTAGTCCATGCTTTTGTTACTTCCAGATTGGACTTCTGTAAGTCCTTATTATTGGGCTGCCCCAAATATGCTTTGAAAAGTCTTCAGCTGATCCAAAATGCTGCAGTGACGATTCTGACTAGAACCAGCAGATCATATTCCTCCAGTTCTAGCTTCTCCTCACTGGCTCCCTGTTAAATCCAGGATAGAATTTAAAATTCTTCTTCTCACGTATAAAGCTCTCCATGACCAAGCTCCATTATATATTAGAGATCTCATAGTTCCATATATTCCAGGCAGAGCACTTCACTCTCAGACTGCAGGTCTTCTGGTGGTTCCAAGCAGAGCACTTCATTCTCAGACTGCAGGTCTTCTGGTGGTTCCAAGCAGAGCACTTCACTCTCAGACTGCAGGTCTTCTGGTGGTTCCAAGGGCCTCTATGAGTAGAATGGGAGGCAGAGCGTTTGGCTATCAGAGTAAACTGTTATATCCTATATCTAAAGGAAAAATCAAAATTGTTGTATAATCTTGAGATAAATCCAATATTTAGAGCAAATATACAAATGTATTTTTTTGTAGGCACAAATGAGGGCGATTTAACTGTTGGCAAATTGTCGAAAAATTGTTATGTCCAGAGGAAAAATGTAAATTATTGTAAAATCCAAAAATGTACGTACTATTTTTAGGGAAGAAGTACAGTTAAGTAAAATTTTTGACCAGGATTTGTCTTTGGCTCACAAATAAAACAGGTTTGTAGAACCGCCTTCTTCCACCTACGTAATATTGCTAAAATTAGGGACATCCTCTCCCAGAACGATGTAGAAAAACTAGTCCATGCTTTTGTTACTTCCAGATTGGACTTCTGTAAGTCCTTATTATTGGGCTGCCCCAAATATGCTTTGAAAAGTCTTCAGCTGATCCAAAATGCTGCAGTGACGATTCTGACTAGAACCAGCAGATCATATTCCTCCAGTTCTAGCTTCTCCTCACTGGCTCCCTGTTAAATCCAGGATAGAATTTAAAATTCTTCTTCTCACGTATAAAGCTCTCCATGACCAAGCTGCATTATATATTAGAGATCTCATAGTTCCATATATTCCAGGCAGAGCACTTCACTCTCAGACTGCAGGTCTTCTGGTGGTTCCAAGCAGAGCACTTCATTCTCAGACTGCAGGTCTTCTGGTGGTTCCAAGCAGAGCACTTCACTCTCAGACTGCAGGTCTTCTGGTGGTTCCAAGCAGAGCACTTCACTCTCAGACTGCAGGTCTTCTGGTGGTTCCAAGGGCCTCTATGAGTAGAATGGGAGGCAGAGCGTTTGGCTATCAGGCCCCCCTATTGTAGAACCAGGTACCAATTCAGGTTTGGGAGGCAGACACCCTCTCTACCTTTAAGATTAGGCTTAAAACCTTCCTTTTTGATAAGTTTTATAGTAAGGATGGTTCACCATCCCTTAATTAAGCAGCTATTGGTTTGTTGGACACAGTGGACTAACTGTTATATCTCAAATCCAGATGGAAAGGGTAAATTAAAGTATAACCCAAATATGTGCGATGCTTCGAGGAATTTAAATTACAGTTAAATTCTGAACACGTCATAGAGTTTTGACTGTTGGTCGACCTTGTAGAGAAACTGTTCAATCCTATCCAGAGGAAAAATGTAAATTATGTATGATCTAGAGATATATCCAATATTAGATGTAAAATAAAAGTTAATTGTACGCACACAAGAAGGCCTTTTAACTATTGGTAGACATGGTAGAAAAACTGCTGTATCCTACTGTATATCCAGAGGAAAAATGTAAATTATAGTATAGTCCAGAGATATATTTAGTGGAACTATCTCAAACTTAATTGTAGATGCACAAGTAGGAGTTTTAACCGTTGGTATACATGGTCGAGAAATTGTTATATGGAGAAAAAAATGTAAATTATTATAAAATCCAGAGGTAGATCCAACATTTAGTGGGAAAATGTTGAACAAAGTTATCTGTAGAAGCATAAATACAAGTTTGAACCATTAGTTGACATGGTAGACAAACTGTTATATCCTACATCTAAAGGAAAAATCAAAATTTTTGTATAATCTTGAGATAAATCCAATATTTAGAGCAAATATACAAATGTAATTTTTTTGTAGGCACAAATGAGGGCGATTTAACTGTTGGCAAATTGTCGAAAAATTGTTATGTCCAGAGGAAAAATGTAAATTATTGTAAAATCCAAAAATGTATGTACTATTTTTAGGGAAGAAGTACATTAAAGTTAGATTTTTGACCAGGATTTGTCTTTGGCTCACATATAAAACAGGTTTGTAGAACCGCCTTCTTCCACCTACGTAATATTGCTAAAATTAGGGACATCCTCTCCCAGAACGATGTAGAAAAACTAGTCCATGCTTTTGTTACTTCCAGATTGGACTTCTGTAAGTCCTTATTATTGGGCTGCCCCAAATATGCTTTGAAAAGTCTTCAGCTGATCCAAAATGCTGCAGTGACGATTCTGACTAGAACCAGCAGATCATATTCCTCCAGTTCTAGCTTCTCCTCACTGGCTCCCTGTTAAATCCAGGATAGAATTTAAAATTCTTCTTCTCACGTATAAAGCTCTCCATGACCAAGCTGCATTATATATTAGAGATCTCATAGTTCCATATATTCCAGGCAGAGCACTTCACTCTCAGACTGCAGGTCTTCTGGTGGTTCCAAGCAGAGCACTTCATTCTCAGACTGCAGGTCTTCTGGTGGTTCCAAGCAGAGCACTTCACTCTCAGACTGCAGGTCTTCTGGGTGGTTCCAAGCAGAGCACTTCACTCTCAGACTGCAGGTCTTCTGGTGGTTCCAAGGGCCTCTATGAGTAGAATGGGAGGCAGAGCGTTTGGCTATCAGGCCCCCCTATTGTAGAACCAGGTACCAATTCAGGTTTGGGAGGCAGACACCCTCTCTACCTTTAAGATTAGGCTTAAAACCTTCCTTTTTGATAAGTTTTATAGTAAGGATGGTTCACCATCCCTTAATTAAGCAGCTATTGGTTTGTTGGACACAGTGGACTAACTGTTATATCTCAAATCCAGATGGAAAGGGTAAATTAAAGTATAACCCAAATATGTGCGATGCTTCGAGGAATTTAAATTACAGTTAAATTCTGAACACGTCATAGAGTTTTGACTGTTGGTCGACCTTGTAGAGAAACTGTTCAATCCTATCCAGAGGAAAAATGTAAATTATGTATGATCTAGAGATATATCCAATATTAGATGTAAAATAAAAGTTAATTGTACGCACACAAGAAGGCCTTTTAACTATTGGTAGACATGGTAGAAAAACTGCTGTATCCTACTGTATATCCAGAGGAAAAATGTAAATTATAGTATAGTCCAGAGATATATTTAGTGGAACTATCTCAAACTTAATTGTAGATGCACAAGTAGGAGTTTTAACCGTTGGTATACATGGTCGAGAAATTGTTATATGGAGAAAAAATGTAAATTATTATAAAATCCAGAGGTAGATCCAACATTTAGTGGGAAAATGTTGAACAAAGTTATCTGTAGAAGCATAAATACAAGTTTGAACCATTAGTTGACATGGTAGACAAACTGTTATATCCTACATCTAAAGGAAAAATCAAAATTTTTGTATAATCTTGAGATAAATCCAATATTTAGAGCAAATATACAAATGTAATTTTTTTGTAGGCACAAATGAGGGCGATTTAACTGTTGGCAAATTGTCGAAAAATTGTTATGTCCAGAGGAAAAATGTAAATTATTGTAAAATCCAAAAATGTATGTACTATTTTTAGGGAAGAAGTACATTAAAGTTAGATTTTTGACCAGGATTTGTCTTTGGCTCACATATAAAACAGGTTTGTAGAACCGCCTTCTTCCACCTACGTAATATTGCTAAAATTAGGGACATCCTCTCCCAGAACGATGTAGAAAAACTAGTCCATGCTTTTGTTACTTCCAGATTGGACTTCTGTAAGTCCTTATTATTGGGCTGCCCCAAATATGCTTTGAAAAGTCTTCAGCTGATCCAAAATGCTGCAGTGACGATTCTGACTAGAACCAGCAGATCATATTCCTCCAGTTCTAGCTTCTCCTCACTGGCTCCCTGTTAAATCCAGGATAGAATTTAAAATTCTTCTTCTCACGTATAAAGCTCTCCATGACCAAGCTCCATTATATATTAGAGATCTCATAGTTCCATATATTCCAGGCAGAGCACTTCACTCTCAGACTGCAGGTCTTCTGGTGGTTCCAAGCAGAGCACTTCACTCTCAGACTGCAGGTCTTCTGGTGGTTCCAAGCAGAGCACTTCATTCTCAGACTGCAGGTCTTCTGGTGGTTCCAAGCAGAGCACTTCACTCTCAGACTGCAGGTCTTCTGGTGGTTCCAAGCAGAGCACTTCATTCTCAGACTGCAGGTCTTCTGGTGGTTCCAAGCAGAGCACTTCACTCTCAGACTGCAGGTCTTCTGGTGGTTCCAAGCAGAGCACTTCATTCTCAGACTGCAGGTCTTCTGGTGGTTCCAAGCAGAGCACTTCACTCTCAGACTGCATGTCTTCTGGTGGTTCCAAGCAGAGCACTTCATTCTCAGACTGCAGGTCTTCTGGTGGTTCCAAGGGCCTCTATGAGTAGAATGGGAGGCAGAGCGTTTGGCTATCAGGCCCCCCTATTGTGGAACCAGGTACCAATTCAGGTTTGGGAGGCAGACACCCTCTCTACCTTTAAGATTAGGCTTAAAACCTTCCCTTTTTTATAAATTTTATAGTAAGGATGGTTAACCATCCCTGAATTAAGCAGCTATTGGTTTGTTGGACACAGTGGACTAACTGTTATATCTTAAATCCAAAGGGAAAGAGTAAATTAAAATATAATCGAGACGTATGCAATATTTCGAGAAAACTAAAGTTAAATCCAGAACATGTGGGGGAGATTTGACTGTTCGTCGACATGGTAAAAAAAGAATATCAGTTCAATCCTATTCAAAGGAAAAATGTAAATTATTGTATGATCTAGAGATATATCCAATATTAAGAGCAAATATGTAAAATAAAAGTTAATTGGAGGCACACAAGAAGGCCTTTTAACTGTTGGTCGACATGGTAGAGAAACTGTTCAATCCTATCCAGAGGAAAAATGTAAATTATGTATGATCTAGAGATATATCCAATATTAGATGTAAAATAAAAGTTAATTGTACGCACACAAGAAGGCCTTTTAACTATTGGTAGACATGGTAGAAAAACTGCTGTATCCTATATCCAGAGGAAAAATGTAAATTATAGTATAGTCCAGAGATATATTTAGTGGAACTATCTCAAACTTAATTGTAGATGCACAAGTAGGAGTTTTAACCGTTGGTATACATGGTCGAGAAATTGTTATATGGAGAAAAAAATGTAAATTATTATAAAATCCAGAGGTAGATCCAACATTTAGTGGGAAAATGTTGAACAAAGTTATCTGTAGAAGCATAAATACAAGTTTGAACCATTAGCTGACATGGTAGACAAACTGTTATATCCTACATCTAAAGGAAAAATCAAAATTTTTGTATAATCTTGAGATAAATCCAATATTTAGAGCAAATATACAAATGTAATTTTTTTGTAGGCACAAATGAGGGCGATTTAACTGTTGGCAAATTGTCGAAAAATTGTTATGTCCAGAGGAAAAATGTAAATTATTGTAAAATCCAAAAATGTATGTACTATTTTTAGGGAAGAAGTACATTAAAGTTAAATTTTTGACCAGGATTTGTCTTTGGCTCACATATAAAACAGGTTTGTAGAACCGCCTTCTTCCACCTACGTAATATTGCTAAAATTAGGGACATCCTCTCCCAGAACGATGTAGAAAAACTAGTCCATGCTTTTGTTACTTCCAGATTGGACTTCTGTAAGTCCTTATTATTGGGCTGCCCCAAATATGCTTTGAAAAGTCTTCAGCTGATCCAAAATGCTGCAGTGACGATTCTGACTAGAACCAGCAGATCATATTCCTCCAGTTCTAGCTTCTCCTCACTGGCTCCCTGTTAAATCCAGGATAGAATTTAAAATTCTTCTTCTCACGTATAAAGCTCTCCATGACCAAGCTCCATTATATATTAGAGATCTCATAGTTCCATATGTTCCAGGCAGAGCACTTCACTCTCAGACTGCAGGTCTTCTGGTGGTTCCAAGCAGAGCACTTCATTCTCAGACTGCAGGTCTTCTGGTGGTTCCAAGCAGAGCACTTCACTCTCAGACTGCAGGTCGTCTGGTGGTTCCAAGGGCCTCTATGAGTAGAATGGGAGGCAGAGCGTTTGGCTATCAGGCCCCCCTATTGTAGAACCAGGTACCAATTCAGGTTTGGGAGGCAGACACCCTCTCTACCTTTAAGATTAGGCTTAAAACCTTCCTTTTTGATAAGTTTTATAGTAAGGATGGTTAACCATCCCTTAATTAAGCAGCTATTTGTTTGTTGGACACAGTGGACTAACTGTTATATCTCAAATCCAGATGGAAAGGGTAAATTAAAGTATAACCCAAATATGTGCGATGCTTCGAGGAATTTAAATTAAAGTTAAATTCTGAACACGTCGTGGAGTTTTGACTGTTGGTCGACCTTGTAGAGAAACTGTTCAATCCTATCCAGAGGAAAAATGTAAATTATGTATGATCTAGAGATATATCCAATATTAGATGTAAAATAAAAGTTAATTGTACGCACACAAGAAGGCCTTTTAACTATTGGTAGACATGGTAGAAAAACTGCTGTATCCTACTGTATATCCAGAGGAAAAATGTAAATTATAGTATAGTCCAGAGATATATTTAGTGGAACTATCTCAAACTTAATTGTAGATGCACAAGTAGGAGTTTTAACCGTTGGTATACATGGTCGAGAAATTGTTATATGGAGAAAAAAATGTAAATTATTATAAAATCCAGAGGTAGATCCAACATTTAGTGGGAAAATGTTCAACAAAGTTATCTGTAGAAGCATAAATACAAGTTTGAACCATTAGTTGACATGGTAGACAAACTGTTATATCCTATATCTAAAGGAAAAATCAAAATTTTTGTATAATCTTGAGATAAATCCAATATTTAGAGCAAATATACAAATGTAATTTTTTTGTAGGCACAAATGAGGGCGATTTAACTGTTGGCAAATTGTCGAAAAATTGTTGTCCAGAGGAAAAATGTAAATTATTGTAAAATCCAAAAATGTATGTACTATTTTTAGGGAAGAAGTACATTAAAGTTAAATTTTTGACCAGGATTTGTCTTTGGCTCACATATAAAACAGGTTTGTAGAACCGCCTTCTTCCACCTACGTAATATTGCTAAAATTAGGGACATCCTCTCCCAGAACGATATAGAAAAACTAGTCCATGCTTTTGTTACTTCCAGATTGGACTTCTGTAAGTCCTTATTATTGGGCTGCCCCAAATATGCTTTGAAAAGTCTTCAGCTGATCCAAAATGCTGCAGTGACGATTCTGACTAGAACCAGCAGATCATATTCCTCCAGTTCTAGCTTCTCCTCACTGGCTCCCTGTTAAATCCAGGATAGAATTTAAAATTCTTCTTCTCACGTATAAAGCTCTCCATGACCAAGCTGCATTATATATTAGAGATCTCATAGTTCCATATATTCCAGGCAGAGCACTTCATTCTCAGACTGCAGGTCTTCTGGTGGTTCCAAGCAGAGCACTTCACTCTCAGACTGCAGGTCTTCTGGTGGTTCCAAGGGCCTCTATGAGTAGAATGGGAGGCAGAGCGTTTGGCTATCAGGCCCCCCTATTGTAGAACCAGGTACCAATTCAGGTTTGGGAGGCAGACACCCTCTCTACCTTTAAGATTAGGCTTAAAACCTTCCTTTTTGATAAGTTTTATAGTAAGGATGGTTCACCATCCCTTAATTAAGCAGCTATTGGTTTGTTGGACACAGTGGACTAACTGTTACATCTCAAATCCAGATGGAAAGGGTAAATTAAAGTATAACCCAAATATGTGCGATGCTTCGAGGAATTTAAATTACAGTTAAATTCTGAACACGTCATAGAGTTTTGACTGTTGGTCGACCTTGTAGAGAAACTGTTCAATCCTATCCAGAGGAAAAATGTAAATTATGTATGATCTAGAGATATATCCAATATTAGATGTAAAATAAAAGTTAATTGTACGCACAGAAGAAGGCCTTTTAACTATTGGTAGACATGGTAGAAAAACTGCTGTATCCTATATCCAGAGGAAAAATGTAAATTATAGTATAGTCCAGAGATATATTTAGTGGAACTATCTCAAACTTAATTGTAGATGCACAAGTAGGAGTTTTAACCGTTGGTATACATGGTCGAGAAATTGTTATATGGAGAAAAAAATGTAAATTATTATAAAATCCAGAGGTAGATCCAACATTTAGTGGGAAAATGTTCAACAAAGTTATCTGTAGAAGCATAAATACAAGTTTGAACCATTAGTTGACATGGTAGACAAACTGTTATATCCTATATCTAAAGGAAAAATCAAAATTTTTGTATAATCTTGAGATAAATCCAATATTTAGAGCAAATATACAAATGTAATTTTTTTTGTAGGCACAAATGAGGGCGATTTAACTGTTGGCAAATTGTCGAAAAATTGTTGTCCAGAGGAAAAATGTAAATTATTGTAAAATCCAAAAATGTATGTACTATTTTTAGGGAAGAAGTACATTAAAGTTAGATTTTTGACCAGGATTTGTCTTTGGCTCACATATAAAACAGGTTTGTAGAACCGCCTTCTTCCACCTACGTAATATTGCTAAAATTAGGGACATCCTCTCCCAGAACGATGTAGAAAAACTAGTCCATGCTTTTGTTACTTCCAGATTGGACTTCTGTAAGTCCTTATTATTGGGCTGCCCCAAATATGCTTTGAAAAGTCTTCAGCTGATCCAAAATGCTGCAGTGACGATTCTGACTAGAACCAGCAGATCATATTCCTCCAGTTCTAGCTTCTCCTCACTGGCTCCCTGTTAAATCCAGGATAGAATTTAAAATTCTTCTTCTCACGTATAAAGCTCTCCATGACCAAGCTCCATTATATATTAGAGATCTCATAGTTCCATATATTCCAAGCAGAGCACTTCACTCTCAGACTGCAGGTCTTCTGGTGGTTCCAAGCAGAGCACTTCATTCTCAGACTGCAGGTCTTCTGGTGGTTCCAAGCAGAGCACTTCACTCTCAGACTGCAGGTCTTCTGGTGGTTCCAAGGGCCTCTATGAGTAGAATGGGAGGCAGAGCGTTTGGCTATCAGGCCCCCCTATTGTAGAACCAGGTACCAATTCAGGTTTGGGAGGCAGACACCCTCTCTACCTTTAAGATTAGGCTTAAAACCTTCCCTTTTTTATAAATTTTATAGTAAGGATGGTTAGCCATCCCTAAATTAAGCAGCTATTGGTTTGTTGGACACAGTGGACTAACTGTTATATCTTAAATCCAAAGGGAAAGAGTAAATTAAAATATAATCGAGATGTATGCAATATTTCGAGAAAACTAAAGTTAAATCCAGAACATGTGGGGGAGATTTGACTGTTCGTCGACATGGTAAAAAAAGAATATCAGTTCAATCCTATTCAAAGGAAAAATGTAAATTATTGTATGATCTAGAGATATATCCAATATTAAGAGCAAATATGTAAAATAAAAGTTAATTGGAGGCACACAAGAAGGCCTTTTAACTGTTGGTCGACATGGTAGAGAAACTGTTCAATCCTATCCAGAGGAAAAATGTAAATTATGTATGATCTAGAGATATATCCAATATTAGATGTAAAATAAAAGTTAATTGTACGCACACAAGAAGGCCTTTTAACTATTGGTAGACATGGTAGAAAAACTGCTGTATCCTATATCCAGAGGAAAAATGTAAATTATAGTATAGTCCAGAGATATATTTAGTGGAACTATCTCAAACTTAATTGTAGATGCACAAGTAGGAGTTTTAACCGTTGGTATACATGGTCGAGAAATTGTTATATGGAGAAAAAAATGTAAATTATTATAAAATCCAGAGGTAGATCCAACATTTAGTGGGAAAATGTTGAACAAAGTTATCTGTAGAAGCATAAATACAAGTTTGAACCATTAGTTGACATGGTAGACAAACTGTTATATCCTACATCTAAAGGAAAAATCAAAATTTTTGTATAATCTTGAGATAAATCCAATATTTAGAGCAAATATACAAATGTAATTTTTTTGTAGGCACAAATGAGGGCGATTTAACTGTTGGCAAATTGTCGAAAAATTGTTATGTCCAGAGGGAAAATGTAAATTATTGTAAAATCCAAAAATGTATGTACTATTTTTAGGGAAGAAGTACATTAAAGTTAAATTTTTGACCAGGATTTGTCTTTGGCTCACATATAAAACAGGTTTGTAGAACCGCCTTCTTCCACCTACGTAATATTGCTAAAATTAGGGACATCCTCTCCCAGAAAGATGTAGAAAAACTAGTCCATGCTTTTGTTACTTCCAGATTGGACTTCTGTAAGTCCTTATTATTGGGCTGCCCCAAATATGCTTTGAAAAGTCTTCAGCTGATCCAAAATGCTGCAGTGACGATTCTGACTAGAACCAGCAGATCATATTCCTCCAGTTCTAGCTTCTCCTCACTGGCTCCCTGTTAAATCCAGGATAGAATTTAAAATTCTTCTTCTCACGTATAAAGCTCTCCATGACCAAGCTCCATTATATATTAGAGATCTCATAGTTCCATATATTCCAAGCAGAGCACTTCATTCTCAGACTGCAGGTCTTCTGGTGGTTCCAAGCAGAGCACTTCACTCTCAGACTGCAGGTCTTCTGGTGGTTCCAAGCAGAGCACTTCACTCTCAGACTGCAGGTCTTCTGGTGGTTCCAAGCAGAGCACTTCACTCTCAGACTGCAGGTCTTCTGGTGGTTCCAAGCAGAGCACTTCATTCTCAGACTGCAGGTCTTCTGGTGGTTCCAAGCAGAGCACTTCACTCTCAGACTGCAGGTCTTCTGGTGGTTCCAAGCAGAGCACTTCACTCTCAGACTGCAGGTCTTCTGGTGGTTCCAAGGGCCTCTATGAGTAGAATGGGAGGCAGAGCGTTTGGCTATCAGGCCCCCCTATTGTAGAACCAGGTACCAATTCAGGTTTGGGAGGCAGACACCCTCTCTACCTTTAAGATTAGGCTTAAAACCTTCCTTTTTGATAAGTTTTATAGTAAGGATGGTTCACCATCCCTTAATTAAGCAGCTATTGGTTTGTTGGACACAGTGGACTAACTGTTATATCTCAAATCCAGATGGAAAGGGTAAATTAAAGTATAACCCAAATATGTGCGATGCTTCGAGGAATTTAAATTACAGTTAAATTCTGAACACGTCATAGAGTTTTGACTGTTGGTCGACCTTGTAGAGAAACTGTTCAATCCTATCCAGAGGAAAAATGTAAATTATGTATGATCTAGAGATATATCCAATATTAGATGTAAAATAAAAGTTAATTGTACGCACACAAGAAGGCCTTTTAACTATTGGTAGACATGGTAGAAAAACTGCTGTATCCTATATCCAGAGGAAAAATGTAAATTATAGTATAGTCCAGAGATATATTTAGTGGAACTATCTCAAACTTAATTGTAGATGCACAAGTAGGAGTTTTAACCGTTGGTATACATGGTCGAGAAATTGTTATATGGAGAAAAAAATGTAAATTATTATAAAATCCAGAGGTAGATCCAACATTTAGTGGGAAAATGTTGAACAAAGTTATCTGTAGAAGCATAAATACAAGTTTGAACCATTAGTTGACATGGTAGACAAACTGTTATATCCTACATCTAAAGGAAAAATCAAAATTTTTGTATAATCTTGAGATAAATCCAATATTTAGAGCAAATATACAAATGTAATTTTTTTGTAGGCACAAATGAGGGCGATTTAACTGTTGGCAAATTGTCGAAAAATTGTTATGTCCAGAGGAAAAATGTAAATTATTGTAAAATCCAAAAATGTATGTACTATTTTTAGGGAAGAAGTACATTAAAGTTAAATTTTTGACCAGGATTTGTCTTTGGCTCACATATAAAACAGGTTTGTAGAACCGCCTTCTTCCACCTACGTAATATTGCTAAAATTAGGGACATCCTCTCCCAGAACGATGTAGAAAAACTAGTCCATGCTTTTGTTACTTCCAGATTGGACTTCTGTAAGTCCTTATTATTGGGCTGCCCCAAATATGCTTTGAAAAGTCTTCAGCTGATCCAAAATGCTGCAGTGACGATTCTGACTAGAACCAGCAGATCATATTCCTCCAGTTCTAGCTTCTCCTCACTGGCTCCCTGTTAAATCCAGGATAGAATTTAAAATTCTTCTTCTCACGTATAAAGCTCTCCATGACCAAGCTGCATTATATATTAGAGATCTCATAGTTCCATATATTCCAGACAGAGCACTTCATTCTCAGACTGCAGGTCTTCTGGTGGTTCCAAGCAGAGCACTTCACTCTCAGACTGCAGGTCTTCTGGTGGTTCCAAGCAGAGCACTTCACTCTCAGACTGCAGGTCTTCTGGTGGTTCCAAGGGCCTCTATGAGTAGAATGGGAGGCAGAGCGTTTGGCTATCAGGCCCCCCTATTGTAGAACCAGGTACCAATTCAGGTTTGGGAGGCAGACACCCTCTCTACCTTTAAGATTAGGCTTAAAACCTTCCTTTTTGATAAGTTTTATAGTAAGGATGGTTAACCATCCCTTAATTAAGCAGCTATTGGTTTTTTGGACACAGTGGACTAACTGTTATATCTTAAATCCAAAGGGAAAGAGTAAATTAAAATATAATCGAGATGTATGCAATATTTCGAGAAAACTAAAGTTAAATCCAGAACATGTGGGGGAGATTTGACTGTTCGTCGACATGGTAAAAAAAGAATATCAGTTCAATCCTATTCAAAGGAAAAATGTAAATTATTGTATGATCTAGAGATATATCCAATATTAAGAGCAAATATGTAAAATAAAAGTTAATTGGAGGCACACAAGAAGGCCTTTTAACTGTTGGTCGACATGGTAGAGAAACTGTTCAATCCTATCCAGAGGAAAAATGTAAATTATGTATGATCTAGAGATATATCCAATATTAGATGTAAAATAAAAGTTAATTGTACGCACACAAGAAGGCCTTTTAACTATTGGTAGACATGGTAGAAAAACTGCTGTATCCTATATCCAGAGGAAAAATGTAAATTATAGTATAGTCCAGAGATATATTTAGTGGAACTATCTCAAACTTAATTGTAGATGCACAAGTAGGAGTTTTAACCGTTGGTATACATGGTCGAGAAATTGTTATATGGAGAAAAAAATGTAAATTATTATAAAATCCAGAGGTAGATCCAACATTTAGTGGGAAAATGTTGAACAAAGTTATCTGTAGAAGCATAAATACAAGTTTGAACCATTAGTTGACATGGTAGACAAACTGTTATATCCTACATCTAAAGGAAAAATCAAAATTTTTGTATAATCTTGAGATAAATCCAATATTTAGAGCAAATATACAAATGTAATTTTTTTGTAGGCACAAATGAGGGCGATTTAACTGTTGGCAAATTGTCGAAAAATTGTTATGTCCAGAGGAAAAATGTAAATTATTGTAAAATCCAAAAATGTATGTACTATTTTTAGGGAAGAAGTACATTAAAGTTAAATTTTTGACCAGGATTTGTCTTTGGCTCACATATAAAACAGGTTTGTAGAACCGCCTTCTTCCACCTACGTAATATTGCTAAAATTAGGGACATCCTCTCCCAGAACGATGTAGAAAAACTAGTCCATGCTTTTGTTACTTCCAGATTGGACTTCTGTAAGTCCTTATTATTGGGCTGCCCCAAATATGCTTTGAAAAGTCTTCAGCTGATCCAAAATGCTGCAGTGACGATTCTGACTAGAACCAGCAGATCATATTCCTCCAGTTCTAGCTTCTCCTCACTGGCTCCCTGTTAAATCCAGGATAGAATTTAAAATTCTTCTTCTCACGTATAAAGCTCTCCATGACCAAGCTCCATTATATATTAGAGATCTCATAGTTCCGTATATTCCAAGCAGAGCACTTCATTCTCAGACTGCAGGTCTTCTGGTGGTTCCAAGCAGAGCACTTCACTCTCAGACTGCAGGTCTTCTGGTGGTTCCAAGCAGAGCACTTCATTCTCAGACTGCAGGTCTTCTGGTGGTTCCAAGCAGAGCACTTCATTCTCAGACTGCAGGTCTTCTGGTGGTTCCAAGCAGAGCACTTCATTCTCAGACTGCAGGTCTTCTGGTGGTTCCAAGCAGAGCACTTCATTCTCAGACTGCAGGTCTTCTGGTGGTTCCAAGCAGAGCACTTCACTCTCAGACTGCAGGTCTTCTGGTGGTTCCAAGCAGAGCACTTCACTCTCAGACTGCAGGTCTTCTGGTGGTTCCAAGGGCCTCTATGAGTAGAATGGGAGGCAGAGCGTTTGGCTATCAGGCCCCCCTATTGTAGAACCAGGTACTAATTCAGGTTTGGGAGGCAGACACCCTCTTTACCTTTAAGATTAGGCTTAAAACCTTCCTTTTTGATAAGTTTTATAGTAAGGATGGTTCACCATCCCTTAATTAAGCAGCTATTGGTTTGTTGGACACAGTGGACTAACTGTTATATCTCAAATCCAGATGGAAAGGGTAAATTAAAGTATAACCCAAATATGTGCGATGCTTCGAGGAATTTAAATTACAGTTAAATTCTGAACACGTCATAGAGTTTTGACTGTTGGTCGACCTTGTAGAGAAACTGTTCAATCCTATCCAGAGGAAAAATGTAAATTATGTATGATCTAGAGATATATCCAATATTAGATGTAAAATAAAAGTTAATAGTACGCACACAAGAAGGCCTTTTAACTATTGGTAGACATGGTAGAAAAACTGCTGTATCCTACTGTATATCCAGAGGAAAAATGTAAATTATAGTATAGTCCAGAGATATATTTAGTGGAACTATCTCAAACTTAATTGTAGATGCACAAGTAGGAGTTTTAACCGTTGGTATACATGGTCGAGAAATTGTTATATGGAGAAAAAAATGTAAATTATTATAAAATCCAGAGGTAGATCCAACATTTAGTGGGAAAATGTTGAACAAAGTTATCTGTAGAAGCATAAATACAAGTTTGAACCATTAGTTGACATGGTAGACAAACTGTTATATCCTATATCTAAAGGAAAAATCAAAATTTTTGTATAATCTTGAGATAAATCCAATATTTAGAGCAAATATACAAATGTAATTTTTTTTGTAGGCACAAATGAGGGCGATTTAACTGTTGGCAAATTGTCGAAAAATTGTTATGTCCAGAGGAAAAATGTAAATTATTGTAAAATCCAAAAATGTATGTACTATTTTTAGGGAAGAAGTACATTAAAGTTAAATTTTTGACCAGGATTTGTCTTTGGCTCACATATAAAACAGGTTTGTAGAACCGCCTTCTTCCACCTACGTAATATTGCTAAAATTAGGGACATCCTCTCCCAGAACGATGTAGAAAAACTAGTCCATGCTTTTGTTACTTCCAGATTGGACTTCTGTAAGTCCTTATTACTGGGCTGCCCCAAATATGCTTTGAAAAGTCTTCAGCTGATCCAAAATGCTGCAGTGACGATTCTGACTAGAACCAGCAGATCATATTCCTCCAGTTCTAGCTTCTCCTCACTGGCTCCCTGTTAAATCCAGGATAGAATTTAAAATTCTTCTTCTCACGTATAAAGCTCTCCATGACCAAGCTCCATTATATATTAGAGATCTCATAGTTCCATATATTCCAGGCAGAGCACTTCACTCTCAGACTGCAGGTCTTCTGGTGGTTCCAAGCAGAGCACTTCACTCTCAGACTGCAGGTCTTCTGGTGGTTCCAAGGGCCTCTATGAGTAGAATGGGAGGCAGAGCGTTTGGCTATCAGGCCCCCCTATTGTAGAACCAGGTACCAATTCAGGTTTGGGAGGCAGACACCCTCTCTACCTTTAAGATTAGGCTTAAAACCTTCCCTTTTTTATAAATTTTATAGTAAGGATGGTTAACCATCCCTTAATTAAGCAGCTATTGGTTTTTTGGACACAGTGGACTAACTGTTATATCTTAAATCCAAAGGGAAAGAGTAAATTAAAATATAATCGAGATGTATGCAATATTTCGAGAAAACTAAAGTTAAATCCAGAACATGTGGGGGAGATTTGACTGTTCGTCGACATGGTAAAAAAAGAATATCAGTTCAATCCTATTCAAAGGAAAAATGTAAATTATTGTATGATCTAGAGATATATCCAATATTAAGAGCAAATATGTAAAATAAAAGTTAATTGGAGGCACACAAGAAGGCCTTTTAACTGTTGGTCGACATGGTAGAGAAACTGTTCAATCCTATCCAGAGGAAAAATGTAAATTATGTATGATCTAGAGATATATCCAATATTAGATGTAAAATAAAAGTTAATTGTACGCACACAAGAAGGCCTTTTAACTATTGGTAGACATGGTAGAAAAACTGCTGTATCCTATATCCAGAGGAAAAATGTAAATTATAGTATAGTCCAGAGATATATTTAGTGGAACTATCTCAAACTTAATTGTAGATGCACAAGTAGGAGTTTTAACCGTTGGTATACATGGTCGAGAAATTGTTATATGGAGAAAAAAATGTAAATTATTATAAAATCCAGAGGTAGATCCAACATTTAGTGGGAAAATGTTGAACAAAGTTATCTGTAGAAGCATAAATACAAGTTTGAACCATTAGTTGACATGGTAGACAAACTGTTATATCCTACATCTAAAGGAAAAATCAAAATTTTTGTATAATCTTGAGATAAATCCAATATTTAGAGCAAATATACAAATGTAATTTTTTTTGTAGGCACAAATGAGGGCGATTTAACTGTTGGCAAATTGTCGAAAAATTGTTATGTCCAGAGGAAAAATGTAAATTATTGTAAAATCCAAAAATGTATGTACTATTTTTAGGGAAGAAGTACATTAAAGTTAAATTTTTGACCAGGATTTGTCTTTGGCTCACATATAAAACAGGTTTGTAGAACCGCCTTCTTCCACCTACGTAATATTGCTAAAATTAGGGACATCCTCTCCCAGAACGATGTAGAAAAACTAGTCCATGCTTTTGTTACTTCCAGATTGGACTTCTGTAAGTCCTTATTATTGGGCTGCCCCAAATATGCTTTGAAAAGTCTTCAGCTGATCCAAAATGCTGCAGTGACGATTCTGACTAGAACCAGCAGATCATATTCCTCCAGTTCTAGCTTCTCCTCACTGGCTCCCTGTTAAATCCAGGATAGAATTTAAAATTCTTCTTCTCACGTATAAAGCTCTCCATGACCAAGCTCCATTATATATTAGAGCTCTCATAGTTCCATATTTTCCAAGCAGAGCACTTCACTCTCAGACTGCAGGTCTTCTGGTGGTTCCAAGCAGAGCACTTCACTCTCAGACTGCAGGTCTTCTGGTGGTTCCAAGGGCCTCTATGAGTAGAATGGGAGGCAGAGCGTTTGGCTATCAGGCCCCCCTATTGTAGAACCAGGTACCAATTCAGGTTTGGGAGGCAGACACCCTCTCTACCTTTAAGATTAGGCTTAAAACCTTCCCTTTTTTATAAATTTTATAGTAAGGATGGTTAACCATCCCTTAATTAAGCAGCTATTGGTTTTTTGGACACAGTGGACTAACTGTTATATCTTAAATCCAAAGGGAAAGAGTAAATTAAAATATAATCGAGATGTATGCAATATTTCGAGAAAACTAAAGTTAAATCCAGAACATGTGGGGGAGATTTGACTGTTCGTCGACATGGTAAAAAAAGAATATCAGTTCAATCCTATTCAAAGGAAAAATGTAAATTATTGTATGATCTAGAGATATATCCAATATTAAGAGCAAATATGTAAAATAAAAGTTAATTGGAGGCACACAAGAAGGCCTTTTAACTGTTGGTCGACATGGTAGAGAAACTGTTCAATCCTATCCAGAGGAAAAATGTAAATTATGTATGATCTAGAGATATATCCAATATTAGATGTAAAATAAAAGTTAATTGTACGCACACAAGAAGGCCTTTTAACTATTGGTAGACATGGTAGAAAAACTGCTGTATCCTATATCCAGAGGAAAAATGTAAATTATAGTATAGTCCAGAGATATATTTAGTGGAACTATCTCAAACTTAATTGTAGATGCACAAGTAGGAGTTTTAACCGTTGGTATACATGGTCGAGAAATTGTTATATGGAGAAAAAAATGTAAATTATTATAAAATCCAGAGGTAGATCCAACATTTAGTGGGAAAATGTTGAACAAAGTTATCTGTAGAAGCATAAATACAAGTTTGAACCATTAGTTGACATGGTAGACAAACTGTTATATCCTATATCTAAAGGAAAAATCAAAATTTTTGTATAATCTTGAGATAAATCCAATATTTAGAGCAAATATACAAATGTAATTTTTTTGTAGGCACAAATGAGGGCGATTTAACTGTTGGCAAATTGTCGAAAAATTGTTGTCCAGAGGAAAAATGTAAATTATTGTAAAATCCAAAAATGTATGTACTATCTTTAGGGAAGAAGTACATTAAAGTTAGATTTTTGACCAGGATTTGTCTTTGGCTCACATATAAAACAGGTTTGTAGAACCGCCTTCTTCCACCTACGTAATATTGCTAAAATTAGGGACATCCTCTCCCAGAACGATGTAGAAAAACTAGTCCATGCTTTTGTTACTTCCAGATTGGACTTCTGTAAGTCCTTATTACTGGGCTGCCCCAAATATGCTTTGAAAAGTCTTCAGCTGATCCAAAATGCTGCAGTGACGATTCTGACTAGAACCAGCAGATCATATTCCTCCAGTTCTAGCTTCTCCTCACTGGCTCCCTGTTAAATCCAGGATAGAATTTAAAATTCTTCTTCTCACGTATAAAGCTCTCCATGACCAAGCTCCATTATATATTAGAGATCTCATAGTTCCATATATTCCAGGCAGAGCACTTCACTCTCAGACTGCAGGTCTTCTGGTGGTTCCAAGCAGAGCACTTCACTCTCAGACTGCAGGTCTTCTGGTGGTTCCAAGGGCCTCTATGAGTAGAATGGGAGGCAGAGCGTTTGGCTATCAGGCCCCCCTATTGTAGAACCAGGTACCAATTCAGGTTTGGGAGGCAGACACCCTCTCTACCTTTAAGATTAGGCTTAAAACCTTCCCTTTTTTATAAATTTTATAGTAAGGATGGTTAACCATCCCTTAATTAAGCAGCTATTGGTTTTTTGGACACAGTGGACTAACTGTTATATCTTAAATCCAAAGGGAAAGAGTAAATTAAAATATAATCGAGATGTATGCAATATTTCGAGAAAACTAAAGTTAAATCCAGAACATGTGGGGGAGATTTGACTGTTCGTCGACATGGTAAAAAAAGAATATCAGTTCAATCCTATTCAAAGGAAAAATGTAAATTATTGTATGATCTAGAGATATATCCAATATTAAGAGCAAATATGTAAAATAAAAGTTAATTGGAGGCACACAAGAAGGCCTTTTAACTGTTGGTCGACATGGTAGAGAAACTGTTCAATCCTATCCAGAGGAAAAATGTAAATTATGTATGATCTAGAGATATATCCAATATTAGATGTAAAATAAAAGTTAATTGTACGCACACAAGAAGGCCTTTTAACTATTGGTAGACATGGTAGAAAAACTGCTGTATCCTATATCCAGAGGAAAAATGTAAATTATAGTATAGTCCAGAGATATATTTAGTGGAACTATCTCAAACTTAATTGTAGATGCACAAGTAGGAGTTTTAACCGTTGGTATACATGGTCGAGAAATTGTTATATGGAGAAAAAAATGTAAATTATTATAAAATCCAGAGGTAGATCCAACATTTAGTGGGAAAATGTTGAACAAAGTTATCTGTAGAAGCATAAATACAAGTTTGAACCATTAGTTGACATGGTAGACAAACTGTTATATCCTATATCTAAAGGAAAAATCAAAATTTTTGTATAATCTTGAGATAAATCCAATATTTAGAGCAAATATACAAATGTAATTTTTTTGTAGGCACAAATGAGGGCGATTTAACTGTTGGCAAATTGTCGAAAAATTGTTGTCCAGAGGAAAAATGTAAATTATTGTAAAATCCAAAAATGTATGTACTATCTTTAGGGAAGAAGTACATTAAAGTTAGATTTTTGACCAGGATTTGTCTTTGGCTCACATATAAAACAGGTTTGTAGAACCGCCTTCTTCCACCTACGTAATATTGCTAAAATTAGGGACATCCTCTCCCAGAACGATGTAGAAAAACTAGTCCATGCTTTTGTTACTTCCAGATTGGACTTCTGTAAGTCCTTATTATTGGGCTGCCCCAAATATGCTTTGAAAAGTCTTCAGCTGATCCAAAATGCTGCAGTGACGATTCTGACTAGAACCAGCAGATCATATTCCTCCAGTTCTAGCTTCTCCTCACTGGCTCCCTGTTAAATCCAGGATAGAATTTAAAATTCTTCTTCTCACGTATAAAGCTCTCCATGACCAAGCTCCATTATATATTAGAGATCTCATAGTTCCATATATTCCAGGCAGAGCACTTCACTCTCAGACTGCAGGTCTTCTGGTGGTTCCAAGCAGAGCACTTCACTCTCAGACTGCAGGTCTTCTGGTGGTTCCAAGCAGAGCACTTCATTCTCAGACTGCAGGTCTTCTGGTGGTTCCAAGCAGAGCACTTCACTCTCAGACTGCAGGTCTTCTGGTGGTTCCAAGCAGAGCACTTCATTCTCAGACTGCAGGTCTTCTGGTGGTTCCAAGCAGAGCACTTCACTCTCAGACTGCAGGTCTTCTGGTGGTTCCAAGGGCCTCTATGAGTAGAATGGGAGGCAGAGCGTTTGGCTATCAGGCCCCCCTATTGTAGAACCAGGTACCAATTCAGGTTTGGGAGGCAGACACCCTCTCTACCTTTAAGATTAGGCTTAAAACCTTCCCTTTTTTATAAATTTTATAGTAAGGATGGTTAACCATCCCTTAATTAAGCAGCTATTGGTTTTTTGGACACAGTGGACTAACTGTTATATCTTAAATCCAAAGGGAAAGAGTAAATTAAAATATAATCGAGATGTATGCAATATTTCGAGAAAACTAAAGTTAAATCCAGAACATGTGGGGGAGATTTGACTGTTCGTCGACATGGTAAAAAAAGAATATCAGTTCAATCCTATTCAAAGGAAAAATGTAAATTATTGTATGATCTAGAGATATATCCAATATTAAGAGCAAATATGTAAAATAAAAGTTAATTGGAGGCACACAAGAAGGCCTTTTAACTGTTGGTCGACATGGTAGAGAAACTGTTCAATCCTATCCAGAGGAAAAATGTAAATTATGTATGATCTAGAGATATATCCAATATTAGATGTAAAATAAAAGTTAATTGTACGCACACAAGAAGGCCTTTTAACTATTGGTAGACATGGTAGAAAAACTGCTGTATCCTATATCCAGAGGAAAAATGTAAATTATAGTATAGTCCAGAGATATATTTAGTGGAACTATCTCAAACTTAATTGTAGATGCACAAGTAGGAGTTTTAACCGTTGGTATACATGGTCGAGAAATTGTTATATGGAGAAAAAAATGTAAATTATTATAAAATCCAGAGGTAGATCCAACATTTAGTGGGAAAATGTTGAACAAAGTTATCTGTAGAAGCATAAATACAAGTTTGAACCATTAGTTGACATGGTAGACAAACTGTTATATCCTATATCTAAAGGAAAAATCAAAATTTTTGTATAATCTTGAGATAAATCCAATATTTAGAGCAAATATACAAATGTAATTTTTTTTGTAGGCACAAATGAGGGCGATTTAACTGTTGGCAAATTGTCGAAAAATTGTTGTCCAGAGGAAAAATGTAAATTATTGTAAAATCCAAAAATGTATGTACTATCTTTAGGGAAGAAGTACATTAAAGTTAGATTTTTGACCAGGATTTGTCTTTGGCTCACATATAAAACAGGTTTGTAGAACCGCCTTCTTCCACCTACGTAATATTGCTAAAATTAGGGACATCCTCTCCCAGAACGATGTAGAAAAACTAGTCCATGCTTTTGTTACTTCCAGATTGGACTTCTGTAAGTCCTTATTATTGGGCTGCCCCAAATATGCTTTGAAAAGTCTTCAGCTGATCCAAAATGCTGCAGTGACGATTCTGACTAGAACCAGCAGATCATATTCCTCCAGTTCTAGCTTCTCCTCACTGGCTCCCTGTTAAATCCAGGATAGAATTTAAAATTCTTCTTCTCACGTATAAAGCTCTCCATGACCAAGCTCCATTATATATTAGAGATCTCATAGTTCCATATATTCCAAGCAGAGCACTTCATTCTCAGACTGCAGGTCTTCTGGTGGTTCCAAGCAGAGCACTTCACTCTCAGACTGCAGGTCTTCTGGTGGTTCCAAGCAGAGCACTTCATTCTCAGACTGCAGGTCTTCTGGTGGTTCCAAGCAGAGCACTTCATTCTCAGACTGCAGGTCTTCTGGTGGTTCCAAGCAGAGCACTTCATTCTCAGACTGCAGGTCTTCTGGTGGT
Source organism: Atherinomorus stipes (assembly GCA_023101725.1). Lineage (NCBI taxonomy): Eukaryota > Metazoa > Chordata > Actinopteri > Atheriniformes > Atherinidae > Atherinomorus > Atherinomorus stipes. The sequence goes on from JALJCO010009077.1 coordinate 300,129, forward strand.
TCCAAGCAGAGCACTTCACTCTCAGACTGCAGGTCTTCTGGTGGTTCCAAGGGCCTCTATGAGTAGAATGGGAGGCAGAGCGTTTGGCTATCAGGCCCCCCTATTGTAGAACCAGGTACCAATTCAGGTTTGGGAGGCAGACACCCTCTCTACCTTTAAGATTAGGCTTAAAACCTTCCTTTTTGATAAGTTTTATAGTAAGGATGGTTAACCATCCCTTAATTAAGCAGCTATTGGTTTGTTGGACACAGTGGACGAACTGTTATATCTCAAATCCAGATGGAAAGGGTAAATTAAAGTATAACCCAAATATGTGCGATGCTTCGAGGAATTTAAATTACAGTTAAATTCTGAACACGTCATGGAGTTTTGACTGTTGGTCGACCTTGTAGAGAAACTGTTCAATCCTATCCAGAGGAAAAATGTAAATTATGTATGATCTAGAGATATATCCAATATTAGATGTAAAATAAAAGTTAATTGTACGCACACAAGAAGGCCTTTTAACTTTTGGTAGACATGGTAGAAAAACTGCTGTATCCTACTGTATATCCAGAGGAAAAATGTAAATTATAGTATAGTCCAGAGATATATTTAGTGGAACTATCTCAAACTTAATTGTAGATGCACAAGTAGGAGTTTTAACCGTTGGTATACATGGTCGAGAAATTGTTATATGGAGGAAAAAATGTAAATTATTATAAAATCCAGAGGTATATCCAACATTTAGTGGGAAAATGTTGAACAAAGTTATCTGTAGAAGCATAAATACAAGTTTGAACCATTGGTTGACATGGTAGACAAACTGTTATATCCTATATCTAAAGGAAAAATCAAAATTTTTGTATAATCTTGAGATAAATCCAATATTTAGAGCAAATATACAAATGTAATTTTTTTTGTAGGCACAAATGAGGGCGATTTAACTGTTGGCAAATTGTCGAAAAATTGTTATGTCCAGAGGAAAAATGTAAATTATTGTAAAATCCAAAAATGTATGTACTATTTTTAGGGAAGAAGTACATTAAAGTTAAATTTTTGACCAGGATTTGTCTTTGGCTCACATATAAAACAGGTTTGTAGAACCGCCTTCTTCCACCTACGTAATATTGCTAAAATTAGGGACATCCTCTCCCAGAAAGATGTAGAAAAACTAGTCCATGCTTTTGTTACTTCCAGATTGGACTTCTGTAAGTCCTTATTATTGGGCTGCCCCAAATATGCTTTGAAAAGTCTTCAGCTGATCCAAAATGCTGCAGTGACGATTCTGACTAGAACCAGCAGATCATATTCCTCCAGTTCTAGCTTCTCCTCACTGGCTCCCTGTTAAATCCAGGATGGAATTTAAAATTCTTCTTCTCACGTATAAAGCTCTCCATGACCAAGCTCCATTATATATTAGAGATCTCATAGTTCCATATATTCCAAGCAGAGCACTTCATTCTCAGACTGCAGGTCTTCTGGTGGTTCCAAGCAGAGCACTTCATTCTCAGACTGCAGGTCTTCTGGTGGTTCCAAGCAGAGCACTTCACTCTCAGACTGCAGGTCTTCTGGTGGTTCCAAGGGCCTCTATGAGTAGAATGGGAGGCAGAGCGTTTGGCTATCAGGCCCCCCTATTGTAGAACCAGGTACCAATTCAGGTTTGGGAGGCAGACACCCTCTCTACCTTTAAGATTAGGCTTAAAACCTTCCTTTTTTATAAATTTTATAGTAAGGATGGTTAACCATCCCTTAATTAAGCAGCTATTGGTTTGTTGGACACAGTGGACTAACTGTTATATCTTAAATCCAGAGGGAAAGGGTAAATTAAAATATAATCCAGATGTATGCGATATTTCGAGATTAAATTAAAGTTAAATCCAGAACATGTGGGGGAGTTTTGACTGTTCGTCGACATGGTAAAAAAAGAATATCAGTTCAATCCTATTAAAGGAAAATGTAAATTATTGTATGATCTAGAGATATATCAATATTAAGAGCAAATATGTAAAATAAAAGTTAATTGGAGGCACACAAGAAGGCCTTTTAACTGTTGGTCGACCTGGTAGAGAAACTGTTCAATCCTATCCAGAGGGAAAATGTAAATTATGTATGATCTAGAGATATATCCAATATTAGATGTAAAATAAAAGTTAATTGTACGCACACAAGAAGGCCTTTTAACTTTTGGTAGACATGGTAGAAAAACTGCTGTATCCTATATCCAGAGGAAAAATGTAAATTATAGTATAGTCCAGAGATATATTTAGTGGAACTATCTCAAACTTAATTGTAGATGCACAAGTAGGAGTTTTAACCGTTGGTATACATGGTCGAGAAATTGTTATATGGAGAAAAAAATGTAAATTATTATAAAATCCAGAGGTAGATCCAACATTTCGTGGGAAAATGTTGAACAAAGTTATCTGTAGAAGCATAAATACAAGTTTGAACCATTGGTTGACATGGTAGACAAACTGTTATATCCTATATCTAAAGGAAAAATCAAAATTTTTGTATAATCTTGAGATAAATCCAATATTTAGAGCAAATATACAAATGTAATTTTTTTTGTAGGCACAAATGAGGGCGATTTAACTGTTGGCAAATTGTCGAAAAATTGTTATGTCCAGAGGAAAAATGTAAATTATTGTAAAATCCAAAAATGTATGTACTATTTTTAGGGAAGAAGTACATTAAAGTTAAATTTTTGACCAGGATTTGTCTTTGGCTCACATATAAAACAGGTTTGTAGAACCGCCTTCTTCCACCTACGTAATATTGCTAAAATTAGGGACATCCTCTCCCAGAACGATGTAGAAAAACTAGTCCATGCTTTTGTTACTTCCAGATTGGACTTCTGTAATTATTGGGCTGCCCCAAATATGCTTTGAAAAGTCTTCAGCTGATCCAAAATGCTGCAGTGACGATTCTGACTAGAACCAGCAGATCATATTCCTCCAGTTCTAGCTTCTCCTCACTGGCTCCCTGTTAAATCCAGGATAGAATTTAAAATTCTTCTTCTCAAGTATAAAGCTCTCCATGACCAAGCTCCATTATATATTAGAGATCTCATAGTTCCATATATTCCAGGCAGAGCACTTCACTCTCAGACTGCAGGTCTTCTGGTGGTTCCAAGCAGAGCACTTCACTCTCAGACTGCGTCTTCTGGTGGTTCCAAGGGCCTCTATGAGTAGAATGGGAGGCAGAGCGTTTGGCTATCAGGCCCCCCTATTGTAGAACCAGGTACCAATTCAGGTTTGGGAGGCAGACACCCTCTCTACCTTTAAGATTAGGCTTAAAACCTTCCTTTTTGATAAGTTTTATAGGAAGGATGGTTAACCATCCCTTAATTAAGCAGCTATTGGTTTGTTGGACACAGTGGACTAACTGTTATATCTCAAATCCAGATGGAAAGGGTAAATTAAAGTATAACCCAAATATGTGCGATGCTTCGAGGAATTTAAATTAAAGTTAAATTCTGAACACGTCGTGGAGTTTTGACTGTTGGTCGACCTTGTAGAGAAACTGTTCAATCCTATCCAGAGGGAAAATGTAAATTATGTATGATCTAGAGATATATCCAATATTAGATGTAAAATAAAAGTTAATTGTACGAACACAACAAGGCCTTTTAACTTTTGGTAGACATGGTAGAAAAACTGCTGTATCCTACTGTATATCCAGAGGAAAAATGTAAATTATAGTATAGTCCAGAGATATATTTAGTGGAACTATCTCAAACTTAATTGTAGATGCACAAGTAGGACTTTTAACCGTTAGTATACATGGTCGAAAAATTGTTATATGGAGAAAAAAATGTAAATTATTATAAAATCCAGAGGTATATCCAACATTTCGTGGGAAAATGTTGAACAAAGTTATCTGTAGAAGCATAAATACAAGTTTGAACCATTGGTTGACATGGTAGACAAACTGTTATATCCTATATCTAAAGGAAAAATCAAAATTTTTGTATAATCTTGAGATAAATCCAATATTTAGAGCAAATATACAAATGTAATTTTTTTTGTAGGCACAAATGAGGGCGATTTAACTGTTGGCAAATTGTCGAAAAATTGTTATGTCCAGAGGAAAAATGTAAATTATTGTAAAATCCAAAAATGTATGTACTATTTTTAGGGAAGAAGTACATTAAAGTTAAATTTTTGACCAGGATTTGTCTTTGGCTCACATATAAAACAGGTTTGTAGAACCGCCTTCTTCCACCTACGTAATATTGCTAAAATTAGGGACATCCTCTCCCAGAACGATGTAGAAAAACTAGTCCATGCTTTTGTTACTTCCAGATTGGACTTCTGTAATTATTGGGCTGCCCCAAATATGCTTTGAAAAGTCTTCAGCTGATCCAAAATGCTGCAGTGACGATTCTGACTAAACCAGCAGATCATATTCCTCCAGTTCTAGCTTCTCCTCACTGGCTCCCTGTTAAATCCAGGATAGAATTTAAAATTCTTCTTCTCACGTATAAAGCTCTCCATGACCAAGCTCCATTATATATTAGAGATCTCATAGTTCCATATATTCCAGGCAGAGCACTTCACTCTCAGACTGCAGGTCTTCTGGTGGTTCCAAGGGCCTCTATGAGTAGAATGGGAGGCAGAGCGTTTGGCTATCAGGCCCCCCTATTGTAGAACCAGGTACCAATTCAGGTTTGGGAGGCAGACACCCTCTCTACCTTTAAGATTAGGCTTAAAACCTTCCTTTTTGATAAGTTTTATAGGAAGGATGGTTAACCATCCCTTAATTAAGCAGCTATTGGTTTGTTGGACACAGTGGACTAACTGTTATATCTCAAATCCAGATGGAAAGGGTAAATTAAAGTATAACCCAAATATGTGCGATGCTTCGAGGAATTTAAATTAAAGTTAAATTCTGAACACGTCGTGGAGTTTTGACTGTTGGTCGACCTTGTAGAGAAACTGTTCAATCCTATCCAGAGGAAAAATGTAAATTATGTATGATCTAGAGATATATCCAATATTAGATGTAAAATAAAAGTTAATTGTACGCACACAAGAAGGCCTTTTAACTTTTGGTAGACATGGTAGAAAAACTGCTGTATCCTACTGTATATCCAGAGGAAAAATGTAAATTATAGTATAGTCCAGAGATATATTTAGTGGAACTATCTCAAACTTAATTGTAGATGCACAAGTAGGAGTTTTAACCGTTGGTATACATGGTCGAGAAATTGTTATATGGAGAAAAAAATGTAAATTATTATAAAATCCAGAGGTATATCCAACATTTCGTGGGAAAATGTTGAACAAAGTTATCTGTAGAAGCATAAATACAAGTTTGAACCATTGGTTGACATGGTAGACAAACTGTTATATCCTATATCTAAAGGAAAAATCAAAATTTTTGTATAATCTTGAGATAAATCCAATATTTAGAGCAAATATACAAATGTAATTTTTTTTGTAGGCACAAATGAGGGCGATTTAACTGTTGGCAAATTGTCGAAAAATTGTTATGTCCAGAGGAAAAATGTAAATTATTGTAAAATCCAAAAATGTATGTACTATTTTTAGGGAAGAAGTACATTAAAGTTAAATTTTTGACCAGGATTTGTCTTTGGCTCACATATAAAACAGGTTTGTAGAACCGCCTTCTTCCACCTACGTAATATTGCTAAAATTAGGGACATCCTCTCCCAGAACGATGTAGAAAAACTAGTCCATGCTTTTGTTACTTCCAGATTGGACTTCTGTAATTATTGGGCTGCCCCAAATATGCTTTGAAAAGTCTTCAGCTGATCCAAAATGCTGCAGTGACGATTCTGACTAAACCAGCAGATCATATTCCTCCAGTTCTAGCTTCTCCTCACTGGCTCCCTGTTAAATCCAGGATAGAATTTAAAATTCTTCTTCTCACGTATAAAGCTCTCCATGACCAAGCTCCATTATATATTAGAGATCTCATAGTTCCATATATTCCAGGCAGAGCACTTCACTCTCAGACTGCAGGTCTTCTGGTGGTTCCAAGGGCCTCTATGAGTAGAATGGGAGGCAGAGCGTTTGGCTATCAGGCCCCCCTATTGTAGAACCAGGTACCAATTCAGGTTTGGGAGGCAGACACCCTCTCTACCTTTAAGATTAGGCTTAAAACCTTCCTTTTTGATAAGTTTTATAGGAAGGATGGTTAACCATCCCTTAATTAAGCAGCTATTGGTTTGTTGGACACAGTGGACTAACTGTTATATCTCAAATCCAGATGGAAAGGGTAAATTAAAGTATAACCCAAATATGTGCGATGCTTCGAGGAATTTAAATTAAAGTTCAATTCTGAACACGTCGTGGAGTTTTGACTGTTGGTCGACCTTGTAGAGAAACTGTTCAATCCTATCCAGAGGGAAAATGTAAATTATGTATGATCTAGAGATATATCCAATATTAGATGTAAAATAAAAGTTAATTGTACGAACACAAGAAGGCCTTTTAACTTTTGGTAGACATGGTAGAAAAACTGCTGTATCCTACTGTATATCCAGAGGAAAAATGTAAATTATAGTATAGTCCAGAGATATATTTAGTGGAACTATCTCAAACTTAATTGTAGATGCACAAGTAGGACTTTTAACCGTTGGTATACATGGTCGAGAAATTGTTTATATGGAGAAAAAAATGTAAATTATTATAAAATCCAGAGGTATATCCAACATTTAGTGGGAAAATGTTGAACAAAGTTATCTGTAGAAGCATAAATACAAGTTTGAACCATTGGTTGACATGGTAGACAAACTGTTATATCCTATATCTAAAGGAAAAATCAAAATTTTTGTATAATCTTGAGATAAATCCAATATTTAGAGCAAATATACAAATGTAATTTTTTTTTGTAGGCACAAATGAGGGCGATTTAACTGTTGGCAAATTGTCGAAAAATTGTTATGTCCAGAGGAAAAATGTAAATTATTGTAAAATCCAAAAATGTATGTACTATTTTTAGGGAAGAAGTACATTAAAGTTAAATTTTTGACCAGGATTTGTCTTTGGCTCACATATAAAACAGGTTTGTAGAACCGCCTTCTTCCACCTACGTAATATTGCTAAAATTAGGGACATCCTCTTCCAGAACGATGTAGAAAAACTAGTCCATGCTTTTGTTACTTCCAGATTGGACTTCTGTAATTATTGGGCTGCCCCAAATATGCTTTGAAAAGTCTTCAGCTGATCCAAAATGCTGCAGTGACGATTCTGACTAGAACCAGCAGATCATATTCCTCCAGTTCTAGCTTCTCCTCACTGGCTCCCTGTTAAATCCAGGATAGAATTTAAAATTCTTCTTCTCACGTATAAAGCTCTCCATGACCAAGCTCCATTATATATTAGAGATCTCATAGTTCCATATATTCCAGGCAGAGCACTTCACTCTCAGACTGCAGGTCTTCTGGTGGTTCCAAGCAGGCACTTCACTCTCAGACTGCAGGTCTTCTGGTGGTTCCAAGGGCCTCTATGAGTAGAATGGGAGGCAGAGCGTTTGGCTATCAGGCCCCCCTATTGTAGAACCAGGTACCAATTCAGGTTTGGGAGGCAGACACCCTCTCTACCTTTAAGATTAGGCTTAAAACCTTCCTTTTTGATAAGTTTTATAGTAAGGATGGTTAACCATCCCTTAATTAAGCAGCTATTGGTTTGTTGGACACAGTGGACTAACTGTTATATCTCAAATCCAGATGGAAAGGGTAAATTAAAGTATAACCCAAATATGTGCGATGCTTCGAGGAATTTAAATTAAAGTTCAATTCTGAACACGTCGTGGAGTTTTGACTGTTGGTCGACCTTGTAGAGAAACTGTTCAATCCTATCCAGAGGAAAAATGTAAATTATGTATGATCTAGAGATATATCCAATATTAGATGTAAAATAAAAGTTAATTGTACGAACACAAGAAGGCCTTTTAACTTTTGGTAGACATGGTAGAAAAACTGCTGTATCCTACTGTATATCCAGAGGAAAAATGTAAATTATAGTATAGTCCAGAGATATATTTAGTGGAACTATCTCAAACTTAATTGTAGATGCACAAGTAGGACTTTTAACCGTTGGTATACATGGTCGAGAAATTGTTATATGGAGAAAAAAATGTAAATTATTATAAAATCCAGAGGTATATCCAACATTTAGTGGGAAAATGTTGAACAAAGTTATCTGTAGAAGCATAAATACAAGTTTGAACCATTGGTTGACATGGTAGACAAACTGTTATATCCTATATCTAAAGGAAAAATCAAAATTTTTGTATAATCTTGAGATAAATCCAATATTTAGAGCAAATATACAAATGTAATTTTTTTTGTAGGCACAAATGAGGGCGATTTAACTGTTGGCAAATTGTCGAAAAATTGTTATGTCCAGAGGAAAAATGTAAATTATTGTAAAATCCAAAAATGTATGTACTATTTTTAGGGAAGAAGTACATTAAAGTTAAATTTTTGACCAGGATTTGTCTTTGGCTCACATATAAAACAGGTTTGTAGAACCGCCTTCTTCCACCTACGTAATATTGCTAAAATTAGGGACATCCTCTCCCAGAACGATGTAGAAAAACTAGTCCATGCTTTTGTTACTTCCAGATTGGACTTCTGTAATTATTGGGCTGCCCCAAATATGCTTTGAAAAGTCTTCAGCTGATCCAAAATGCTGCAGTGACGATTCTGACTAGAACCAGCAGATCATATTCCTCCAGTTCTAGCTTCTCCTCACTGGCTCCCTGTTAAATCCAGGATAGAATTTAAAATTCTTCTTCTCACGTATAAAGCTCTCCATGACCAAGCTCCATTATATATTAGAGATCTCATAGTTCCATATATTCCAGGCAGAGCACTTCATTCTCAGACTGCAGGTCTTCTGGTGGTTCCAAGCAGAGCACTTCACTCTCAGACTGCAGGTCTTCTGGTGGTTCCAAGCAGAGCACTTCACTCTCAGACTGCAGGTCTTCTGGTGGTTCCAAGGGCCTCTATGAGTAGAATGGGAGGCAGAGCGTTTGGCTATCAGGCCCCCTATTGTAGAACCAGGTACCAATTCAGGTTTGGGAGGCAGACACCCTCTCTACCTTTAAGATTAGGCTTAAAACCTTCCTTTTTGATAAATTTTATAGGAAGGATGGTTAACCATCCCTTAATTAAGCAGCTATTGGTTTGTTGGACACAGTGGACTAACTGCTATATCTCAAATCCAAAGGGAAAGAGTAAATTAAAATATAATCGAGACGTGTGCAATATTTCGAGAAAACTATAGTTAAATCCAGAACATGTGGGGAAGATTTGACTGTTAGTCGACATGGTAAAAAAAAAAAAAAAAACAGTTCAATCCTATTCAAAGGAAAAATGTAAATTATTGTATGATCTAGAGATATATCCAATATTAAGAGCAAATATGTAAAATAAAAGTTAATTGGAGGCACACAAGAAGGCCTTTTAACTGTTTGTCGACATGGTAGAAAAACTGTTCAATCCTATCCAGAGGAAAAATGTAAATTATTGTATGATCTAGAGATATATCCAATATTTAGAGTAAATATGTAAAATAAAAGTTAATTGGAGGCACACAAGAAGGCCTTTTAACTATTGGTAGACATGGTAGAAAAACTGCTGTATCCTATATCCAGAGGAAAAATGTAAATTATGGTATAATCCAGAGATATATCCAATATTAAGTGGAACAATGTCAAAGTCAATTGTATAAGCACAAGTAGGGGCCGGATTTATCGAGATCCAAATTTGCGTGTAGTAATTTGCCCACGCAATCTGGAATTTTGCACGAGGGGTGAACCATGGTTTTTGGGTGATTTACCAAGAATGGAGGCGCAAATGACAGCGAGTGCAAATGTGTTGGCACGTACAAGTAATGCACAGGTGTTTATAACTGACAGCTAATGTTAGCCATGTTAGCAAACAAGTTAGCTTACCGATCCAGGAGAAAAGTCGCTTTTTCCGTGATTTGATGCCGTGGAAAACGTTTATGTGGGTCCACTTAGTGTACTCTTCAACTAAATTTATTCCAGGTTTTGCTCTTCTCAGGTCACTCCCCTCAGAAATAGATAACAATATCTCCAGGGCTCTGAAGCAGCTGCCTCACTCGCCGACTTCACCGTTTCCCCCTTTGCCCTAAATACTAATAAGACCACACAGAGATCGTATTTGGCAACCCGCGGCGTGTTTTGGCTCATAGACGTAAATATAATGCCATTATCAAACCCGCAAAAATGTGTTTTATAATTATTTTTAGGCTAAATATAATTTTTCTAGGAAATGTATATATATATATATATATATATTATATAGCTTTTAATAAAAATGTTCCATATTCAACCTTCTACATGGCAAACTGATATAGCCTATATTCAGAAGAAAAGTAAATTATCGTAAAATCTAGAGACACGCCCAATATTAGAGACACACGGAGGAGTTTTAACTGTTGGTCGACCTGATAGACAAACTGATATCCTGTTTCCAGGTGGAATATATAAATTATAGTAAAATCCAGAAATATCCAATAGCTATTTACAGAGAGAGTACATTATAGAAAAGTCAATAAAAATTATTTTAAAATCCAGAAATGTATAGAATATTTCAAGGGAAACGTAAATTAACACACAGGGGTGTATATTATAATCCAGATATATCCAGTATAGAGGAAAGCTAACTAGAAATTGATGTTCTTTCATAACAGCTGTGTGAATGCTTTGAAAGGGTTTCTGTTATGTCGCTGTGATGTCATACAGTTGCTAAGCAACGTCCCTTTCATCTGGTCGGAAATACAGCTTAAACTTCTTTACACTGAATTCAATGGCAAAAATTAAAAGCTTACAAGTATTTTTAAAAATGAAAAGTAAAAAATTCCAAAAGTTACAGCTACCACGCCCTCAACAAGCTGAATCATCTGAGACCAAAGGAGTTAAGTCCCAAAGTTTTACAAAAATCCAATATCCAGAGGGAAAAAAAAATTCTTAATGGCAAATTGATATAGCCTATATTCAGAAGAAAAGTAAATTATTGTAAAATCTAGAGACATGCCCAATATTAGAGACACGGAGGAATTTTAACTGTTGGTCGACCTGATAGACAAACTGATATATCCTGTTTCCAGGGGGAATATATAAATTATAATATTATACAGAGATATCCAATATTTACAGAGAAAGTAAATTATAGAAAAGTCAACAAAAATTATATTAAAATCCAGAAATGTATCAAATATTTAAAGGAAAAAGTAAATTAACATTCAATCCAGAGATACACAGTCGTTTTACCTGTTAGTCAACATAGTAGACAAACTTATCCAATATTCAGTGGGAAAGAGATTTAAAGTCCAGAAGGATACATGGTGATATTTTTTCGCTGTTGCTATGTTCCTTGTTGTGTCCTGTGTACTTACCTGTCCAAGATTAGTTATTTACATGACTCCATGTTGATTGTTTGCAATTAAATGTTATACCATTCTGGTGCTAGCTCAGCTGTGTTCACAACGGGGACCCTGCATAGAATGAATCATCAACTCTGGTAGCTTTATATATGAACCCCGGAACTGTGTCACCAGAGGTCTATGACATCATAAAGCTCCTCCTTTTATACATCACACCAATTCTGTCTGAGTAGTACGCTGATGTCATCAAGCTCCTCCCACACAATACTGCTTTGATGCTGCATATGTGCTCCGCCCACAAATATTTGGTGTCTGGAGAAGGCTCAAGTTTTACACAGGTGACTGCACAATTTTTTTTTTTTTTTATTTGAGCCATTTAAGTTTCTGCTTCAAGCCAGATGGTCTGAAGTCAAACAGATGTGCTTTGTTTGATCATATTTTGCCAGTTCACGACTTAGGAATAAATCTTCTGAAATCTGTGTGAAATTGATATTTTGTGGTCGCAGATAATAGTTGTGACGTTATCAATGATGAAATAAAAACAAGTTTATCACCAAAAGGGAAAATGTGTTGGAAAACATGTGATGTTATTTGTAGATGTGTTCCACACACAAGAGTGTATTTTTATTTATATATGTTTAACATTCTGTTGGATCTTGTAGCCTACAGCAGGTAGAGGAAAAGCTGTGTCGTTGGGATTAACCTGGTCTGGCTAGTGGCTACATTTATACTATATGGCGAAGGTTGTTGTGAGCTCAGCACCACGTCCACAGGAGTGTTCAGTAACAATAAACTAGTAATTTTTTGTTCAGTAATAGCGCTGCTCCAGCCGGTGGGCTCCACATCATTTAAAAGTCAGACTGATCAGCAGTTTAACTTCGCTGCTTCCAGCTCCAAACGGAGCTGGTCAACTCTCCACTTTACCCCGCTGAGGTGAAGCAGACCCGGGGCTCTGCTGTAACTGAGGAGCTGCAGGCTGCCAGTTGCTGACCACTTGTTTAGTGTTTGGCTAGAGATATGGAGAAAATTATAATTAAGCAGTCAAAATCAAAGCAATTCAGGCAGCTCACGTTACAGCAAAATATGTGTCACAGGGATTTGGTGACAGTGTGTCGAGATGGATCAAAGACATGATCATCGGACTTCGGTAGCAAAGTGCGCCAGCAGCTTTTATAAATGAAAGTGGGCAGAGCCATTAAGTACCATCATTTTTATGGCTGCCTGGTTGATGAAGGATAACTTTCTTTTTTTAAAACCTGGACCTTATTTCTAGTCATTTCTACATCCATTTACTCACCAGTAGAATTTCGGTATCACTCTGACTCCTTCAGACAATGTTTAGATTAGTCGTAAATCCTCGTATATCCTACAGCAAAATGAATGGGCATAAGGCATTATCTGTAGCAAAACTCCTAACACTTTTAAGGTGCCATGACATCAAATTTCACTTTTCTGGGGTTTGGGGGGTTTAATATGATCTGTTGTGCTCTGATAAGGCCAAGTGAATGTCCAGAGTGAGAAATCAAAGTCCCCGTTCATAGTCAGTCAGCTTTGTTTTGTTCATAAGCTGTTGAATCAGACAGCAGCTTATCATTCTACGTAATTCATTTGCTCCAATTAGAGCACACTATCAAGCAAACAGCCCCCCTCCTAAGGGGCTATGCACCCTCCTTCCAATTCTTTTACTGAGGAAGTGAGGTCTGGCATTTCAAAACAATACCCAGCTGTAAAAAAAAATGTTTGTTTTTCTTTGGAGATTTGACATATGCAGCAATGCCAACAACATGAACTAGTTTTTACTGCTATGTCATCACTCCTTTAAGATGCTTGAATGAACGAGTACTGTTGTACTGAGTTCAGATTTAGCTTTCTGTTAGTTATTGGTGGCATTCTCCACACTGCCGGTGGCGCAAGCCCACTGATGCGCTCCGCCACAGCACAGCTGAGAGGAGCTGGCTAGTCAGACAACAACAAACTGCAATCCACGAAACTCTGAACTCACAGGATAAAAGTACTTGTCTGTTCATTCATCTTAAAGTATTGGTGAAATTAAGGAGTTTTGCTACAGATAATGCCTTATAGAGAGACCTATTCATTTTGCCCCATTCTCTCCTATTATATGGATATACAAGGATCTACACATAATCTAAATATTGTCCAAAGGGGTCAGAGTGAACCAGAAATATTACCGGTGAGTAAATGCACATACAAATTCCTAGAAATAAGGTCCAGGTTGAAAAAAAAAAGAATAGCAACCATAAAGTGCTATTCATGCTATTCATTACTACATGCTAGTAAGTTAGCCAGCATTAGTTCGCGGTTGTTTATGTCATTGTTGGAACATTGTTACAGCCGTTGGTTTGATGCTACATTATAAACAACCACCACCAAACTTTTGTTAACTTACCAGAGACAAGTTGCAGTGGTCCCTGAGCTCTGAAGGCATCAACTCAGGAACTCACAGCTGGGATGTTGAAGTCAGAAATGATCAGTTCTGCAGTCTTGGTGTTGTGAAGGAGTCGGGTCATAAAAAGGGACAGATTCAAAATGGATACTGGGGAATACATTTACTTCATGGAAAACTCACCGCGATCTCAGGGTCACATCCAGATAAAGATCTCCCAGTGAAGAAGCACCAGAGGACCAGTTCAGCTGGACTGGGACTGGGGGAAGCTGTCCTTTTTTGATACTGACACTGAGAAACACATTAACACATTCAAACGCACTTTCACTGAGAAGATGTTTCCTTACGCAAGGTACGCAACAGAGGGCCCGGGCCGGATTAGATTTGATTCACAGACTCCCAGGTGAGAGACATGCACGCTGACCATTCAGCCAAAGGGACATCCCTGTGGCCAAGTAGCCAGGGCGCATGATCAGTCGGAGGCATAGTGACAGGACCCCACACTGTCACATTACATCCGGACCAAGAGTGAGTTGTCACTGAACATTACTCCAATGACCATCTCTGTAACACTAGAGCATTAGTGATGTGTCATGATCAGGAAGCTGGCTCTGAGAGCCGATGCTTTGTAGTGAATCAGAAGAGTTGGCTCCCAGTTTTGTTTTGTTTTTTTAAGGAAATTGCAGAACTTTGTTTTGATTGACCAGTATGGAGGCCATACAGTCGGTCACATGTGAGCATATAGGCTCATACCATTATGTGAAAACGGAGAGGAAGGCAGATGTTCCACTACGAGGGAAGACAGCAGGCAGTGGTGAGGAGAGAGACTGAGTGCATTGCGTTGTCCTGAAGTGACACCAGAAAGTAAAGCAGCATATGGCTGCACTTTAATTTATTTTGTTGTTTTACAGTATTGTACAGTGTATCTTTTTTTTCACCTGCCTACAGACTACAGATGCACATTAGCTTGCAAGCTATAATCCAGCATGTTTACATCTGTTGCTACATATGTTCATTAATATGTTCTGTCCCTATCAAATAAGCAAATAAATAAATTTTTAAAAAGTTTGAAGACAGAATAAATGCACAAACTTATGAGGCTTCTTCTAAAAACATTGAATGCAAAAAGGTTTTCAACACACAAATCATTCGATTTTTGCTAATTTAAAATTAAATATATGGCTATAAAAGATCCTAAATTAAGAGCAGTTTAGGAGTCAAAAGAGCTGGCTCTCTGAAAAGAGCCGTACATCCCATCAGAGCACGCAGTCTATTTATCATCAGGTTACTGGCCTTTCTGGTTGGTTAGCATGATTTATACAACTGTTATTAAGTATTTGAGTTCATGCATCTTTGATTATGCAAACTGTGTAGTGATGGTTGAAATACCATCAAGTTGGGGTATCCTGAGCCGTATTTTTTTTTTTTTTTTTACCTGCTTGATTTTGTCGTACTGTAATGGAAATAATATTTTAATGGTATTATAATATTGATTTTATTCTTATTGTTAAAATGGCAAGATGTGTGCAATAATCTTTCAGAACTGCATTGGGAGTGCTCTTCTTTTTAGAGCTCCACTGAAAATTACAATTCTTCAAGAGGGATCAAAATACATTTTTAAACCTTTACGATTAACTATAAAAAAGGATCTTGCAGTAAAGGCAGAGAGCATGACATTTGTTGTGTTGGAATTATTTGTCAGATGAATCAAGGCTTAAGTTTGGGCTGACCTTTGGGAAACATTTTTAGTTAACATGTACTATATAATGAGGATTTTGTTTAAATTGCAGGACTGATCAGGTAAGCTTAAGTTCAGACTCATGGCAGTTTCTGTAGCCAATATGCTTCTATCAGAGACTATGTAACAGTTTTTTTACAAACCTCCTGCCATCAAACCTTGTTCCTGCACTCTGCTTTGACCTGGAATGACCCACAAGGGATGGACTATGCATCACTGATGATTTGTGCTTTAAAAAATAAAAAAAAATGAAGTAAAAATGGATGTAAGCTTTTTCACAGTCTTTAAAGAAAAAGGTTAAACATGTTGTGCTTGCATCTGTTCCTGCTGTTTACATAGTCCTGCTAAAAAAGAAATTCAAGAATTCAAACTGCAATGCAAGGACTGTCTGCAGTCACCTTCACCTGTCAGAAAACAACACCTGGATGGTATTGTAAGTCATTGTGGTTGGTCATTATTTTCATGTAATGACAAGTACAATTGTAAACACACTAATTACAATCTGAGGTTTGATGAATATGCTTTATTTCAAGCAGACAAAACAGAAATATGTTCTGTCAGAGTAGATGTACATCTTATTTTTAGAAAAGATCAAATAAATTTCCTACAAAAAAGAACAAAAAAAAAGGGGGGGGGGTGTTTATCTAGCTTGAAAAGGAGCAGAAAGAAGTAACTATTCACTGTTGGGTGAAAGAAAAACAAAGGAGGGCTGAGAGAGTCCGATAAGAAAAACTGAAGGCCAGCTATTTAAATATGCAAAGTACCAGAGACAGGACGACAGATAGATAAAGCACTCCTAACCGACCAGAAAGCAAATCCTAAATGACAAGAAAAAAAAACAACAGAATATAAAATAGAAGTGAAACTGGCTGATCTACTGTAGTTGTGCAAGTGATAAGCCACAGTTAATGGTGGAGTAACTGAGGGGCTGGGAACAGCGTGAAATCAGGTGAGATGATCAGGGGATGCTGCAGGTGTGAATGGCTTGTTTGAACAACATGAGATCTGAAAAGTCAGAATGTTTTGGTAAAAACTACTCTGACCCCTAAAGTTTCAAACCAAATCATTTATGTTATCCTGCCACTAGGTAACAACTTCCCAAAGATCTGTCATGACAGCGGGAAGTGGTTACATAAAACAAGCGGATGGAGATGAAGATGAATAGAGTCAGTTTCAGGAATTTCTTTCAGATTAAATAAATGGGGATAGGTGGGGACCCTCAAATCAGGGTGAGAATCCTAATCTCTTGTCATTCGTGTAGTAGCGCTTCCAGGATTTACCAGTCCTGTCTCTGCTCTTTGGGTAGCTTCGAAAAGACTAGATCTGAAAACTCCAATGTACTCTCCTTTAAAGACTTTTTCTCATTTTTATTGTGCCATTTTTCTGTCCAGCACGTTGGCCAACCTTGGTTGTTGTAAACGTGCTTTATAAATAAACTTGAACTTTAAAAGTGACTAAAGTGCATTTATTTCTATTGCATAGTGACCTTTAAAAACATCAACACGTCTCAGCACACTGACCTTCATCAGGGAGTCAAACAGAATTAATGAGTTCCTGGTATCTTTACAGCAAAATTATACCAACAGAAATTCTCCACCTGTAATCAGCAACACTCTTCCCATAGGAAGCAGAAAAGACTACAAACATGGAAACCTAAATACAGGAGGAGGTCATAATCTAAAATTACAAGATTCTCATATTTACCCCAAAACACCAATGCTGTTAGTCAATTAGTTAGAAAAAAATAATAAAACTGTCCACAGAGCTATTTATAAGAAACATTAATAAAAGACAGTCAAATCTATTTCTTCATTCAGGACAGGATATTTAGTGGCCTGCAATTTAAAATCTTCCCTTTGGTGGAATTTGCTTTGTCTATCTTTTTTTTTCTTATGGAAAGAGGAATGTGATAAATTCCAAATGCATGCAAAGCTAAAAGATCTTTATCAAGCATAAAGCTGCATTTGTGTGATATCTCTTCTCAGCTCGTTCCAAAGGAGGAAAACTGTTGGAATCAGAAAGTCTGTCAAAGACTGAAACATTTGTCAATTAAGTAATGCCAGATTCACAAAAAGGGCTCAACATCTGTTAGTTTATAGGAATTATTCCACCTGCACACAGTTCAGTTACTTCATACAGACCATAAAGTCACGTTTTTATCTGTAGGCTTCATGAGTTTGCATGAGTAACGTGCTGTCATGTTTCTCCATGTATGAAATATCTCCTTTTCCTTTATTTGCATAAAATTACCTCATATGATAGTTTGACTTTGTGAGCTGCACCTTTGAGACTCACCATCGGAGCAGACACAGGAGAAGCAACAGTGTAAAAACTGGGAATATTGGGATACTTAAAAAGGAGTTTTCAAAACGCCTTAGGTTACAGTTAAATTAAATTTGAAGGACAACATCTTTATTGCTCTCCCATCTTTATATTGTTTCAGTCTGAGGCTAAATGTCCTCCCCGTCAGTAAAGGATCTGTTCTGCACACTCTGCAACAACATCTTCAAAGAGCCTGTTAAACTGGACTGCAGCCACAGCTTCTGCAAGGACTGTCTGCACGGATGGTGGTCCGAGAAGCAAGCACGCATGTGCCCGCTTTGTAAAGAAATATCTTTAGGAGATCCAACATGCAACATGGACTTAAAAAACTTGTATGAAGCTTTTTTACTGGAAATGGATGAAAAAGCACCTGGAAGGTCTGGTGCTTTCTGCAGTCTGCACTCTGAGAAACTGAAACTGTTTTGTTTGGATCATCAGCAGCCTGTGTGTCTCATCTGTCGAGATTCAAAAGCACACAACAACCACAGATTCAAACCCATCGATGAAGCTGCAGAGGATCACAGAGAGGAGCTGCAGCATCACCTGAAGCTCTTCAAAGACAAACTTGAGCTTTTTAGACAAGTTAAAGGAAACTTCATCCAAACAGAAGAGCACATTAAGATCCAGACCCAGCGCACAGAGATGCAGATTAATGAGCAGTTCAAGAAGCTTCATCAGTTTCTGCAAGAAGAGGAGAAGGCCAGGATCACAGCTCTGAGGAAGGAGGAAGAGCAGAAGACTGAGATTATGAAAGAGAAGATTGAGGATCTGAGCAGGAGCATTGCAGCTCTGTCAGACACGGTCACATTCTCAGAGGAGGCGCTGAGAGCCGAAGACGTCTCATTCCTGCAGAACTACAAGGCAGCGATTGCAAGAGTCCAACAGCAGCCCCTGCTGGATGACCCACAGCTGGTGTCAGGTGCTCTGATAGATGTGGCCAAACATCTGGGCAACCTCAACTTTAATGTGTGGAACAAGATGAAGGAGGTGGTTTCCTACTCTCCGTTGATTCTGGATCCAAACACAGTTGAGCCGCACCTCATCCTGTCCGATGACCTGACCAGTGTGGCGTTTGGCCAGAGGCAGACGCTTCCTGACAACCCCGAGAGGTTTGATCTGCGTCACTGTGTCCTGAGTTCTGAAGGCTTCAGCTCAGGGACTCACAGCTGGGAGGTTGAGGTCAGAAACGAGCAGTTCTGGGGCTTGGGTGTGTTACAGGAGTCAGTTCAAAGAAAGGGGAAAATACACACAGGTTATTGGGGAATATGTCTCTTTAACGATAAATACACAGCCGTCTCTCCTTCACTTCCAAACAAAGTTCTCCCAGTGAAGAAGCTCTGGAGGATCAGAGTCCAGCTGGACTGGGTTCATGGGAAGTTGTCCTTCGTTGATCTTGATACTAACAAACACATTCACACCTTCAAACAGGTTTTCACTGAGAAGCTGTTTCCTTACATTTCCACCAAGAATGAGTTACCTATGAAGATATTACCAGAAACAAAACAGCACAATACTCCTTCATCAACTGGTTTTTAAGGGGGGGGGGGGGGGGGGGGGGGAGCAATGGTTAACAGCCTTGATACAGTATGAAAAATGCCAACAAAGATATGATGAGGAGATTCTTATATTTGGCATATCTTTCATTGAATACATGCAAGACATTTCATGTTTTGTCTCAACAACTTGATTTAATTTATTAATATACTTTTTTTTTTTCTTCATTTTGGGCCAGAAACAGGCAGGAAAAGTAGCTGAATGACAGTAAACTTCCAGTCAGGATCTGGACTGGTTCCCAGGCTAATGAGGCTCACCTGTGCCTCGTTCCACCTGATTGCTGGTTAGGTATTTAAGCCCAACTGGTCTTTCCCTTCTTGCCAGATTGTCACTCCTGCTGGGATTTTTTTTCCTGTCACTTGTGCTGGTGGCTGTGTTCTTAGTTTATTGCCTTTCTGTTTTGGTTAAATAAATCCTTGTTTATCCCCTCCTTTGGTTTTTATATCTGCTTTTTGGGTTTCAAACAGCTCCATGACACTTCCTATCTACAAGCGATGGAATAAGGGATGTAACTGTAGCTGCTTGTAGCTCATGTAGTTTCAAAGCCTAGAAATTTGTTGCACTAAAGATTATACATGTCTCTTGAATGAAACAGTAAAGATTTACTAAAGATTATTTTTTTTTAAAGCTATGCTTTTTGAGTTTTTGTAATTATTCTTTACATTTTTGTTTCTCTTTGTTTCTGAGTGTTTATAATTTATGCATTTATAAATGGCAAAAAGGAAAAAATCTTGAAAGAAACGTTGAAATAATATCACAATATATGTGTTTGAGGGTCTTTTTCATTAGTTAAAGTGTTATGATTTAAACCAAGATATTTTAATATTTCTGGAAAATTGTCAAAGAAACTGAATCCAAACTTTACAGTTCTGCAAGTAGAGTATGCTGGTGCAGCGGTGTACACAAATATCAATGATTCATCACACAAAAAGCAATCCCTGTTTTTCTTCAAATGTCTTAACTGCGCTTCTAAAACACTAAACATGACAAACAGTTTTTTCTGCTACCTAAAACTGAGCAGTGTGATTCATGGGACACAAAACAGGAATCAAATATACTGGCTGATATGTTGTGGTTCATCTTGCCAACGTCCACTTAGCTTGTCATGATGAATCTAAAATAACCAACATTATTGCTTCTTTTTATTCCCAACATGCATTGAGTTTGCCAGTTTCTTTGTTTGTTTTTTCCCCATTTCTTAATCTTCAAGTTAAACCTGGGACCCCCTCAAACACAAACCAAACTTACTACTTCCAGAAAACTGATCTTCACACGAAAGGCATATAAAAAAAGACAATACACTGATAAGATGTGGTCAGTAGTTTATATTATTCTCTTTTTTAAAAAAACTTCATTACAAGAACGAGCTTCATTCATTCATTCAGACACAGTCTTAACAAGGTCAGAGGTCTGAATGCTGCTATACACCAACAGACATGGAGCCACTGCTCAGCACACAGAGGCAGAGTCTGAACTTACATCTGACTAATGAGCTGTATATGATCACAGTCAGTACTGGTACCTCTGCAGCTGAACCAGCAGTAACATGAACAAGCTCCACAAACCTTCAACTACAGCGGATTTTTTTCACTTTCTCATGGGTCACAATTCAAAATGTTTCATGTTAGATTCAGTCTCAGTCAGTAAAAAGCATAAAATATGGCAAGACATTTGTCAGGACTTTCAATTTAATACAGTGCCTTGAAGAAAATAGTTCCTGGTGTCTAATATTTCTCATCAGGACAGCATGACGGATGTCTCTCAGTAAAACCAGCAACTCTCACGTCCCATGTTGGACGAACAAATGGACTCAATGCTCATTTCTTACTGAGAATTAGCCATTACATCAAAGGTTTCAGCAGCTTTTTCATCACAACCAGCTGTTCCAGTCACAACAAAGTTGGAAGTAATCCTGGATTGAACTGTATAGCGCGCTAATAAGCTATTCAGTACTTAGATAAAAGTTGCTTTGTTCTTCTGAAGGAGGATGACACTAGATCTCTACACAGAAGCTTGGGATACAGAAAGATTATAAAATAAAAAAAACAATAACTAAAAGAAAAAAAAGACATTTCATGAAGGATGGGTTTCTTACATTATTGAGCGAGAAGCACAACATACGTTCAAAAGGCTACTGAGAATAGTTTATCTGTCCCTTTACTTGTAGGCATAGACATGTGTTTGTTTTAAACAACTATGGTCAATCAGAAAAATTTCATTAGCATTTTTTTTTTTAAAGAAATCTCCGTTCAGGAGAATCTTTACAGGTGTGACATGTTTTTGACCAATTAAACCACATGTGGCCTCAAAAAGGCTACTGTTCTCAAAATGATTAGTTAATTCAGGGGACAAAAAAATACTAGTCAGATATCTGTGATGGTTTTGTGTTGGGTATCACTTAAAATGGTCCAATTAGGCCAGATTCTTGTAGGTGACACACACGTCTGTACCCATAAGGCAGAAAATGGATGAAAATTTTTCTAAGAGGTCTTTTAAACCCCTAACTCAGCCAATTCTATTTAGGCAACCAACACTGCATCTTGTATGAACTTCATTCATAATTATGATCTAATAAACCTTCCAGGGGGAAAAAAAAAAGTTTGTGGATAGGATATTTTAAAAAAGACAGGGAAAAAAAGGCTGAACTGTCACAGATTATTACACGATGCATCATTAGCAAGTTGGCATTCTTGATGTAGCAGCAGAGATGATGTAGTGAAATGTCCTAATATGTAGATCATCATCATAGAGAGGACAAAGACTTCTGATTTACCAAATACATAAATTTGACTTGAGTTAGCATTTTCCCCTACAAAAGAACATATTCTGTTACAAACCAGATTTATTCTGACAGAGATTTGACTAAAACACCTTTAGAAACAACCGGCTGTGACTTTACAAGGTCCCAGTGCACACCGGGTAAATCACTGCAGCAAGGTGAAGTCAACAACATTATCAGGTGTAGCTAAACACTTCTCTAAGCCAAAACACTTCAAATGGCTGACTGGAACATCTGTAAACATATAAACTGCAGATTGTGACTATAGGCTTGCTGCATCATGTTTACCCTTTAAGCAGTAACTGTTTTTTGTTTTTTTTCTTTGTAGCAAACGGCTACATGATACAAGAACAGAAAACCTGTTTATTTTATACCTGCCAATATAATTTCTCTTAAGAAAGAAATCAAATTATGAGTATGCTGGACTTACATTCATTGTGTGAACACAAACATGACTTCTGTTTGTTTAAACATTCACATTTTCAGAAAACTTGTTTCCCTTCCCTCCCGTACACATCTGTAGCTTTAACTGCATTTTGTTGAACAGAGCATGATTCTATCATGTAGCTGTTATTTGATCCTGCAGCATCCCTTCACTTACATTATCCAGAGTGTAAATGTGTAATGAATCTAACCAGCAGTGTTCATATCGCTCCCCAACCCCACCACCTTCTAAACATCTTCATCATTAACCCCTCCACCAAGTGTACCAGCCCCCTCCCCTATTTTTGTCCTCTTTATCACCCGCTTACTGTACCTAAACTTCCTGCTGTTTTTGACTTCACCATCATTTCTTACTGGTAGCAGATGCAGCTGAGCAGGGCTAAAAAGAGTTCAAATTAATTTAATAAAGAAAGGAAAACAGAAAAAAAGCCTTTTGCTCCTCCACCATCTGTTTGACCCTTTTCTTTCTGGCACAATTAGTGTGTTCAGTCCAGTTTGTATAAAATTTAGTAGGATTTTCTCCTTTCTCCAGCCGATGCTACATGATGATTCGTGGCTCTGGGACTGACTCGTTGATGGATTTATGAGGCAGGACGTTGGCACCGTTCAGGTAAAGCTCATCGTTCACAATCACGTCCTCCCCCAGCACTGTCACATTCTCCATACGCACCTGATGGCACAGATACGCAAGTCATCATCAACCCTTTTGATGTAAGCGTGTCAACATAGACAACATATGAAGATAGATTTATTAAACATGCTGACTGCCCCCTGGTGGCTGAGTTTGGTACAGCTGAAGAACTGGACTTGATAACATGAAAGGACTGCTCCTGTCCTTCACTCAGCAGTAAATTGTAGTATCCAGAAAGTCCAAAACAACCTTTTAATCAAATTAACAAGGTTTCTACTCGTACTTGGACAGGAACTCAGTACCGTCATCAGTCCTTATTGCTCAAAATTTAGCTGCAGTTGTCATCACACAGTGCCAAGGTTTGATTTATTGGGGTGCTATGGGGAGCTGGCTTCCCTGAAAAACATTCCCCTCAGGAGGGCTCAAAAAAAATAGCCCATTTTCAGGTTGTATTTCTTTTTATTTTCAACAAGGTTACTGATGTTTCTTGAGATAAAATAATGCATTAATTTGCCAGCTTTGTGAGTTTATTCATTTATTACAGTACATTAAATTTCCAACATATTTCCTTTTAGTTTTAGACAATCTTGCATTGAATCCATTCATGATGGCCCTGCCTTCTAATTACTGGATTTACGTAGCCTTTCCACTCATGTCTGCTGTGTTATTGAATGGATCAGTGGTAACTTTGTTACTTTAGAAAACTGTAATAAAGACAGTTTTACAGCCCAGGCTGCAGTGGCCGTGACTGAATTGTGGATTAATAAACCGGACTGACCTTAGTCATGTTTATTTTTGGTTTATTTTATTATTTTGATGATAATGCAAGTTTGTTTCTGCACTAAGACGCAGACGATCCTTTATGTTTCAATGACGATGACTCACTGAAAGTGTGCTGCAGGCCACCAGAGTGCTTTTTGTGGTTGTTAAAGAACTTCCTTATTCATTTCTTGTTTTCTTCAATATTTAAGTACTTGCAAATACTAAAAAATTCTGCCTGTCCCACAGATCATCCATGTTCATCCACATATTTATTCAAAGCTGTTTAAATTGAGCTCCTCCGGTTCCCATCGATAAAAGCATGAAAACATTTGGGTGTTTGTAAATTATGATATTTTCCTCCACTCACCCACTGGCCAACGGAGGAGCTCCACCCCACGATGCAGCTCTCCAACCAGGAGTGCGATCGAACCCTCGACCCTTTTAACACCGTGCACCGCTTTATCCTCACGCCGTCCTCCACAACCACGCCGGCACCAATAGTGACGTTAGGGCCGATGGTGCAGTTCTCCCCGATCTGGGCTGTTGGGTCCTTAAGAACAAAAACAGAATATATATCCGTCATGGAGGGAAGTTATTTATTTGTCAAGCAGAATCAACGACTTGCACCTACCACCAGGACGTTGCCAAGGAAACCAGGCCCCGTGCGTAACCTCTCAGGAGCATGTTGCCTTAGCGACTGGAGGTACATACACATCCCTGTCAGGAAGTCTTTAGGCTGACCGATGTCCATCCAGAAACCTGCAGACAGATTGACAGAAAAACAGCCAGACAAACAAGCAGTTAGTTACTATGGTAACCACCAGCTGTCTCCTTGAGATCTCCAACAGATGAGTTATTGAACAACAAGATTACATGTTCAGCACAGAATAGACTTCTACATGTCATCTACTTACTTCAAACTCTACCATATACAATGATCAGCCACATCATTACAACCACCTGCCTGAGACTGAGTGGGTTCTTCACAGCCCTGACCCACCCAAACATGGACTCCACTAGACCTCTGAAGGTATGCTCTTCTACTGGATCAGAAAATGCAACCCAGAATATGTTCACCACTATGCATCAATGGGACTGATTGCTGGTTTACCAGGTTTTCCTTCCAACTATTGCCCGTCGTAGTGGGAGCATCTGGGCAGTTGTGGAGTTATGACGTTGCTATCTAGCATGACTTTGCCTTTGTTAAAGATGCTGAAAACCTTGTGCTGGCACTCTTTTCTGCTTCCACACGTTAACTTCAAGGACAAAATGTTCACTTGCTGCCTTTTAATCCC
This sequence comes from Atherinomorus stipes, assembly GCA_023101725.1. NCBI lineage: Eukaryota > Metazoa > Chordata > Actinopteri > Atheriniformes > Atherinidae > Atherinomorus > Atherinomorus stipes. Next base: position 325,430 of record JALJCO010009077.1, read on the forward strand.
ACCTACTAACTGTTATCTCACTAACAAGATAATCTGTGGTCATTGTCAGTGGTCACAGTGTTAAAGGTGGCTGATCAGTGTATATTTCATTACATAAATATTCTATAGTTTGATGTAAAGTTCTGTTTAAAACTGGACTATGGTTATGAATTCAACAGAAATGATAAAAATGTTGCACAATCACATAAAGTCAAGATAAATCTATAAGGTTGGGGTGCTGAGGGAGATTACAAGTAAAAATACAGATTTTTTAAAGGGTAAAATGATCTTTCTATGGGGAAGGGGGGCAGGTTTGTCCGCACAACTAGTTGGTTCCACTGTTTCATATCAAACTGAACAAAAAAAGACTCCTAGAGAGGCATGAGGATCTAGAGAAGCACCAAGAATAGTTTAGATCTGTTATTTCTGTCTGAACATGAGAACATTTAGCTTTAAGTGTGAAGACCATCTTATCTGCAGGATTACTGCAGAGATTTCTGTGTCAGACGGCGTTTTTTGGAGAGGGATTTGGTGCTTCTCTGCCCTCAAAATCTTGTAATAACTACATGAGTTTGGATATGAGGAAAGATCCAAACACTTACGTCTGGTGGTGCTGTGAGCTGCAGGGACCAAAGCGAGCACACGGGTCAACTTTAAACAGCTGTTCTGTGCTGACGCTGCTAATGTGTCTTTATTTAGACCAAGTACCGTTATCAATGTTCTTAGTTTTATTTGTTCAATATTTCATTTACAGCATTTTATTTCCTTTGTTTTACCTGAGAAAAATAATTAAAAACTGAACCATACTTCCAAAACGGAGGACTAAACTAAAGTTGGGCATGTTCATCCAAAGACCAAAAGATGAACCACTTCATGCATCAACTCATTTTAAATGAATGAAGACACAAAATGAAACTTTAAAACAATGATTCTGGCATTTAAAACACAATATTTGCCCCCTGCAGAGTTGTGTTTACTTCCACCTGTTTCATATTGTAAGTTGTGGGTGCGAGCACAAGCTTAGAATCCATCTAAACTTTGTTTTAGGAAGAAAGATACATGAAGTAAAACCCAGTGATGTTAAATGGTCATATTTTCAGTGTCCAAACTGAGGCTGTAGCCCCACATGGTGTATTATAGTACTGTGCTGTAGTGCTGCTGCAGTAGTAGTGCTGCTGCAGTAGTACTGCAGCAACGCTAACATTTACCTTGCAGCTCCATGGCATAAAGATGACCCTCCTCTGCCATGACAGGAAATATTTCTTTCTCGATGGATGTCGGTCTCAGCTGGACACAAACAGAACAGAGTCACAACCACGCATAAAAAAGTGTTAATCTAAGCACAAGATCATTATTGCTTCGTTGAGGACACACATCTATGTAAAAGTCAGTTATCACCTGGATCCTGCTGAGCATGCTGGGATTGAAGATGTACATTCCTGCGTTAATCTTGTTAGAAACGAAGACCTGCGGTTTCTCAACAAAGCGATGGATCTTCCCGGTGTCAGAATCAAATACCACCACACCGTATTTAGATGGCTCCTCCACACGTGTAACCTTTGACACACGCACACACACACACACACACACACACACACACACACACACACACACACAAATATTTAGTTGCTCTGAAGTCTCTGTCAAATAATATATGTCTATATATATGTATATACTGTCTGTATACATATATATATACACACATACATACATACATATACACATATATATACACACATATTCTTTATTTTACTGTTCTTTGTGTTGAATTTAATTAACTAGAAACAGCTACATCAGTTTTGATCCATTTAATCCACCAGGGCAGGGCTCCAGACTAACTTTCAGCACTGGTCACACCGGTGCACCTAACTTTGTCATTTTAGTGCACCAGCAAAAAATTTAGGTGCACCTCATTGTTTCCAGCATCTCTGTATGCATCTCATTTTAATCCAGTTTAAGGATTTTCTTTTAATCATTTTAGGTCTACAGGAAACTGATTTTCTCCTCCAAAGTTAAAATGCTACGTTTGTCTATACAGAAGCCATCATCAAATTTAAAGGATGATCCTGTTTTGTTTCAGCCCAACACATTTTTCATTAATTTATGGACTGTGACTTTGTGAAGGATGAAGGCTCATAATCATCCTTTATTTTGATCCAACTGACAGGAGGAGTCACTTCAACCAGTTTACCAGTGCACAACATGGTCAGCTTCTAATCCTCTGAGTGGGCAGTCTGCAGCAGCTGGAAAGCTAAAATAAACTCTGCGACTATCTCACCACGATGGTTCCCTCCTTGCCGTGGTTGCGGTGGAACTGCAGCAGATCTTTGAAGGGAAAATCACAGATGACGTCCGAGTTGAGGACGAAGAAGGGCTCGTTATCGACGTTCAGCAGCTCTCGTGCCAACGCCAAGGGCCCCGCTGAGCACAGACACACAAACTATTCAGTTTTCATTTTCAGAAATTTTCTGAAAATGTACAGCAAAGTGTGGATTAAGTTTAAACCGAATAACTTGACTGGGCAAACGGCAACAATATGAAGTGATTAAACTTTAAGTGTGGACATTCCTGGTCTGTTTTTGTCCCATCTGGCTCACTTCATTTCTATGAAAGAAGAACTTACACGGCGTGGTATTTCACTTCTTAGGTAATGGGCTACAGTATATGCACAACTCCACTACTTCCTGAACTTAAGCTTCTTTGTTTCCTGGCTTTCGTTACTGGACAAACTGATTAATCCAGGTGTGTCTAGCCATTGTTGTCATGGTTACTGAGGTCAGGCACACCATAATTAATCAATTTGTCCGGTAATGAAAGACAGGAAACAAAGGAGCTGGGTTAAAGGAATACAACACCCACAGAATGACATGCCTTTATTTTCTACTCACCCTCATGCTGAGCAAGACTGAACTGGAGCACTTTTTTAATATCTCAAATGCAGCCAGAGACCCGAGGGGGGGGGGGCTTTTCGTTATCCGCTGACTTACATATTATGAGGCCTAAAACAAAAAGGTCCATAAAAGTAAAAAAAAAAACTTGGCAATATTCCACCATACTGCTCATCCAATGTAATCCAAGTGTCCTGAGTGGGTCGCGTCCATAATTTACTCAAAACAACATCATTTAGTATATTTTTATAGCCTAAACAGTTGTACATCGTACTTCCGCGAAGCGCGTTCATGCAAGTTCACAACACTACCGAAACTGTGGCATTCAGCACCTATTCTGCCGATAATCCAAGCGTAGAAAGAGAAATTTGCTGTTTACGAACGAGTTGTGGACAAACACAAGAGGGGTTGGCTGATTTGAAAGAAAGTGCGCTGTCTTGCCTGCCCCCGCTTCCATAGTGTTATGAACTCACATGAAGTACAATGTTCTACTGTTTAGGCTCTAAAAATATACTAAATGATGTTGTTTCGAGTAAATTTATGGACGCTACCCACTCAGGACACTTGGATTACATTGGACGAGCAGTATGGAGGAATATTGACAAGTTTTTGTGGACTTTTTGTTTCAGGCACCAGTGACCTCCATTATATGAATATCGGCAGATAACACCCCCCCCCCAACCCCCCGATCTCCAGCTGCATTTGAGATATTAAAAAAGTGCTCCAGAGTCTTGCTCAGCATGAAGGTGAGTAGAAAATGTCATTCTGTAGGTGTTGTATACCTTTAAGTTCAGGAAGTAGGAAGGCCTGTATCCAGTGTTGGCCTCTGCACACACAAGCAGATCTAGAGGATGGATTCCATATCATTTATGGAAACACTTGAACATGCAGCATTCCCAAATGAGATGCACAAAATCTTACTTTTGCACATCTGCATTCAAGAGAACTAATATCTACAGTACATCTATCAGGTTGCTGAATTGTTTAAAACAACCTGAGTTAAATAAAAAATGTGAAGATGCCATCCACACTCCAGACTGTATTACATGAAGTTTTCATCTCCAAGTGACTTCAGTCTGTGAAACTGTGCTGTTCTCATACTGGTACCTGTAAGTAAAATGACCTTGAACCACGAGAAACATAATAAAAAGTGTTTTGCTGTTGTACTGAAATAGTTCCCCGTCTGTTTAGTTGTGTCTAAAGTGAAGAGACACTCACCGGTTCCCAGAGGCTCCTGTTCATGAGACAGAGAGATACGAATCCCAAGCTGAAGAGAAAACAGTGAAATATTCAGGATGAAGCAGATGGAGAACAATCATCATTCTGATAGACTCAGAATCCATCAGACTGAATCAAAATGTTCAGAAAGGACTCAACCATGAGAAAACACAAACATCATTTATTCCTCAATCCCAGTTGTACAAAAGTCCTTACCAGACTCTACTAAAGCCCTATGAACATTAACAACTAATTAATGTGATGAAAATGGGATTTTCTTTCAATAAAGCAATAAAGATTCAGAAATTACGGTATCATAAAGATTGAGCTAAAATTTTCAAATCAAAGTAGCTACAATCAGAAGTATCAAACTTAACTGATTTTTATTTACTGACTTTATTGATTGATAAACTAAATGTTGCTTTCGCCTATATTTTCTATCAAAAGTAAAATCTAGTAGCTGAAGTCTTTGCAAGGAGGAACTAGCTAAAGTTTTCTCTGGTTATTATTACACTTTAACTAAGATTTGTGAGCAGCTGCAAATCTGGAACAGCAACAGTGGGAATCTCCAGTTCATCAGGGGAGCTGATAATCAGAAGACTCCAGTTTACCTCCAACTCACACCAGCTTATGTTACAACGCAGATCATAAGAACATGACATCAACCTAATCACCTGTTCGGGTAAAATATTTACAGTAAGATGCACTCTCTCTTAGATAACAAAAAAAGACTGATTTATCTGATCCCCTTTAAGTCCTCGATCAGTGTTGCAACACTTTGCTCTTCAGTAAGTTACGTCTTTTAATGGTTCAGCATCAGACAGCAGGTGGGGAAGAGTCATTAACCCTAAAAAGGCTCCTGTCCACTATATAATTTCTATATAAAATATATATATAAATACCGTGTAAACATTGAACTGGTGGTAAATGAGCTTTCTGAGGACGTACATGTTATATACCCAACATTCTGAAATGCTGGTAATTCTGAAAATGAAAGTATGTTGTTAGTATGTACTGTATGAATGTGACTATGCAGCAAGCTTATTGCTGAATCCATGTGTGTTCATGCATAAGTAATGTAAACTACATTCTGGATCAGGACACAAAGATTAAGTCAGAAGTGACAATGACTTATGACTCAGTATGTACTCACCTCCCTGAATTTGTGTGTTCAGGAATAAAAACTCTCATAAATATATTCACAAGGGCCAAGCATAGAGATCACAGGTCTATGTGCTTTCATGCACAAATTTAGTGCTGCTCCTTTTCACAAATATCAACCGTCAGAAAAATACATCACAATTTGCACTGTGATTGACAGAGCTGTGCTCTGTGTGCTGTCATCAAGTGTCAGTGTGATGATTTAGCTTACGTACTCTCTGCTCCTGGACTCTCATTTCTCTCTCCAGCAGCTCTGACATGTAGCTCACAGCCAGAACCACATGGTTCACCCCGGCCTGCAAACACACACAGAGTGACCGATCAATAAGTACTAAATTAACCCTTTAGTGATGCATCTAAATCCCTGTCAGTGTCTCTTCCATACCTTGACAAGTGCCTCCACCTGGTGCAGTAAGATGGGCTTGTTGCAGAACTCCACAAGCGGTTTGGGGACGCTCAGGGTAAGTGGTCGCAGACGGGTCCCGTACCCACCCACCAGAATTAAAGCTTTCATGCTTCTAAAAAAAGGACACATGTCAACAGAAAGGGTTATCAGCCTGAACAAGAAAAATGACGATGGCAATATTAAACAAAACAAGCATGGTCCAAACAGTGAAAACAAAAAATGGTTTGTTTCTAGGATATTAATGATTTTAAGTAACATTAAAACAGAATGATCAAACACAGGTAAACAAAAACCTGCAAGAAAAGAACAGAACAAGGCTAAGATTAGCTGATACTTACTGGGTGCGATATATTTTCAGACTGACAGTTTTACTCTATCTGGAAGGGAAAATTATTGTGTAGCCTGTTGTTTTTATCTATTTGTTTATCTATTTACCTGGTTAACATAGTTATATTTCAGTTATGATTGTTCTGAAACCATCTGAGCAGTGACAACTTACTGTACTTAAAACTTTAATAAATTATTTTTTAATAGTTTCAAGAGTGGAAAACCTAAAATTTGGCTTCTTAAACATGTGAAGCATAAAATCCTGCAAGAGACACCAGAGTTTAATAACTCATAGCAAACAGTTTAAAATTGTGTAAAATCACGTTTCTTGTCTTTTACTACAAACATTAGTTTTACTCCCAATTACAAAGATAAGTAAAAAGAATACTTCTCTTTGTGAAAACATTTCTCAACTTATTGATCAGGCCAAAGAGAGGCATTAGTGAGCTAAACCAGACACAGACCCATTCATCAGCCATGTCTGCTTATCCTTCTTAAGGTCAGGGTGGGCTGACACTTAAACTGTATTTAAGGATTTAAATACGGTTTGTCAAACACTGGAGGACGGTTTCTTGAGTCGCTTGCCAGGTTTCTAGAATTACTTTTTAGTCATTAGGAAAAGAAAATAGTGAATACATATGATCAGACTAGAAAAAAAAAAAATTCAACCAGTTAAAAGAATACTAGGTGGTGCATATCATTTATCATGTAGTTATTTAATCTCATGTATCAGTCTGTTATTATGGAATGAGCTCTACACTCGTTTTAATACACTTATAAACTAAAGTCCATCAATACCTGTACTGTACTAACAAAATAAAAACAGCAAAGGTAAAACAAACAGTTGAATAATGAAGACAGTGATTCAAACGGGTACTAGTTTCGGCACTACACCATAAGCTAATATACATCTGTTTGAACGACAAAAGCTTTTACTATGGAGAGCAGTGTATGAAAGTTGTACTTTTATCGGAAGTCTTATAGGTACAATGTATGAATGAAGATTTATGGGTTTGCATGTGTCTCCGTTGAACTTCCAGTTATTGTACCCATTGCTCGCTAATGTTAGCTTCTCTGGCTAACTTAAACTGACCACAAACCGCACTTTTAGGGCTGGACTATTTAGTTGTTTTGTCTGTATATGTGTGAATGCGTGAAGAAAGTGGTAAACTTACTTAGATTTGTTCACTTAATCTTCAGGAGATTTCTGAATCACTGAAACTCCGGGAATGACACGTATGATCGTTCAAACCTGAACTCCTTGTTTGGCTTCCGGTGCAGCAGCAGCACATCAAGTCGATGATGTCAGACATGGATCATCCGGTCTAGCTTTTCAGAACAAAGGTCGTAAGGAGCTGATATTTTATTACGCTTCGTCACAGTTTAAAAAAAATTTTTGCAAGGGGAAAATTTGCCTGGAAATGCTACATAGAAATCACACAGCACATTTGTACATCAATGCTTATTTTGCCATATTCATCTGCATGTTTAAAAAGAGATGTAATTCATGCCTGTCTGCGCTACTTGAACATTAATTAGTTGGCATTGCGCTTGAGGTGCGCTGCTCGTGTGGCTGCACCCTCAGTCTGCCGGTCTGACACTGACAGGTTGTACTGAAAACAAAATTTCATTGCACTGGGACGCCGGTACAATGACAAAGTCTTCTGAATCTGAATCTGAATTAGATTTTTAAAAACTTCCATTTCCAAAGGAATGTTAGTCATATACTATGCTACTTCTCAACTAATTTGCTTTTGTGCTATTGCTTTTTAATACAAAATAGCTTGATCGTTCATATGATTTCTGTACCATTTGTTTTTCTAGTTGCCTTTGAATTTTTTCATATTGATTTTGATCTTTTTCTGATCATTTGTTTTGTTTACTGTTCTAATATCCACACGCTACAAAATAATCAAAGTAAATGTCTATTTAAGTACAGTACCTCTGAGGATAGGCCTAAATCAAGAGGGATGCAATGATAAGAAAAAGCAATTATGAACATTGCATGGAAATAAGATTATGAAGTTATTACTGTCATAATTTTAAGTAATAATTTATATGCTATATCCCAATAAGTTACTTTATTTCGTTTGACAGATTTTGACAACTTTTATTCAAAATATAGTTATGCTGTTTTTACAACTGTACAGTTTCCGGTCTGAGAAGCTGCTTCTCGTTAGCTTGATGGTCAGTTTTTACTGTTTTCTTTACGTCGGGAAGTTCAAGTTGACCGGAAACCAAACTAAAACCAGCATTTGTCTCCGAGTTATCAAAATGGCATTCAAAAGATATTTTGTATTGGCAGTCTTCCTCATAAATACAGCATCGTGTCGCTGTTGCCACAACTTTTCCATAATTGTTATTCAGCCTGTCCCCTGCCCCCCCTCCTGACATAACCCTCCATGGTATGCGCTACTCACCACAGACCCGCCTCTTCACAGGTTCTGGCCAATCAGAGAAAAACAGCGTGGCGAATAAAGACAGACATTAATTCCACACTTTACATAAGATGTAATCACTGTACAGTCAGGGATCTTCCAGTCTGACAGCTTTTTAAGATCCTATCAATTTTTACGGTCTTTGTTGGTGTATTACATTTTCTATGGTGACATTCCATGTGTCATGCTGCCTTCAAATACTGCAGGAAATACCAGTCCTAAGCTGAAAATAGTAACTGCCTATAGTCTGCTAGATGAGTATCTAATTTGAACATTAACTTTCTAACTCAATGTTCACGCATACCACAAAAAAACAAAAAATAACAAAAAAGCCACCGGAAAAAAGAAGTAAAAGTAAGACTTGTAGAAATCAATGTCAAGAGTTGCCTTTATGATCTGATTTTAGTTTGTCTCATCTACAAAGGCATTTATGTTGTAGAGATAAAAGACTGAATGTCCGTCAGCAGGATTATACAAATATCAGTTGATGCAAATAAAGATCACTTATTTTGGAAACCGCGGTGAGGCTTTGTATTCGCTTTGTTTCAGCTACTGCATTCCAGTTCATCCACTAGTAGTTTTTCAAGAGGCACTTATGAAAACAAATAAATAAAAATAAAAAACAGTTAAATAAGGAGCTGATGTTAATAATAACAAAAAATGACCAAGTTTAAGACATTTAAAAAATAAATAAGTTGTCTTAAAATAGTGGTAAAAAATGTCCTATTAATGAAAAATAACCAATAAACCAATGAACAATATTTGTTTTCGTAAAGACCCGACTAAGCAAGACAGATTACTGTTCAAAGGTTAAAATAATCAAAGTTGATTTTTCTTTCTTTCCTTACAGTAATGGGTATCTGCAGGAAAACATGTTCCACAGTTTTTCTTCATAGATGCCTTCTTTAAATCAACTTCACCACAATAGTGGATGTTAACTTTGTCAGTGACCACAAAATAGAGACGAGGCGGGGGGGGGCCTCCGATGAATCTGTTGACAACAAAGCCAGGAAGCATTTAAGTTTATGGTGTTGGCCAACAAAACTTTATTAAAAAAAAAAAAAAGTCTGCAAGGCACATTGGGCAACACATCTGGTCATAATAATAAAAGGTAACCATTAAATATTTATATTAAATGTTTCTATAAGTTTTTAATGTTCATCACTCAATCATTTCACTAGAAAGTGAAACAAATATGCTTTTCATGGCTGTTTCAGAGGAAATACCGGCAAGAATTAAATTAATTCTGCGAGTAATCTGGTAAAATGAGCTCAAACATGCAACCTTTACAGTGATGGAGCTGTGTGATGTAATATTTGCTGAAGTAATCAATTCCATTTAAAATGACCAAATAAGAAACGAAAAAGGGCAACATTTTTTTCCATCCCAACACTGAATATCAGTAAAGAAAATTCATTGCTGTAAAATGTGACGTTTGAGTCAACATTTTCATGGGGCTGTAGTGCACAACACGTGTCTGTCGTGATATGATCCATGTTTCATTCTCCTCCTATAAGCCTGCAGGCGACAGCGTGTCTGTCATCAGAGGTCAGGGGTTCCAGCGCAGGTCACAGACCAACGCGATGTGGTCAGAAGGGTGAGCCACGCTGGGCAGAGCTTCATACGTGGTGACCTCTTGGTGACTGGGCAACGGAATCACCTGCTCCACCTGCGCACACACAGCCGCATGTTAGACCAGTTACACTGCTACATCACAAGATAATCCAACTAACCACTTTTCAGGCTTAAACTGCTGATGTGAGTTTACTTTTTATTTCTAGAAAAGCTGTTTACCATCTTTAAAACATCTCAGGTCTCCACTAAAGGTGATTAACTGCAAAATCTATTGATAATTAAACTTTCAAGTTCTGCCATCTTGGTTTTCTGCATGTAAGGTTAGCTGTCCCTTTAAGCCAAAGTAATATCATCATATAAATTGTAATCTCGTTTAAAGGATTAAAAACTTAACCCAGGAATTTATCTGAAAGAGATTTAGCCATTAAGGGATTTTTATCTGTGGAAGTTTAACTGGACTGCTGCATAAATCTAATACATCAGCAGTTTTGTGGTAGTAACACTGATTACAGTTGCAATTCTGTAAAACCTTTGAAGGCCAAGTTGCGACCCCTGAATGCCTTTGACATAATACCATCAATGATGATTAGAGATGAGCCACATGGCTACGATTCTTTTGCAGGATATTAGGTTTTCCAACAACGGATGATACAGTTTATAAAAAAAAAAAAAAAAAAAAAAACCACCTAAGATGTTGTGTTCCTTAGAAAAGCTATTATTATTAATTAATTGGCTTGTGTGAACACAGTGTTTATAAACTGGACTAAGGTGGATTTGTTTTATTCAATGAATTGGTTTGAACTGATAATGCCTATCCACCTTATTCCTAGCCCCCATGAGCCTTTGCGTGAAATATGCGACCGACTTCTGTTTTGACCGGGACCGGCGTTTATGTACATGCTAGATGTTCACGCTACTCCACTTTTTACGAACTTTTTAGGTAAACGTCAGCTGTCACAGCTCAGACAGGACAACATTACAATCCCTCTGCCTCGTGCAACAGAGAGGTGGGAGGAGGATGTGAAAATCTGGTCAAAAATAAACAGTAGCATTATTAGCCACGTTAGCCGCTTAGCTCTGTCTCGTCTACCTGTGAAGCAATGAGCAATCTTAAAAGCTTCGAGGCTTAACTCCATCTACATAATAATATTAATAATAATAATTACACATTTTATTTGAAAAGCGCATTATCAGAGCACGCCAAGGACACTGTACAGAGCAGAAAAAACATTAAAATCAGTGAGCTAAAACACGAACCATAACAGGTACCACATAAAAACATTGGATTGGTGCATATGGACTTGGGTAGAATACAGAAGAGTAATTAGTCTGGATTTAAAGAGAGGGAAATGTCTACTGTACAAGTAGATCAGGAACTCCAGAGATGGGGAGGAGAGTAAAATAAGGATGGTCGTGTTCTGTTGAAAAGGTGGGATATAATCTACAGCAGATGTATTTCTTTTTATATTTTATTTTTATTCGCAAAATGCGAACATTTGGTTGCAGTCTGGAGCCCTCTGGCCACACTCGCACTCTCTTAGACAGAAGTGCATGTTCTACACATCGCTCTTGTAACCACAAATTTAACTTTCTCTGGTTGTTGGTACGCCCACCAACAGCGCAACATATTTCCAAAATGCGCAAGGACATTTTTCTGGGGTAAATCGTTTAGAAATGTTATGAATACTCTTGATGAAATGTCAGAATAAACTGCTACCAGATTCGTCAATTTACACTGTGAGTCAATGGGTAAGCTGTACTTCTGGTATCTCACAGGAAGTTGGTTGCATAATAGTTTGTACATTCGTTAGCTCAGGAATAAGGTGGATAAAGTGTGTTGAGATGACTTTGTTGTGCATTAGTGCTATAAAAATAAAGCTTAACAAGATTGAATCAAGTAGAAATACATGCCTTATCACCTGGCTTCATAACAGTTTGATTACATTCAACTTACAGTATTAGCATCCAATTACTACCTGCATGCTCTCTGGCTGTATGAAGATGTAGTCTAGGCAACCATGAAAACCTCCCACGTAGTTGGTGTAAGCTGGTTGGCCGCAGGCGCTGAGCAGACGGGGGAAGGTAGAGGTCAGCTCCATGCAGCAGGACTCTTCTGGGCCCGAGCTACTCCAGTCTGCATGCTGCAGGGGAACCCCCGCCTCTGTGAGCAGCTGGAACACCCCTAAAAGCACATGAGATCAACAAAAAAAACCCCCATTAATTCTGATTTTAGTGAACCTGCAGGTGGAAGCTGAATGAAAGTGAATTTAACTTTCAAAACAAGATGTTTCATTCTGATTTGTGAACTTTAGTTGGAGTTGATGGTGCAGCTGAAGCTCTTCTTATTTGTGTCCAGTTACCGGAGCTTGGGCTTGAGTTGAAGTCCCCACAGAAGACCAGCGGGGCTCCAGGTGCAACTTCGCTGATCACATGACTCAGGTGCTGGAGGACCACGCCCATCTGGACCAATCGAATGTTCCCTCCTTCAAAGGAAATGAATTCATGTTTGAGAAGTTCGGCCTTGCTTGCAGTTTCCAGTCAGTGTTCTGATATAAAACCTTCTTTACCTTTTGGGTGCCAGTACAGGTGAGTGTTGGCCACACAGACCTTCCTGCCTGCTTTACTGAGGTCTTCGAGCACCGTGACCTGCAGAGGAAACTCCGATATTTAATTCTGGTGGAATTTTCTTACATTTTTTAAGTTTTAACCACCAGAGTGACGATGCTGCATGTTAACAGATCATCCTCTGACTAGCAGTGCGTGCTGAAAAAGGTGAACAGCGATACCTGCAGTGATGTTGATCTGTGCAGGATCTTGTCCTTCAGAGCGCCGTTAGCAGAAACCTTCTCCAGAAGCTCAGAGTGGATGGGGTCAGAGGTCAACGCCTCACTCAGCATGATGTCATGATTGCTAAGCAGCCGAAACTTTGACCTAAAAACACGACGAGTTGTCATCTGGTGTGCCGCTACCTTACTTTAAAATCAGATTAATCTTCCCATGCAGTCAGTAATATAAAAAGAGATTAACAGCACCAGTGAGAACAAGACTGAACACGTAAGGAAAGAAAGAATAAAAACAAGCATCATGGAGCTGGTTGCACACCTAACCTGCGATAGAAAGTACCCAATCCTTCATGCTGCTTCTCTTTGATCCTGAAAACACCGTCCAGACCAAAAGCATCCAGAGCTGGAGTCAGACTGTCCACGAAAACCCCTGAAATCCACAAAATATCAAAATATCACAAAACAATGGTACGTCACCTCTGAAAACCTGCAGAGAGAGACGGCACTGAAGCCTAACTTTCCTTATTAATAACAGGTCTGCTTCAAATAATAAACACTTTTACTCTGCAGTAGATTTCTGTCTCCTTCTACTGCAGCTGTTTAACAGTTTCCAGTCAGTACGTGTGGTGCAGATGTAAAGATTTTTGTGCCTATCAATATTTTACAGAAAAATTCAAGAGGAAGTGGAGCAGACAGAGGCTGTTTCTTTGCACAGCACTACTCCAGCAACTGACCTCCATTCTAAATGGTGTTTATATGAGCTGCATGTGGGATGTTTCATCCATATTCCAGTTTATATGCTACACAAAGTCAATATGATATGAAAACAGTGACTGCAATGTTTGTACCCATTCAGTCTTTGTTACATATCCCTCAAAACCTCGGAGCTTCCCCTCGTCATCGAGTTTTTTTTTTTTTCTTTTATTAAATCATCCAGCTTCTGATGCTCAACGCTGATTACATTATATAACCTTCCCCAAGCAGACAGCTTACGAAGTGAATGTCAAATGTTTCTTTGGTTACTCTTTTCTAAATAAAACATTGGAAAAAAATACTTTTGGAAAACTTAATTTCTTTTTTCAGTGAGCTATAAAACTGATGACAAGAGTAAAATATGAGCAGCAAAGTAAACTGACAGGGCTCAAACATCCCATTTCTGAGGTGCATCAAAAACATGTAAAAAAAAAAAAAAAAGCAGTGTGTGAGTCTTAAAAATACCACAAAAACTAAGGTGTATAAATATCTATGACTGATAATACTCCAACTAGATCCAAATATTAAACATGACCCATCTATGTTAAAGTACTCAGTAATGCTATTCATGTCTAATTAAGAGTAAGAGTTTAATCTAGTTATCAGACGACTTCTGTGCATGTAAACACACCTACAGAAAAAAATCTATTTTCATTGAGTATATTTCATTCATAAAAGGAAGTGACTTCAAAAGATTAAGGTGAAAGATGATGACTGAGGGCAAATTCTTACTTTTCTCTATCAATCTGATGGCATCTAATGGGATCTGTTCACCTTATTGACTGAAAACAGTGAACAACACATCGTTCATTCATTCATTATTCAGTCTGTGACTGGTCAGGCTAATCATCCAATTGCTTTAATTCTTTTTTCCAGACTTCAGTTAACACATAAATGTACTGACATTTTCAGCCTGTAACAATCATTTTGACGGCCACTCCAGCTGGACATAATCTGACATAATCACCAGCAGATTTATCCACACATGCTGGTTTATTGACATGTTTAAGCCTGTGGATTGCTTTCTGTCCAGCATCTGCTGCCACAGAGATGAAGAGCCACAATGTAGAAGACTTAATATCTTTTTAATGTGGCAGTTTGCATTTTCTGTTAACAGTGCTGAGCATTTGGTCTGTAAAATTATTTTAAAAGGGTGGTTGCCTAGACAACAGTGGCTTTCAAAGATGCACGTCAAGTGATTGTTGCCCCTCAGATTACTTTCTTCAATCAGAGATTTTCCAGGTGCAGGAACGTGTCAGGAGCTCCATCCTCCGATTCTCATCATCTACCTAATTCAGCAACACATCAATAAACCCCAGCTTGAGTAAATAAAGATAATCATCAAGCTGATGTAAATTCACAGGATTGGAATAAGCCAAGATTGCCTTTTAAGAACAGTATGGTATCAAAGCTTATTGATTGTTGGCGTCTCAATACTCACTCGAGTTACAGCTGATGTGTTAAAACACCCTAATAAGAGATATTTGGGAAGAAAGTTACACACAGACCTGAGAGTTTTGGTTAAAGGGAACACTTTGTTTTTGGTTTTGTGAGTTGATTTTCTATAACTAAATCTGTAACCTTAGCTGTGATTACCTTTGTCTACCTCCTGAAGACAGATAATGTCTGCGTTGTATCCCACCAGCTCCTTCTTAATCAGGTTCTGCCTGTAGTCCAGCTGCAGGGCGTAGGGGGCACAATACGGATACAGCACAGTCTTAGACAGGTCGGTCTGGGCATAGACGTCTGCGAGGATGTTGTAGGACACCACCCTCACTGCCGGCCACTCTGCCTCTTTAATGGTATAGGCATGACGGTTGTCAAACGTGCACACGCCTGGGCCGGCCTCCACAGCTCCAACAGAGACAAGTTCCTTAGCAGGACCGCTACGACTTCCCTCTCTGGGTGTGCAGATTAGTTTGAGTCTACAGCCGATGTCCTGATTGGAGGGGACATGGACTCGCTCGCATCCAACCTGCACCCATCCACCACCCTGACCTGGAACTTCTTCAGCAGTTTTAGGACTGGTATAAAAAGGAAGAGAAGAAAATAAGCCAACATGTAAACCAGCACATCTTTCGTGAACTGAAATGCTACAGCAACTAATAATGACATCACACTAGTAAATTATGTCCTTCCAGCTTTCTAATGGCTGTTGGTAAATGTATTAAGGAGATTAATGACTGGATGTGCCTCAACTTTCTTCAGCTGAACAAAAACAAAACTGAGGTGATTGTTTTTGGAGCCAAAGAGAAACGACAGCAGGTTGTCACAGAACTTCAGTCCATACACCTAAAAACCACCAACCAGGCCAGAAATCTGGTGTAGTGATGGACTCAGACCTAAACTTTGAAAAACACATCAAGGGGATCACTAAATCAGCCTACTATCACCTGAAGAACATCTCAAGGATAAAAACTAGTCCATGCATTCATCTTCAGTCGGCTTGACTACTGTAACAGCGTCTTTACTGGTCTACCTAAAAAAAAAAATCAATTAAACAGCTGCAGTTCATTCAGAACTCTGCTGCCCGAGTTCTCACAAAGACCAGAAAAGTGGACCACATCAGTCCAGTTCTGAGGTCTTTACACTGGCTGCCGGTCCATCAGAGAATAGACTTTAAAGTTCTGCTGCTGGTCTATAAAGCTCTGAATGGTTTAGGCCCAAAATACATCAGTGACCCCTTGACCCAGTATGAACCTACTAGACCCCTCAGGTCATCTGGATCCGGTCTTTTATCAGTTCCCAGAGTCAGAACAAGACATGGAGAAGCTGCGTTCAGCCTCTATGCTCCACATGTCTGGAACAAACTCCCAGAACGTCTCAGATCAGCTGAAACACTTGTTTATTTAAATCAAGGTTGAAGACCCACCTGTTCTCAGCTGCATTTACGTAGATTTTATTCAAAAGTTAAAATCTGCACGTCTCTATATTCTCTCTTTTTAATCTTAACCGTTTTTAATTTTAAATCCTGCTTCTACTTTTTTTGTTCTTATTGTTTTTTCCCCTTTTGCACTCTGCTGTAATGCTTGTTTTATGTTTTATGTAAAGCACTTTGAATTGTCCTGTAAAAATGTGCTATACAAATAAACTTGCCTTGTCTAATGGCAACGGTTTCATAGTTTTGTCATAAATATGATGTTTTGGGGTCTTGGAGTTTTAGTCATGAGAAAGAAAGCATTCAAAGCCACTTCAGGTTGTGGAGATTTTCTCTTTTTTAAATTTTTTACACAGTTCTGATAAAGTATTATGCAAAGTGTCTTGCAAATGAATTGACAAAACGTTTGTATTTAAAACTATTGTAAAATGTAAGATTTCGCACTTCTAGCTGTCGCCTTGAGCTGCATCCCCGTGTGAAACCTGTGCTGTCAGTAACGCCTCCTTGTCTGATATTTACCTTGAACCTGGTGCGCTCTCTCTGAACCACGTAAACTCGGAGTCCAGCAGGTTCCCAAACTCCACCTCCAGCTTGGGACAGACTGGAAACCCGGCCAGCAGAGATACTGGGAGCTCAGCAGTGGTGAAAGTGGGAGCGTTCCTCTCCACTGTGTATTCAACATCTCCCACCTGCAGCACAGCTCCGTCCTGCCACGCTTCACAGTTTGGCACATTCTCGGCCACTTCGTCCCCGCCGACCAGCAGCTTCACCGCGGCGGGCTCCGCAGCCTCACTCGGCTGCTGATTGCGGTTTTTCTTGGACTTTTTTGCCTTTCCTTGGCTTTTGACGATGGAGTTGGAGATTCGGGCTAAGACCTTTCCCAGCGCCTCGTCCTGATCCCGCAGCATGTTTTTGTGGCTGCCGTCCAGACAGAAGGAGATGGTGAGCTTGGGCTCGCCGGGAAGACACCTCACTACAGCCACCTGCAT
Source organism: Atherinomorus stipes (assembly GCA_023101725.1). Lineage (NCBI taxonomy): Eukaryota > Metazoa > Chordata > Actinopteri > Atheriniformes > Atherinidae > Atherinomorus > Atherinomorus stipes. The sequence goes on from JALJCO010009077.1 coordinate 342,825, forward strand.
CCTTCCCAGGAGGCGACAGGCTCCGGCGAGAGTCCTCGATGAAGGAGAGGGGAAGCAATGGGGTAACAGTGCCAAAGCAGTAGATAACTTATTAAACATGAAGCCCCCGGAGGTGGGAAGAGATAACCCACGACAGGTACTGAAGGGTGACCTCCTCTTTACGTGACCAGATGAGTCTGTCCTACACGGTCCTACAGCTACACCGGTTAGCTAAAAGCTAATCATTCAGATGCAAACCCGTAAGGAAACTAGTTTAAATGGCTAATTTAGACCAGCTTCCAGCGGCTCAATTAAACAAACATCGGCACTAACAGAATGTAAACCACATAAATCCAATAGGTTTGTATTTGTAAATCATCAATAAGCTTGTAGACTTCCCTCATGTCAGTGAGAGCCTCGCCTTCTTCTGGGTTTCATTCTGCGCTCATTAAATCGTCCTGCAGGCGTAGCGCACTCCCAGCGGACAGAATCAGAACTGCACTCAACACTTGTCCAAAGCGTTTCATCCACAAGTGAGGATGCCCTCAAATGTTCGCAGTCATTTTGAATGCATTAAAGTTTTTTGTAACTTTGTACCATTTAAATGTGTTTTTTTCCCTCTGCTGCTAGAATTATCATTGGTACACTGTCCCTTAAATTTCAGCCCTAGAGTAATAGAAAATTACCATTCATTCGCAGTGCATTGAAGTTATAATGTCAGTACCACAGAGGGAAGTCACTTTCTCTCTGTCTTGTGATCTAAAGCTTGCATATTGGTGCATGTAGATCTGTGGCATATAGTACGGAGGAGGCATAGCTCTAGATTTTATTCCTTCACATGAACAATTGTTGATTGTATAAAATCAGAGAAGAAAAATCTGCTTTTCTCCAAATAAGAACACACACTGTGCAGTCGAGGTATCTAGTTAGGTGTTATTGTAGTTTCTGGTTCAGGTTGTTTTAAGTGGTTTTCTAAGACTTACAACTTTTCTGCTCATTTTGCTTTGTTTTGTTTCATTTTGGTGTTTTTTTTTACCCCCTTTGAACTTAAGCAAGACTACAGTTTGCTTAAAACTATTACAGTTCCTATTCAACTTTATGTACCACTTTTCTTTTGTATAGAAAATATACAGTATTTACCATATCAAGGACAAATCCATAAGATTCTCAGGACTGACAGTTTTTCCCTATATCACACCCAGTTGGGGGTGTGGAGGGAAAAAGAGGGGACCAGACACAAATAGCCAATTAAAAAGAAGCTATATTTTAATAGAATAAACTCAATTGTAGAGTGTGAGTTGTCAGTAGCAATCAGTAATGTGTTGATGGATGGGTGACTATTGACTATCAACAGTTTCCCCTCCCCTCAGGTAAAAAATCTGGGTGTCATCCTTGACAGCTCACTTTCTTTCCACATTAATAACATAACCCAGTCTGCCTATTTCCATCTTTGATCCATTCATCACTCCTGCCCCTGTCTCACCCCTCACGTTGCTGCCATCGTGGTCCACAGTAGGACTGCACGATTAATCGTTAAAAAATTGTGATCTCAATTCACACATGTGATCTCATTTCTGCTCACAACAATTCTGAAGCATTTCTAATCGCATGCAAATCATGAACTAATCACGAGTTGCATCACAAATAAAAGTTTCCATGCTTCCCGGATTTTTTTTTTTTCAAGTGCCCTCAAACGCAGCACTGCTGTTGCCTCCCCACCCCTTAACCATTGGTAAAGCGTCTTTACAACAGTGGAGCAAGCCCACCTGCAGTTTGCTGGTTTTTCTGAAGAATGAGCGACACGAGAGTTGAAGCTGAGGACAGTCTGTAGCTGGTTAGGAGGTTAAATGGAAAAAAAATCGTGCCAGAGAATCGTGATCTCAATTTTGAGCAAAAAAAATCGTGATTCACATTTTTCCCAGAATTGTGCAGCCCTAGTCCACAGTCCCGTCACTTCCCATCTCAACTACTGCAACTCACTTCTCTTTGTGTCCCCCACAAATCCCTCTATAAACTTCAACTGGTCCAGAACTCTGCAGCCCACGTTATCACCAGAACCTTCTTCTTTCACATCACCCCTGTTCTCCAGCAGCTCCACTGATCAAATTCAGACCCACCTTTAAGATCCTCCTCTGTACCTTCAAAGCCATCCGCAAGCTCTCTCCCCCTATCTGTCTGACCTCATTCATATCCCACTGTTCCCTTCGCCTGCCTCAGCACCCTGGGGAGCAGAGCTTTCAGTCACTCTGCTCCCTGATTCTGGAGCTCAGTACCCCCTGACATCAGAAACACTGAAAGCTTCACCGTTTTTAAATCCCGTTTAAATATGTTTAAAACTGCCTATAACCCATGATTTCACTTTCACTCATTTCTATTTGTTCTTAGCATGTTGTTCATATTTATTTTTTTGTATTTTATTGTGATTTTATCTTGTAAAGTGACCATAGGTGTTTTGGAAGGTGATGTAAAAAAAAGTATTATTATTATTATTATTATTATTTCTATTGGCATTATGATAGACTGGTGACATGATAAACCCTGCTTCTCACCAATGACAGTTAGCTTCCACAACACCAAATACAATAAAGCAGGCAAAGAAAATGGTTGAAAATTAGACAAGAACATACATTTTTCTTTTTACTTTTATATTTTTATTAATAGTGTTATAAAGACAAATGCATAAATTCACTAAGAAATTACAAATTACAAAAAAGAATAAATATTATTTTTAAAAAATGAGTTCCTGAGCTGAAAGTATATCAAACCAGAACTATGGTTTGTTATCAAATCAGCTGTTTCTATGTGAAGTATTGTTCAACCTACATAATATTTTTCTCTGTGATGTTTTCATCACAGCAGTGTTCAAGCTCTTCGGTACTATGGGGGTAGTAAATATCAGCTTTATGATCGTCATCATGCTCAATGTGTTTCAGGTGGACGACCATGTGCAGGGCATAGGCCAGGACCAGCAGCAAGATGAGGGACGTGATGAGACCCATCAGGATTGCCGGTGTCAGGATCGTGGTGCAGTCACTCGCAGGAGAAAATTTACCAGAGGTCACATTGAATGCTTGGATCTAAGTAGTGCAGGAAAATGAGAAGAGAAAAAGCCAGCTAGTTAAGATTACATTGCCATTCATGAGAACGTGTTGAAAGAAACCATTTTTGCAAAAGTAAAAATAGAGACACCTGGAAGTCGGTGAAGGTGATGGACCAGCGACGGGCCTTGTCAGTGCTGGGCAGCAGCAGGCCACTGTATCGCTGCAGACTGCTGACATGGAGGCAGCGATAGGAGGAGGAAGCTGGAGCATACACATCGCTGGCATTAAAAGCAGCTTCTTCTGAGGTGTTGTAGAACAGGGAGACGCTGTCCACCGAGAACCACCACCGACCTGATGACTCGTAGAAAGTGTTGGACAGCTGCAGTCTGTGGCAAAGATGGCAGGAGTTAACCATGAGCCCAAAGGCTCAGTAATGATTTATTGTGTGTTTTAGGTACAAGTTAGAACAGAAAAATTACAAGAAGAAAAAGACTATATATGCATAAGCTAAACATGTTGCTATGCTCTGCTATACTGTAGTGCTGAATATCCAAACACAGCAGTATCGATTCTCTTTTTCATCTTTTCAGTCCTTTCTTCTTATCACCTGAACGTTTGCATGTAGAATGTCATATTTTTTATTTCATTTCCCCCAAAATCTGGCAACCCTGAGAAATAATCCTCCATATGAGTCTCCTACAGAGTTAATCTTGTTATTTTTAGAATTTAATCAATTCAAACTCCATGAAAGCGTAATATGTTGAACAGCAATGTGATTATTATTTATTTAAGCACATTGCACATTAATATATGCAGAAAACCAAGAGAGTGTCATGCTGAGAGTGCAGCGACAGTAATGGGAACACTAATCCGTCATTTTTGTGAGCACATAACTGTTGAAACATGAGGGAAATATAGCATCTCATAGAGGAAGCTTTGAAAACCTTATACTGTATGTGCACATAAGCTATTTCAGTTTGACTGAATAAGGCACTGAGCATGCAACAGATGCTTGTCACCAACCTTGCTGTATTGTTAGGAATGCTAATGCAAGCCTCAATGTTTTTGAACACTAGCTTGCCTAGAAATACAAGTTAATAACCTTCATGCTATTGACCAGCCAACCAATGAATGCTAGCTGGTAGCTTAGAAATGCTATTTGCTAACTAAATGATGCTATTGAAGAACAATAGAAAAGTGCCCAAGTTCATAAACATGCCATGCTAGTTGCTAACCAAAGCCAGTCACATGTCCTGTAGTGGGTTGCTGAAGTTTACAAGTTTAATAGAGTGATAAGGAAGGAACAGAGCTGAGCGTTTTGGTTTTTGCAGCTAGCATACCAGAAGTTAAATGGACTTCTTGTTGTGACACAGGTGGTTAAACTCTCACTTGTTTTGTATTTGGCATAAAAGCCCCTCAGTAAAGTATAGAGTGTAGAGTTTCTAATCACTAATGCTGCTACAGTTTAATTATGAGGGATAAATATTTTTCTCTATTTGTCACTTTCTACAAGTAGAAGAGTAAATTATAGTGCATTACTGACAGTTGGTCAGTATAACTAACCTGATGGACAGGCCTCTCAAATCATCAACATCTCCAAAGCTCATGACCAGCCTGAAGAAGAAAGAAAGACATATTATTGAAGAAGTTTTGTGTTTTGTAACATTGCAGAGTTGAAATGAGGAACTACTTTTAGACTTTGTTATTACAATCGCCTTTTTTCAGAAATAAATTCACACTCTTTTTGTCTTGCATGTACTGGTTTATACAGGTCAAGTCAATAAGGCTCCAAAATGTATAGATCTTTCAATGAAATATACAGGTGTGGGTACATACGTGGCTTTGTCATGGCGACACACAGACTGGCTGGTGTCGACCGGTTTCTGAGGAGAAAAGGCTCGCTCTGTCAGATCCAGCTGCCTCTGCTTCTCGTAACGGAGAGACAGTTTCCTGGCCTGGAACAAAACGCACGGCTCACCGTTGGACAAGACCTGGTGAAGACAACAGTGGGTTGGAAATTAGCATATTATTTAAGAGCAGGTTTCCATATGAACCTCATAGTCTGTATGTCAGTGTTTGCCAATGTAGACACCACCTTAAGAGGGGGGAAAGGAACTGCAATGCCAGATGCTTGAAGTAACTTCCTCTGTGATACACGTGGAGACTGGACACAGGGAGAAACATAGAGTGGGAAACTGACATAGTTTTTCTTATCATATGAAACACACTTTTCCATATAGGCTATTTTTATTTCTGAAATTTGGGCCAGTCATGCCAGATCCAGAATTATTTTGGTTTCACCTTTCCACAATACCAGAAGGTAGTTATATTTAAATTCAGGCTGTGGCAAAGATCACAGTGTTCTCTTCCCATTAAGAAAACTGAGTATTGAGACTTGAGATACATTTGCCTATAAGTTGTTTTTCCATTAAGCTTACCTGTAGCTCCGTTGCAAGTACAAAATGTTCCTCCTTCTTCATCCTTCCATTGCTCCCTTCATCTAAAACAGAAGTCAATCCAAGTCAGATTTATTCACAGAGCACATTTAAAAACAACCTCAGCTGACTAAAGTTCTGTACAGAGTAAGACAATAGAACCATAAAACAAGAAATAAGAACAAAATAAATACAAGCAGGCAGACACATAAACCAAATGTGACACTCTCAAGCTGGGGGAAAAACCAGTGAAAACAAATGAATTTTCAGCAGTGGTTTAGAATGATCAACGTACTGCACAGATCTAACCTGAGTACTCTGGCAGGGCTGTAAGGATTCAGAGGGAAGGATGTCTTGTTTTAAAAATGTAACAAAACCTATAAATTAAACTATAACTATGTATTTTTTATTTATCAGAGCAACATCTATGAACTTTTTTTTTATGTCATTCAAAAATTGCTCTCATAGGTACATTAAATTTTCTCAAAAATTTCTCAAAATCAGTGATTTCTGTTTAACATTAACATTTTGGAAATACAAAGCAGTGGTGGTTCTTGAGAAACATGGGGGTGGGGTGGGGGGGGGGGGGGGGGGGGGGATTCATCACAAAATAACACAAAGAGCCTTCAAGGATTATAAGATTTACTATAATTACGGCAAAATTATAACAGCAGTTGAATAATAGTTATAATTTCACAATATAACTATTGACAAAAAACATTTGAAGATCTCTGTTATCCATCTAAGTGATAATATGAAACAGTATTTGTTTCAGCATTTCATGTGACTTCAGATTAATATAAACACAACTAAAGACTTTTGTCTTTAACAAAAACCCAATCAAAGCCAACATTGCTCACTATGGATCACCGCGAACATCCGGGATTTTCGCCAAATTCGTCACATCCGGTTGGGCAACAGGTGAAAACACGCATCGTTGAAAGGGGAGAAAAGAAATAACTGTAATAATAAATGAAAATTATGTATTTGAATGGGGAAGAGAAGTGTGGTGGAAGGAGGGAAAAAAATATAAAAGGGAGGGGATGAGTTTGTAAAAAAAAGAGGAAGGTGAGGGGAAGTTGGAGGGGGGAGGGGAGGCATAAATGTGACAGTTCACGCTTGAAACCATGGAAACACTAACAATATGTTCCGATCACTTTGTGATTGATAAAAAAAAGCATATATTGTGGTCTTACTTTTAAACCCTGTAGTTGTTTTGTACAGATGACAGAAAACACCATTAAATCAGTGGATGTACAGAATCACAGCGCCGCCCGCTGTTCCCGTCTCCTCAGGACTGTTAACGATCACGTTCATCCAGATTACTGCCATCAATGTTCCCACATAAGAATAAAAGCATAAAAAGGGCAGAAAGGCATTTGCAGCGTTATAAACATGCCAGCGTACCCAGTTACATACAGATGAGACTGCGGTAATTTATAGCTTTATCAATGAGAGTAAACTCCTGAGAAGTACATCAAAGAAATCCACCATTTCTTAAAAATCCGGGGAAAATTTATATTCTATAAAAAATAAATGGCTTGAACACGGGGGGCTTACCTGATGAAACCAAATACATCATGAGATCGGGAAACTGATCATGAGGCTGTTATGTACAGGTAGGTTCGTCTAACCAGGCTGTAGCAGCAGAAGATGGGCATCACTTAGTCCAACAGATACTAGTTTGGCTTCGTATCTTCTTCTAGCGTCGGCAGTGAGACTTTCAGTATAACTGGACGTCAGTTCTATAATATTTCAAAGACAGACTGGCGGAGAAAAAAAATTTAAAAGGGTGCAAAAGCAGTTTTGAGGCTCATAGTCCATCAGACGCCATTCAAATACGAAGCATATTTTCACCGGGACCAGCTTCGCGGTCACATTAGTTCCGGGTTGTGACGTGGGCTCGCGGTGATCCATAGCTCTGCGATGGATCTCTCCATGCAGTCATTGCATGTTTGTGCCTTAGATTTGGTATTGATGGAAAAACTTATAGTGTTGTTCCTGGCAGGTCCTCCCTGATCTTAGTGATTTCTGAAGGAAATGTTGATCACAAAATGAGAGGAAGAAAAACCTAAAGCAGATTTTGTTGGCACCTACATGCTCAAAACCAGCTTCTCTCGCAGATGATGCCAAATTCAGATTTTTAATTGCCCATAAATATTAAACTTTGTATTATTTTGAAGATGATGATGACTATGATGATGACGATACATACAGATCTTACCTTGAACTAGAGAAGCAGCTGCACTGTAAAGAAAAGAGAAAAGAGAATAATTTTTTTTCCAGTTATTTAAACACGTTTCTCTTTAAAATACATTTTCACTTATATTCACACACACACAAAAAAAACTGGAGATAATTATTCATACTTTTATTTAATTGTGTTTACACTATTGCAACAGCATTTTAAAAAAAGATAATTTTAACAAGGAGCAGCTTGACTTGTTTTCAGGAAGTTCAAAAGCTGCTGCCAGCTGCTTGGATTCTCGGCACTGGCTACTGCTGTATTTTAGGATCCATTTTAAAATGTGATTTCACACATTAAAGCCCTATCTGGTCAAGTGAATGTGGAAAGGTACGCAACAAAGGCCCAACCAGGATTTGATCCCCAGACTCCCAGGTGAGAGTCATGCACGCTTACCCGTCAGCCAAAGGGACATCCCTGTGGCTGAGCTGCCAGGGCGCATGATCAATCGGAGGCATGGCGACAGGACTCCACACTGTCACACATACAGTGCTGATCTCAGGTATCCACACCTCTTCTCACAGTCTCAAGTCAGCTGGTCAAAGACTGCTAGCGGTTCCACTGACCCATTTTAAGTCTTGAAAGGACCGGGCTTTATGGGCCCCAGACTGTGGAAGGCTTAGCTGTCTTTATGCTGCCTGCCTGCATTCTGTTGTAACTTTAGAAAAGCAGCTAAGACCCTGTTATAGGCAAGTTTTAATCAGGCAAGTCTGAGGCTTTTATGTCTTTTTCTTTTATGTTTGTTCTTATCTCTTCTCTGTCTTATTTATCATTTCCTATTGGGGTTTTTTGTTTTGTTTTTTGTTTTGTTTGTTTGTTTGTTTTCTTTGGGGGTTGTACTTCCATGTAATTGCTTTTATTCTTGCTGTCTCTTTTGACTGCTGTTAAGCACTTAGTGGTTTTTCACTTTTGTAAAGTGTTATGTAAATAAAATTTACTTGCTTACTTGTGCTTATACTAAACACATTTTCATTCTTTAAAAATTATGTACAACATTTGTGTTCTTGATTTACTTTTCTGAACATATTCAACATCAAAATTCATACTCTATAGCAAAACTAAACCCAATAGTCTAAATATTAAAGTAAGAAATAAATAGGTACCTACCAATACGGCGTTGGTCATAAAATACTGATGTTATTATGATTTGTAAAATCTTTACTTCCCAATCTATTTCTGACTCATCAGTTAATTGTGTAAAATATGGCCAAAATACAACCAATACCGATACAAAAAGAAAAAAAAATCAAATACAACCAAGAACAATCAGTCATAATGGACCATTTTGATTTTAGAAAAAGAAATGAAGTGAAAGAAAATGCAGATTTCTGTTTAACAGAGCATGATTCTCTCTTCATTAACTAAAAGCATATAAATGTTGAAAGTATAAAAGCTAAATAAGTGTTTATAACATAACATAAAACAATCTCATCCAATCAGTTCACGTGTATTTGGGAAGTTTTAACACAGCAATGAATTAATATGAAATTGTAACAGTAACTGGGACTGAAGAGAAACCATAAACACTGAATGACAGGATGTGAATCTGTAAAGTTTCCAGAGTGCATCTGGGTAGTCCAGTAACCCAGCTGGTGACCTGGAAGATTAGTGTTTAAAGTAACACTTGTGATTAGTCTGTCATGGGGTTGAACTATTGCTGAACGAACCCTCTCTGACCCACATTGCATTCATTTGCTTATGGTAGAAAATAATAGATCAACATTTATTTCTGAGATCAGCTGATCAACAAACACTATCGCTGTTTTTATCTATTTATTTAGCTTTTGTATGCAGGTTTTGTGTGTCTGCAGGTCATCGATTTGAGCTGCAAGGACATCTTTTGCACACTCATCCTCTTCTTTTGCTTTTTGTTGTTTTTGAGTGAAAGAAAAAAAAAAAACTTTCCTATCCATTAATAGATTAGTGGTCTATAACAGCTGGTCTGCTCAACATAGATCCGATTTGTCTTAACAGTGCTTGAATGGCAAATAATTGCAGTTGTTTTGAAATTTCAAGTGTTTTTTTCTTGATGTTTCTGCCTGATGCTTCTCTGATGAGAGTACTTAAGGTCAATGACCTGGACTTAGTGGAGAGCTCTGAGAAGATCTCAAGATGCCACCTTTGAGCAGACCAGACCAACTTTATTTATGGAGCATTTTAAACCACAGCTGACACAAAGTGCTGTACACAAATAAAATCAAGATGTAAATAAAAGAATATATATAAATAAAAACATCAAATACTGTATAAAAGCAATAACCAACAGAATAAAAACAAATTATAAAAAACAAAGAATTAAGTCTTTCTGGGATTAAAAGCCAAAGAATAAAAATTAGTTTCAAGATGAGTTTTAAAGGTAGATAGTGAAGGTAGTTTATTTCACAGAGACAGACAGAGAAGGCCCTGTCCCCTCTGAGCTTCTTCCTGGACCTCCTGCAGTAGCAGCTGGTCTGCTAACCTCAGGGACCGAGAAAGCGAGTAGGGGTGAAGAAGCTCAGAGTTACGGCGAGCAAGTATAACCATCTGCTCTCCCACCTGTTAACAACCAAATCATATCCACACTTATGGTGCAGTTTTACCCAGTGAAGAGGATAATGAGAGCTGAGTTAACTTCTATGTTGGACCCTTCCCTTACTGCACCTTTTGGGCCAAATGGTGTTTTTACCCATCCCCATAGTGTCCTTTTAAGGGCTACAACTCCTGGATCCTCTGTGGTTGCTTCCTGCTGGTGCTGAGTTTAATCATGGCAATGGCTGAGCTTGTGGAGTTGATCAGCAGGTAATTGTAATTTACTGTGTTGGTAATTGATCTCAGCTAACACCATGAAAACAACAGAAAACGTATAATCTACATTTCTATTAAGACAATCAGAAATTCACTAATAGCTTGTTCACACCTCCAGGGCTTCTTTGAACCAGCTGCTAAAATCAGACCAAAACAAAGTTGGTTCTCAACTGGAACCAAAAAAAGTTTTTTTCCGAACCAACTACAACGTTATCTTTGGGCAAAGACTAGAGCTGGATTTATACTTGCGCGTCGTCTGCATCTGCGTAACCGTCGTAGCCTCCGCGTAGGCTCTGTGTAGGTCTGCAGAGGCCTGACGCGCATCTCTCTCGACTTAATGTGCATCCTGGCTACGCAAACACAGACGTGGAAGAACTCACTGGTGATTTAACTGGTGTGATAACGTGCTTCAGATGTTTGGGTTCTGTAGCTGAATGAATGAATGCATGCATGTCGTCTCTACTGTTGCTCTAAAAGAGGAAATAAATGCCGAAGCTGTAGCAAACCATCGCGGTGAAAAAAAAAAAACCTCCGCTCTGTGGAGTTTCCTGGTCATTAAAAGCCCCGTTGTCACCAGCAGATCTGGAAAAAAAACTGCAGCATGACGCCGTTACCCTATGCACGAGTGAAAGCACACACTGCCTCTGCGTCAGCTACGCAGACCCGACTGGACGCAGACGCCGCGCGACTATAAATCCAGCTTAATCTGCTGGTAGGCTGTTAATGTTCTCTCGGGCTGTATGGTATGTTTAAACAAAAAAACTAATGCCAGACCAAGTGATGAATAAACATAAAGTGAAGAAAAAACACTGCAACAGTCAGTCCAGGAGCATGGGGTGTTACATGTCCGTCTTTTGAACTGATGGACAGTATGATGCTACAGGACTGAACAGGATAAAAGAAAAAAAAAGAAGAGAGGCCTGCACACTCTGATATGGAGGCAGTTAGATGCAAAAATAGACTGGTTTATTTACATAGTGCACAAACAAAAAAAGTGCAAAAAATAGTGAACGTTTTGGTTACTGGACCATCATCAACACTGATGACATGACTGCAACTTCTATGTGAATGCAGATGGATTTTCTATATAAAAACACTTTATCCTGGAGTTTGAATGAGGAACTGCCTCTGTCATGTTTTTTTTTATTGTTTATATAACTTTGTCGTCTGTACATTTTCCTCTGTGTATCCTTAATGCCAAATTAGTTGATGTCCTCCTCCAGCTAGGGTTATCCTTTATTGGCTGCCCCCATTGCTGAACAGTCCATTTAAAGCTTGAAGTTGTGCAGCCATGTTATCAGTGTTGATGTTGGTCCAGTATCCGAAACGTTCACAATTTTTTGCATTTTTTCTTTGTGCATTTTCCCACTAAGTAAATAATTCAGTCTATTTTTGCATCCATCCTCCATATTATTCAGCGTGCAGGCCTCTCCTCTTCTTTTTTATCCTGTTTGCTACCTTTGTGGGCCCTGCACCTGCCAGCACTCCTGCAGGGGCTACATGCACAACGACACTACTTCCTGAACTTAGTAGTGCTTCTCTGTTTCCCGTCTCTTATTATTGGACAAACTAAATAATCCAGGTGTGCCTGACCTCAGTAATTACAATGGCCAGACACACCTGGATTATTGTGGAGTTGTGCATATAGCCCATTAAGAGTGTAAAACATTTTTTGACCTCTTGCTAGAGAACTGAAATAATGCAAAAAAATGAAGTTGTTTTTTCTATGACAGACAGAAAAAACATGTGGTACAAGTGGTGGAAACAATTTGAGAAATGTCTTAATTTAAACATTCAAATATTTCTCTGACAGGAAATTATTTTCATGTCTTTAAATGAACAATGGTGGTGAGTGATAAAGGTTCATAACATATAGGGGTGGGCAACTCCGGTCTTCAAGCGCCAGCATCCTGCAGGTAATGGGAGATTCCCCACCGCAACACACCTGACTCCAATCAGTGGGTAATTGTGCAGAGATTTATGTGAAGCTCAGCAAAAGTCACAAGGTGTGTTGCACAGGGAAACTCTACTTGCAGGATGCCGGCCCTCGAGGACTGGAGTTGCCCAACCCTGAAATATACAATATGTTGAGTTTGATGTTTAAATTTAGACTTTAATTAACTGAATTTTAAAGATCAGCATCTGTAGATAGAACAGTGTTTATTTGTATAATTGATGGGGTGCCCAAGTCCAGTCCTCAAGAGCTACTATCCTGCACATTTTGGTTGCATCCCTTCTCCAACACACCTGAATCTAATGAATGGATCGTTACCAGCCTCTGCAGAGCTGTATGACATGCACATGAGGGAATTAGCCATTTGAGTTAGGTGTGTTGGGGAGGGTATGTTCTAAAAATTGCAGGACAGTGGCGTTCGAGGACCGGACTTGGGCACCCTTGATCTATGTGAATCTCAGGTAGAAATTTATATTGTACATGACTGAGTTCACACTTTAAAGCATTTAAACATGTTTACATAAAGATAGTCAGTAGAAGAAATATCTTATTTAAAGATTCACCACCATCCCCTTCTAACTGCCTAATGGCAAAGTACCACAACTTTTAACTTTTTAAAGTTTCAGTTAATGTTAATGCCGGTTATATCTGTCGCAACATTTATTTCATTGGATGTCTACAGAATAATTAAAAGCAGCTGATTTTGCACTGTTGCATCATTTGTTGAACAGCTGGTTTTTTTCTCAGTCTAAGTTTACTGAAACAAATTTTAATAAAGACACGCTGCTTGGAATCTGAACATCCAGGAGCAGGAAACCATGAGAAGAAAGATTCAGTTTCTTATGTATTATTATTCATTATGTATTGTGGAACCTGCTCATAGTCGGAAAGTATTTTATTGAAATGAACCGCTCAAACATTACAGTACACATAGTAATGAAATCCAGAATTCACTCTCGCTAAAAGCAAATAAGTTTGGCTGGTAAATAGACCGAGATGTTGGGTCAAGTTATGGTGCAGTGTGAAAAATGATGCCCAATGATTAATGATTATTTGTCAGAGCAGCTTTCTTGCCAGTAACACTTTATTCTAATAATGTCTGTTAATATTTAAGACTGAGTTTGGGGTCAGATTGTGGCTCAGGTAGACTTGTCGTCTTCCATCAAGGAGATGGAGGACATGTCAAACTGTAAATGGGCATACCACTAAACTCCCACGTTGCCTTTCAGGTGCCTGTCAGTGTGGGGTTGTATTTTTGCTTGGTAATTTTCTGCCCATTTTATCATCAACAAAAAGATTTATTTTGAATCGAAACCATGCCTCTATTTAGAAAAGAAAGACTGTATTGTGGTCAGGGGTGGAGGGCTGACGGTTCATGCAGCTTGTAATCTAAAATGAGGCTGTCCAGTAGAGAATAATCTAATCAATATGATCTAAAAGCACACATCTCTGTTTGGGGTCTCTCAGTAAATCTAAGTAAAAAGTGCTTTATAATTTCTGTATGCAAACAAATGCATTATAAATGTACATTAGTCACAAAAAAGCAGACAATAGAGCGGTCAAATCCATCCTGATTGACTAATCCTTACAGTAAAAACAAGGTTTGCTGATCTTGTGCACTGGGTCAGAGCAGTGGGCTGGAGATTGTGGGATTGCAGTGATTATATAATCACACAATCATGAGTACCCACAGATTATAAGAAGCATGGGCTGGCTCTCAACCAAAAGGAGATTTGACTGCTTCTTAATCCTTAAAATAACATCCCACAAACATCTGCCTGCACGTCCAGCAGACACATGGCAAAAATTATCACCATGTTGGAGTTTGTCGACTTTTACTAGATGAAACTGAAACACCAGCCTGCACTGCCAGCATTTATAGATTATCTGAGAAAAGCAATACATTACCTTGGATGTGGAATGAAACAGTGTAAAAAGAAGATTTGTTCGAAAAGACTCAGAAACAGAGTCGTCTGATTTCTTTAAGCAGATCGTTCCAGAGTTGGTGGGTCTTTACACTTAAGCCCTCCTCCTCTTATATATTAACCTCAATTGATAATTACTAACAAATCTCTGGTTTCATTTGGTCTTGGAAGAAGTTAGAATGCCATAAAAGTGAATTCATCAGTAATAATTTATGTAAAACCATTCAAAAGGGAGCCAAAAAAGGGAGATGCAAATATTATTGTCATGTCAATTTATGCTCTGGTTTTGTGTCGTTATTCTTAAAGCAGGAAGGATGACCTATATGCAGATAAACCTGGCTGGAAGATGCTGAGTTTTGAAATGCAGAAATAGGCTTATAGACTGGTTGGTAGAAAGCATCCAGGCAGCTAACAGGCAATGGAAACAAAGAGGATTACTGGGAGAAGAAAGGGATCAAATGTGTGTCCGGGAGTGAGATGAAATGACAGTGAACAAAACCAACATGGTTGATACAGAGGTATGAAAATTTAATCAAAATTTCTATTATTTTAAACATTTCAGAGAGTAGAAGAACCAATCTACAGATAGAGATTAAGGCGTTAGACATTGTTTTTAACATTTTGAGGCCAAAAATTATTTTTAGTTTGTTTAGTACAATTTTATTATTGCAAAAGTCTGAGATCTGAGAGCATTTATGGAGGCCTAATTAGCTTTCTATGGCATGTTCAGAATCATTAACATTATTCAATAGACACTGAATTTTTGTACAATCAGCAGACATAAGCTTCGCAAAGATGTGGTTAGGAAATAAAAGTTATCTATATTCATCAATCAGGAAAAAGCTGGAAGAAGACAGCTAAATGTTTTCATGTGACAGTTTCAGTTTTCAGGTTAAGTTTATGTTGGAGGGACCAAAGGCTTTTTATGAATACTGCTTAAAGGATGAAAAGCCAGTCAGAACCTCTGCAGAAAGCCTTTTTTAAAATATGTCAACAAGCTCAAATGATGAAGCGAATCTGTCACATTGATGTTTGGAGGGCGAAAGTGCAGATTTTCATTTCAAAAGAAAATTAAGACTCATTAGTGGGTCAGGTCTGTTGGAGCAGGGATACGTTGAAAACCTGCAGGACTGTGGCCGTTGTGGAACTGAACTGAGTATCCCTGCTACACACTGTCCTGCTTTAATGTCTACAAATAGAAATTAATTTGTTTGTTTGCTCTATTTTTTTTCTTTTTTTGTTTTGTTACAATATGTGAATATTTCAAAGCTCAGTTTAAAGCAGGAGTGGGGAACCTTGGCCCTCATCCTGCAGGTCTTCCACTTGTCCTTGCTCCTCACACCTGATTCAAATCAATGAGTCTCTGTGCAGAACTTGATTGGCTGTTAGATCCATTTGATTTGAATCAGGTGTGCTGGAGTGGGGAGAAATGGGAAGCCTGAAGAGACACTGGCCATTGAGGACCAGGGTTCCCCAACGCTGGTTTTGAGAATGCACCAAAGTCATTTTTGTGATTTACACCAGTGTCTCTCAGCTCCAGTCCTCAGGACGACCCACTGCCCTGCATGTCTTTGTGTTCCTGCTCCAACATACCTGATGCAGACATGAGGTTCTTTGCAAGCCAGTTAGTGAGCCATTCATTTGATTCAGGTGTGGTTGCCTCTAAGACATGCAGGGCAGCGGGTCCTGAGGACCGGAGTTGAAAAACACTGATTTACACTAGTTGTTGCAGCATACCCTGAGCAAGTTACAGTGATTGAGCTGGTTTCATAAACAGGTGAATGACTGTTTCACAATTTATCAAAAGCATCAACATCTTTAAACCAACACTTCATAAGTTTTTAACCTGAAAACTCTGTGCGTCTGACCTGCTTCGATGGCATATTGCCATTCATTAAGCACATCCTTGGAGTTGCCCAGCTGAGAAAACCGCACTTCATTACTGTTTTCTTTTTCAGCCTGGAGCATCACATAACAGCTGCTTTTTGTTTTATGGCACAAAAATTAGTTCAAATGAGTTTTATTTGTATTTTATTTAACAATAATATATCAGCTTAAAGTAGTTGTGATTAGAGGTGGACCAATTCATCAGTTGATTTTTGCCTCTTTTTTTTTTTTTTCATAATCCTCACACATCTGAGCACTAAGCCTACTAATGGACTGGCACACCAGTGGACACAACTGAGTTGTTGTGAAAACAACCTAACAGGAAAAGTAGTGTGAAAC
This sequence comes from Atherinomorus stipes, assembly GCA_023101725.1. Lineage (NCBI taxonomy): Eukaryota > Metazoa > Chordata > Actinopteri > Atheriniformes > Atherinidae > Atherinomorus > Atherinomorus stipes. The sequence goes on from JALJCO010009077.1 coordinate 359,414, forward strand.
ATGTAGCGCTGTCCCTCTTGTCAATCAAACTGCCATTCTGCCAACGTTGCAGATGAAAGTGGATGAAAGACATATACTGTACACTAACCAGTGACCTTCAGCTGAAAGTGCTGGTGGTTGCTCTGGTCTAGATAAAGAGTATTTGTCAATGCTGCATCATTTGTGTGGCACTCATAAAACTGTCAATACATGCATGTTTGCTGAATGTGGAGAGAACCGTCACAAGAAATTGTGACACATTTATTGTGTTGCAGATGAGCAGGAGCTGCTAAGAGCAGGAAAGGATGGTGTTTCTCTCAGTTTAAACTTAACTTTTGTCTGATTTAATAAAATTTCCCCTTAGCTTTACACATTATGTGATCAAACCAATGTCATAGCTTCTCTAACACTGTTTTGATCAACAGAGACTGCATGAGCAGCAGGTTTTATAATGAGAATAAATAAGTGAGCAAGTAATAATCTTTTTCAGTAACTTGGATTGCATATATCCATTTTTTTTAATTAACATTAAAGATGCACTAGAAAGGCAGTGTTATTTGGAGATGTGTTGTCAGAACAGAAAAAAAAAAAACAACCCACTCCATTAATGACACCTTCTTATAGTTCACATCATACAATACATGGTGCAACAATCTTCACAAGATAACAGGCTTATCTTAATACTGGGATGATCTATCTATCTATCTATCTATCTATCTATCTATCTATCTATCTATCTATCTATCTATCTATAGCTACATACATATATATATATATACATCTATGCATCCATAGTAAGTAAAATTTATACATATATATATATATATATATATATATATATATATATATATATATATATATATATATATATATATATATATACTTCTATTTATTTCTATCGTGCCTTTCACAGACAAGGGAATGTCATGAGATGCTTTTCAAAGGAAATAACTAAAATACAATAAAATTCAATAGGTGTAAGATGTTATAAAAAAATCTAAAACAATGCTATAAGTGAGAAAATTTAAATAAAATCAATGTGGTGATCATACAACATCTATCTATACAAATAAATACAATTTGTCTGTTCTTACAATCCACATTTCGCTCCAGTTGTCTTTTTAAAAACAAAACAAAAAACAAACAAACAAATATGTTAATTCTTGTTATGTATTTATGTCATCTTAAAAGGTTGAATACGGGGAGCTAAAATACCCAAATAGCATTTCTAAAAATCTTCAGGGACCATTGGCTGCTCTGATTTCTAAAGATTAGCATCAACCCCAGAAAAACCCAAATCAATCAACCTCTCATTGTGAGAAATAGTTTAGGACTCTTTGCAAAAGGAGTAATTTGGAGAAAATCATATAAATGGGTTAAATAATCTAAAAAGCCAAAGAGTAAAATGCTGACACATTAAGCTAAGTTTCTTGAAGAAACTAATATATTTGAAACTTGTGTTGACTTTGTCATTATAATTCTGATGAAACTGATACCTTGTTCGTCATGAATCAAGTTATTCTTGAAATAGCTTTAAGCTCAGTGAATGTAATCATAAATGTGACATCACCAGTCCTAGGGATGTTAATTAACTGGTTGGATTCCAGTTGGGGGGGGGGGGGGGTTCTCACACATGTAGAAATAAAAGCATAGCAGGATACTGTAGGGTTTGAATTAATCAAGTGGATACAAACACAACTCTGGTTTTCTGCACCTGGATGCAGATGGAGACATGTTGTGAACATACAATGATCAAAATCTAGATCAGATGTTTCAGCTTAGTACTTTGTCCCCCAAATAAGAAAAAATAAGAATATTTGATGCAATTTTGAATTTAGATGTAAAGAAAAGCAATGAACATTTGTAACATGCAGCAGATGAACATGTCAAGAGTCAAAGATTAGAGAGTCAGACTAGTGAGAGACAACAGTAATCATGAAGGCAGGGCTATACCTCTGTGTGTTTTTGTGCCTGTGTTGTGTCTCCAGACATACCTGTTAGCAAGCTGTCGGTGGAAACAGGCAGATGACTGCAGATGGAGGAAGAGGATGCAGAGGTATTTCCACGTAGAAGCCATCGCTCTACTGACCATAGTGTGATTCCAGCACACACTCCCTCTCCATCTCTGCCTTTCATAATCTACTTAAATCAGCCCACCGTCTATAAACCCAGTTGATGGACTGAGGATTCAGCCAATCAGGAAAGAGCAAGGATGCAAGGAAGTCACACCCTCTGCTTAACACTGGTTTCACATTTTAGCACATGGATGTGAACACTTACATGACTGAAGATTAAATGTAACAAGACTGATAATGACGTTGTTCACCGTTATGTGTATTTGACATGTAACTACTCTAGTCCACTGAAAGGACTCAGATTTGTACTGATTAATCAAAAGCTTTTCTCATAGACACAATATATGTACATGGAGCTAATCCGTTTGATGAAATGATGTCAGTTATGCGTTACATCATTGTTAGGTAAACCTGTGGGCTAAATCTGGCCTTCCAGGAAAAATATAGACCTGTTTTTGATTTCATGGGTTTGATTCAATGGATGAATTGCTTTATGTGCACAGATTTGCTGTGTACTTTAGTGAGATTTAGTGAGACAAGAATCACCAAAATAATCAAATAATAGGTCTGGATGAAAGTCTTCTAATTTATAAAATTGATCAATAAAAGATTTAAAAACAGCGGCAACAACAACAAAAAACATCTTGTGTCACATGTTTTTAAATGTGCTTTGAAATTGCAAAAGCTGAAAATGCCTAATTTCAAACATCTTCAACTTTGTTGCATAAACTGATTCATATAAAGGAAAGTGCAGACTTCTTCAATATATATTAATATAGATTTATTCCCTGTTGACTGAGCATTTACTCTTTATCTCATACCAAGGAATTGAGGACATATAATTAAAATGTTTAAAAACAAAAAGATCTGTACACCAGAGACAAGTTAACTTTTCCAGATTTACAGTAACCAAGAGATTGCTTGGTTACTGTTGTTGATATTAAAATTTCTACTGTTTTATCAAAAGCCAGTCATTTAAAAAAAATAATAAAATAAAATAATAATTATAACAATAATAATAATAAACCGCAGGGTTTTTTTTTTATTTATTTATTTTTTTTAAATAGCACCTATGAACCAAGACCAATAAAATGGGTGTTTTTTTCCCGTAAAAGCTCCAAATCATTCAAACGGCATAAAAAAAAAGGAGTAAAGTGTCATTCTTGCGTTTATGTGTATTATACATGATCTTACAACCTACTTATTGGGGCATTTTAATTATCTATACTACATGAATGAATAATTAATATTGCGTAATTTCGGTCAGGCATGTTTGTAGCGACAATCATTCGGGGTCCTGAGACTATCCAATGCCGCGGTGCATCCTGGGTCCTTCCTTTCCATCCCAGGCTCGCTTCTGCAATCATGGGTACGTCTACATTTTCATCCAGAATACCCCAAAATTGTGTCAGTTGCCCCAATTTTTTATATCGATGCTGTACATTAATATATTGTAAAGTCATTTTTGTGCGTTTCGTTCGGTGAAATGCCTCAGTGAGTTAAAAAATGAGCCGCTAGTTCGGTCTGGTTCCTCCGCAACGTGGATCGGCCATAATGTCTGAAGTGCTAGCGGCATGTTAGCCGTGCCCCACTAACACAACTTGGTGTTGAAAGAGCTGCGTGTACGCTTAAATCGTTTGCAGTCGTCTATTGGGAACCGAGTCTTATTTTGAATTACAGTATTATGTTGTAATGCTTGTAAACGCGTGTTTGTGTATCTGTGTAGCGTCGCGCGCGAGTAGCATTGAAGCTCGCTTCGCTCTGATGTTGAAGCTGGAAAATCTTAGCTTGAAGTTATTTAACTTTTTCTGTATTCACCCTGTTAGATTAAACTGGAAGAAATGTGTCCGCCTAAACATTACAGTCACCTGTCTTTTGTAAGGCTAATTGTAAATAAGGGGTTTGGTCTAAGTGGGTGCTTGTGTGGGGGTTTTCAGTTGTAGCTCCGTGAAGAGGTTTGTACCCTCAGAAAGTAGTTTACTAATGCCAGCAAGCCTTTAGGGTTCAAGTTAGTTGTCCTTATTTCAATATTTAGTATACATAATATCATTAATGCTTATGAACTTTTAAAAAAAACTGTCATGTCGCTCTAATTGACAGCAATACTGACATGTATTAAATAAGCTGTTCGGAGCCCTGTGTGTCTGTGCGACTGTTTTCCACATTAATACACGAGAGTTTGAAAGATTTTAGTCAAGACTTAACATTTGGTCCTCGTGCATTCCTGATAAAGATTCCCAGTTTGAGATAAATATGAGCAATACAATGAAATGGCATTTGGGTGGATCTTGATGTACCGGAGGTGGACAAGGTGCTGCTATAACTGCAGTGGCAATAAGTTATAAATGGCAGATGATAAAACCTCCAACATATTGTGACAATATTTTTAAGTCTATTATTAGTAAATGTATGTGGAAGTATCTGCAATGCATCATGTGCTTCTGTAGAAAAGTCATTAACTGATATAAACACATCTGCTTAAGTACTGTTCACACATTATGGTCCATGTTCCTGGAGTTATTACCAGGTTTGTGGTTGAGAAATCTCTGCTAGTCCAAGATGAATGTTAAACATCTGTGTGTTTACTTGAAAACAGACCTTAAGGAGCTTCAGCACCAAGTAAATGCTAAAAGTGGCATACATCGCTATGTGTTACGAATCAGGGAATAACAGGGTTGATTGTTTGGTCACCAAGAAGTGTTTGTGTTTCTTGACTGGCATCTGTAAAATATCAGTAAAATTCAACCTTAAGCAGAATTACTAAAAGTCATGAAGTGGCCCAAACTTATATTATCTGCTCATCTTCGTCTTTCAGGAAAGTGTCGTGGTCTGCGTACTGCCAGGAAGCTCCGCAATCACCGCCGTGAGCAGAAATGGCATGATAAACAGTACAAGAAGGCTCATTTGGGCACAGCCCTGAAGGCCAATCCCTTCGGAGGAGCTTCTCACGCCAAGGGAATCGTCCTTGAGAAAGTGTGAGTACGGTAAAACAACACCTGACACAGGCTGAAAGCTGGTCTTTAAAAAAAAAAACTGTTAAGCATTAAGAGAAGACGCATCTACTCTGCAACCAGAGATCATGAAACTGGATGTCGGAAGGTCATATTTATGTAGATGTTGACGGAGCAGGAAAAAAAAAGTCACTGTGGAAGCTCCATTTCTTTAGATATGTAATAGGTTTTTATGTCTTTATTAACTTAGCATCTGCACTCCTGTCCTTGATTTTCTACTCCATTGTGCCATTGTTTATCTATTTCCTTGTTTACTGCTAGCATCATACAGTGGCTGGAATGAGCTCCATGATGAGGCGTCGCTGATATTAAACATTATCTGCAGTTCAGCTTGTAGCAGACCAGATCATATGAGAATGTGTTGTGTATGAAACTTGGTTTTGGCTGTTTTTAAAGTTTTGTGTGTTTCCTTTCTGCAGTGGTGTAGAGGCTAAGCAGCCTAACTCTGCCATCAGGAAGTGTGTGAGAGTTCAGCTCATCAAGAACGGCAAGAAGATCACTGCTTTCGTTCCCAACGACGGTTGCCTCAACTTCATCGAGGTAAACTGGAGTTCATTCTTCCTTTAAATCACTGTTGTCCAGTTGCTGTCCAGCTCAACAGATGTCTGAATATCAGTTGTCAAACTTGCACACTAACTAACCCTCTCAATATGTCCTTGATCTCCTGGGCATTTAGGAAAACGACGAGGTTCTGGTGGCCGGGTTTGGACGTAAAGGTCATGCCGTTGGTGACATTCCTGGAGTTCGTTTCAAGGTGGTCAAAGTGGCCAACGTGTCTCTGCTGGCACTCTACAAAGGCAAGAAGGAGAGACCCAGGTCATAAACAGTTGAGACAGAAAATAAAATAAAAATGTTTTCAATTACAGTCTGCTTGTCTCCTGTTGTGCTTTGTGAGACATAACCCTCAAAAACATTCTGGTTTCCTTTTAAAGGTGTGTCTGTAATGTTCTTGCCTTGTGATTGTTAAATGGCTCTTTGGTTTTCCACAAGTTACCAAACATACAGTCATGTGTCATCTGGATCATGCAAGCTAGATCCAGCTGTAGTTAGGGGGAAAAAAAGTCCAGTTATCTAACATATTTAATCCAACTCTTAGGCGTGCAGTGATTTAAGAGCTTCAAATACATTAACCAGATCAATTTACCTGTTAATATTATGTATAAACTGCATCTACAGAACCACAGCACTGCCCGGTTGTTGGCTTTGGTGATGAAGGTAATTTACATATTAATTTATAGATTAATTTACTCTTCATTTAGTCCTCAAAGTGAAAGATTGAATACACTATTGGGACTTTAAAGGCAAGGCAAGGCAGGTGTATAGCACATTTCATGTACAGAACAATTCAAAGTGCTTTACATAAAACATAAGCAAAAGGGAGAGAAAAAAACAATTAGAAGCATGATTCAAAATTAAAATAATTTAAGATTAATTAATTTAATTTAATGATTTAAAGGCTAATGCACTGCATAAGCATGGCCTCATTTCTCTTTCAAACATTTTAGTAATTTTGATTTTGTAATAAAGACACATTTTCAGTTCAATAAAAAGGTAACAAGTCAAAAATAGCCTAAACCACCCCGGGCTGCTAGTAAATGGTGAATGTGTGAAGTTCCTGGTAGAAGGTGGAGGTTTTTTTCTATAATTGCTTGTTTCAAGCTTCCTCCGGGGATGAGGAAATGTGTCCAGGGCTGCATAATAATGGTGGCTGTATTTATGAAATATATTTTCTTAAAGAGTTCTGTGTCCTCCCATCTCATTTTCATAGAGCAGTGTCATGTCATGGTGGCAAATTATTTTATTTTCGTTAACAGCCTAGTGAAGCTGACAAAAGTCATATACAGAAAGTGAAGTCATAAAGTCATATAATGAGCTGCATAATTCCACAACTTCTTGATCCTTAGCTCCTTTGTTTCCTGTCTTTCATTACTGGACAAACTGATTAATACAGGTGTGTCTGGCCATTATAGTTCAGGAAGTAGTTGAGTTTTGCAGCTCATAAAATAACATCTTAGGTGCCTGAACTCTGCTATGAAACTGCATATTTAACTTGCAGTCTATGCTTAGAAAGTATGAAGAGCATAAAATGGGTCTGAAAATAGGCAGAGATCGTATATGCGTACATAAAATGATGGTCTGGTATAATGTCAAAGTGGCTCGTCCAGCAGTAAATGCTGAATAAATTGGTTGTTCAAAGCCTGTGCTGCATTAAGTGATTTATTTTACTGTAGAATCATTCATTTCAGTTCATTACATAATCCTTTAATTTCTGATTAGACCATAAAGAAATCAAACCAACAAGCTTCTCCGAACACGTCAAATATCTCTGCATCCTTGGATAACGAACACCTCCCATCATCATCATCATCAATTTCTACATTTCACGAACATTAAATAAAACAGCTTCCGCCTGTTTCCAAGAAAAAGTTGTAATAAATGGTCACTTAACCCACAACCAGCTATAATCTTAAAATCAAGTTAGTGATTTAATCTAAAATTTATTAACCCCCCCCCCAAAAAAAAAAAAAAAAAATTATTGAAAGATAATTTCATATGACTGACAAAAGTCAGAGAATTAAATGATTAATTGTTCAGATTGACTTACTGCATTTGATGATTTGATCAACATTTTATTGATTCAGTACATTTATTAGATAATGAATAAATACTAAAGAAGTTTCATAAACAAAAGAGTCTTTATTATTATTCTCCCATTAGCTCATTATATTTTCAACACATAAAGGAACTATGTCTTACTGTTTTATAGTCACACAGCAGTGAGTCCTGATGTTTGCGCCTCTTAAAATGAGGTCTTGGTTTAAGGATGTTGGTGTTTGTGATAAAAACATTTAGAAATTACTTTAACCTGAATCATTGTGTCCTGCATTGAACATTATTCTATTTTTTTAACAAAGTGCTCACAGTTTGCATGTCAACTTTTCATCTTTTCTGAGTATGCTTTAGCACATTGAGGCAAGGTATGCAAGGAGGGCCCAGGCAGCGGCCAAGTAGCCAGGGTGCATGATCAATGAGGCAACATGGTTGTCACAACATGGACAATCCCACACTGTCACAACATGGAGCAGAAAAAACACCCCACAGATATTTCTCCTTCTTGGTTTTACCTATTCTGACATTCTGAATATACAGCAATTAAAAAAATAGAAGTGGCAAGTGATGAAAAACACACACATTACAGAGGGATGGTGACAGTAAGTTTGTGACCCACTGAGTTGGTGTTGCTCTGATTGTTTGTGGGTCTGTTCCCTTCGTAAACTCATGTGGTGTGGGTAAATATAGTAACAGGTGTCAAATCTCCGTTGCTTCTGTCGAAGTGCAGCAGCCATAGCTAAAAGCATGGAGGTTGCCACAGCCTTTACGCTGGCCCTGCAGAACTGATGCTGCTTTCTGACAGTTGTGTGTGAATCATTCGTGTGTATCGGTAGTTGTGCTTTCCAAACTTTGAGCTGAAGATCTGGGAAGCACCACGCTGCTGCTCAAAGACCTCATGTGGGCATGAAGCTCTGATTTCACAGTCCTCTCCTCCTCTTTCTCCTCCTCCCATTAGCCTTCAACAACAAGTTTGAATCGGCAGGGAAACTTCAGCTGAGATAAACAACACAAAAACACAAGGTAAAGAAAAACAATTTCAGCCACAAAACAGACAACGTGAAATCTTCCTCTGACTAATTATCAGTTTGTTTTCAAAAAGGTTTTCAAGCTCGTGTTCTGTTGAAGTGGTTTTGTTTAGACCTGGAAACCTTTGCTGAACTCAGACATTAAAACACTTTCAGTGCACATCTGTTGAGACATTCATGTTATAATGTGTCTGCAGAATCAGCATTGCTTTTAAAAAGTGTGTTATGTAAGAACAGAGAGAGCACGTTGTTAGGAACGAGTGTCATCAATTCAGCAGGTGTTCCAGAAATGTTCAACTCAGACGGTCATTCTGGTGTTTTACGTGAGCCTGATTCATCACCTGCAGCTGCAGGGGTGTATTCACACTTGCCAGTCAATGGATGAGTGAACTGTTCTTCCTCTCTGAGTAAAAACGACATGAAAGGCTGAAAAAATGTCTGCATTCAACATGTGTACATATATGAAGTTCCAGGGTGTGAGAGGAAGACCCTTCTCTGCTTGAAGGTCTGCTTAATGTGTTTGAAATGAATCATGCTTTCTCATAGCAACAGCCAGAGTGTCACGTTGAGAAGACTCATCCAGTCTGAGAAAGCACTGACCCGTTGATCAAACAGGAGTTTCACCTCCTCTGAAAACAGGATGGAGTTTGATCAGCTGAGGCTTGAGGAGGATGATGATGAAGCAGATGCAGCAACTCAGTACATGATTGAACAAAGTCTGCTAGAGAGCAGCAAACAGAGGGGAACTCGCAGAGACATCACAGCCCAAGACAGCAGGTCAGTCCAACAGAGACAAGTTTAAGATCATTTATACTACGAGTAACCTGGAGGAGCAGTGAAGGTCCTGAAGAGAAGTTGCTTCCTTCAGTTTTACACAAACTTTTTGCATTTTTTTTAAGGTTTTTTTGTCGTTGTTCTTTTCATGCAGCTCTGATTCAGCGTCTGCAGATACCAGTGAGATTTTCTCTGCTGTACGACAAGGTGAGACCAGATTAACAATTCGTGTTTCTTGTAACAGATGTTATTAAAATGATGAGGTCATAAAGATGCTGATTTAGCTGTTTAGTCTTTATGGCAGTGGTCAATACATGAATGCCGCAGCCTATTTATTGTTACTATTATTGGATTCATTAAAACTTTTGTATTTCTAAGTTTATAGATTATTTTGTGTGTTGATTTTGACTTATTATCTTTATTTATTTCAAAATCCTCAGTGTAAAATTTGAATTGTTAAATCACATTAACCCTTTCAGAGTAATTCCAACACCAGTGAGAGTAAAATGCCCCCTGATGACCAGCAGTGCTGGTGATCATTTTTTCAAGCTTTCTTTTCAGTGTCAAAGAAAAATTACTCTTATCAGAGTTACTCAGGGAGACTCCAACCTTTTCAAATTGAATATTTCCCATCATGCTTTGTGACGCCACTGTTCAATCCTGCACCGTAAGCTAAATGTATATGTGCTCAGCTTAGGTTTCCTCTGTGTGTAATCAGATTACTAACTGTCAGTGTTGTTGGAGATGTTACATGGTACCTCTCTTCATAATTTCCCATTTACCATCGAGGTAACTGAGGACAGGAATCCTGGTTCAAACCTTGAATGGATCCAAGTCAATATTAACTTAAACATTTAACTTTGTGAAAATGTTGATGAATTAGGTGTGTTAAACACTTGTGCTGTGACATTTTTTTTTTTTTTTTTTTTTACTTGTCCTGTAGCATGAAGCAAGCAGAATGGAAATTGATTGTTTTTTGTTGAACAGTTTTGCTTTATAAGGGAGCTTTATGAACATAAGGCTCCATTGATATCCTGTTTATTCATTTTATTTCTTTATTTAAACATTTGTCTATTACACCATTCCATTTATACTGCTGGGCCTGACAAGGGAGAAATGAAAGTGAATAGAGGTAATGATAGAAAGTGAAAAGAGAGAGAGGAGTAAGGAAGAGGAAGAGAGAGAGAAGAGAAAACATGAATCCACTTACACAGTTCACTGGTACATCTGTACCGCGATCCCTAAACAACCAAGGTCTCTGTTGGAAAACAAAACAAGCAATCCCCTAAGGAGGACCTGCAGGTGGCTTAAATATCCTCAGATCATACAAACACACGCAGAACTACGCAGAGAAGAGGTACAACCTAGTAGCGCAATGGGAAGTAGAGAAGAGGTACAACTAGCCAGCGAATGGGAAGTAGAGAAGAGGTACGACCTAGTCATCGAATGGGAAGCAGTGTCACAGTGTCAACATGCATAATAAAGGGTGCTCCGTGGTGATACAGTCATGCAGATGCAGCCTCGTCTCTGAAGGAGGAGGAAGCCCGCAAGGCTCGCGACCCAGGCCCCCAGCAGCCACCCAGAGGCCCAGATCCCAGCTCCCCCCCCCCAAAGAGCGGACATGCATCCCCCGAAGGGCGGCAAAAGACGGCCCCAGCCGGGCCCCCGCAGTCTGGAGGCCCAGGCCCCAGCGGACCAAGACCAGCAGCTGCCGACCCCACCGGGCGCCGGGCGTCCCCCGGAGCGGAGACAGCGCCGGGCCCAGGGCCCAAGCGCCCAGGAGCAGCCACCCCCCCCCGGACCCGGGCGGCCCAACCGAAACCCAGGAGGACCGGACCCCCAGACGACGCCCCCCAGGGCAGGCCAGCCCCCACCCCAAAGTCCCTGCCCCATACACCTGACACCAGGGCGCCACCACCTCTACCACCCCCTACCCCGCCACCACGCTCACACACACACTCCCCACACACCTACCCCAACACTGGGGCTGAAAGATATACCGTCACCGCCCCCACATCGAGACACAGGCACCCAAGACATCAATACCGCAAGAGCAACCACATACAAGATACAGATCCCCCCTGCGCCCGCCCCGCACAAAAAACCCCGGAAGCCACAAACAAACCGCACCCCCCACCAAAGCGCCCGGCCCCCAACCAACCCGCAGCCACACCGCACCGCACCGACACCAAGATGCCCGGCACGAATACCGAGGAACGAACCTCCGCCCACACCGCCCAGCCCTACCCAACACCTCCGTGTACCCCCCCACACACGCATACACCCACCCACTCCGCTCTCCGACCTTACATACCCACACTCACTCCTCTCTCCACCCCCAACACTCTCCTCCCTCTACCGTCCACACCTACCCCCACCTCCTCATACTCTCTAACACACACATGCACTCCCCCCACATAACTGCACCAACCCCCTCCCCACCCCCCCACACATACGCCCCCACCTCCCTATACCCCCAATACCCCATACAGTCCCCCCCCTACATGTCCAGCCCCGCCCATCCCTCTGACCTATCACACTCCCGCCCTTCCTTCCTTCAGCCCCTCACGCCATCCCTACTAGACACTCACGAGCATGCCACTCCTTCCTCCATACCCCCTTTCCTCCAACCACTTACCCACATCTCCTCCCTCTTCCAGCCCAAGTTCCTCCCTCCCACATTTCCTCTTTCACACTCTCATTCATTATTCTCACATACCCACCTCTCTCTTGCCCATGCCCTCGTGCCTCCTGAGTGGTAGCTCGGGCCGGGGAAGGAGCCGCGAGTTCCAAGCCCCCAACACGTTCCCCCCACCACCCCCCCCCCCATCCCCCACCCCCGGACGCAGCAGGCCAGGCATCCCCCAGGCCAGCAGATCCCCCGCAACGCAGCCAGCCTTAACCACTGGCGCGTGAAGTAGCCACTGTCCCCCCTCCCCCAGTAGCGCCCGGGAGACCGGGGTATGAAAGGACCCTGTCCCCCCCCCCCACCCCCCACTCATGACTGTGTGTGTAAGATGTGTGTTGTTTGAGTTAAAACTGAGGGGCAGTGCCAAGTCATGCGGGAGTGGGGTCGCGTAGGGGGCATGTCCCCCCAACCGGCCCCTCCCTCCTACCACACACTATATGGCCCGCCCTCAGAAGTGGTTGTGAGCTGTTGTTATTTTATGTGTTTAGGTGTCTAAGTGTGGTTAAAACTGGGGAGCAGGCTGCCTCTAGACGTGGCAAGCAAAGGCACTTTGGTGCCCTCCCTCACCACGCCCGCTTGACCGCTCCCTCCCCAAACCCTAGGTGTGTGTGTGGGTAGAGAGGGGGGGGGGGTTGGGAAGGGAGACCAGGGGGTATGAATTCCCCCCTGGAAGAAGAGCCGTTACCGGCATTAGGTACCCCTGCCTCCCGGGTCCCCCCAGGGCAGAAAGGGCAGGCATGGCCGCCCCCACGGCCCGGCGTCCGGCGTTCAGCACAGAGGGGCCAGCCTCAGCCCCTGGGGGCGCTCGACCCGCCAGGCCAGGGAGGGGGGAAAAGGGACGGAAGCGGAAAGGGTCGGCGGAGGGGCCAGAGTCACTGGCCCAACATCCCCAGGCCTCGCAAACCCCCCAAGAGGCACGCAGAGCTGCTATTTTTTTTTTTTTTTTTTTTTTTTTTGTTCTTTTTCTCCCCCTTTCCTCCCCCCCCCAACCTGACATACACAAACCCCACCAATGCACCACCACCCCCGCACCCAAACACCCATCATCCATGCACCCCCACCCACCCACCCATCTCCACACCCCCCCACAGGCAGCCACACACACACACAACCGCATTCACGCCCCCCCTCCAGTCACACACCCACCCACACATACCAAGGACGGGGACCGCGGGGCCCACCAGCCCCCCCCACGCCACAAGTCCACCGCCCCCAGCCCCCGGACCACGCGAGACCAACCCGTACGAGACCACCAGCGCAGGCCAGCCCCAACCGACACAGCGGCCAGGCGGGACAGGCACCCGGCGTGGAAAAGACCCGGCCACCCCGCAACCCCCCACCTCCACACACTAGAGCTGAACGATATGGACAAAACCCCACACCCCGACAGCCACGCCAGACACCCCAACATCGATACGACACGACATGACCACGGGTCCGCCGAAAACCAAGCACCCCGGCGGAAAGCGCAGCTCCGTCCGCGACCCCCAGAGCCCCACACGCAGGACAAGCACAGGGGAAATCCACACCCCCCACATAGCCGCCCCCGCGACACCAACATCCCGGATGCCCACATCCCGACACAGACACGACAACGATACACCCCCCAGCCCCACCACACACACACCCCCCACCAGCACACACACCCGCACGCACACAGCAGAGGCGCCCCGGCCCCCGGCGCAGTGACTAGACGTCACCAGGTCTTGAGGACCGGCCAAATCCAGAGGAGGCACGTCCCGCCGGCCCGCCCCCCCCAGCGCCAAGCCGGGTCCCCCGGCCCCGGAGGCAGGGGCCACCCCGGAGCACCGGGGCCCAGGGCCCCCCCGCCCCCCCCGCCCCGGGACGACCCCCGGCCACCCGGCGCCAGCCGACAGCCACCGGCCAGGGCCCCACCAGCGACCCGCCCACCGCCGCAGAGCAGCCCCAACCGCTGACCCTCATGCCCCCCATCGGGCTGGATACAGCCCCCGCCCCAGCGGCGAGGCAGCCCAGACCCCCCCCAAGTCAACCGCCAGGGATCCATAGCCATCAAGCACTCGCCGGCACCCAACCCCCACATGCTGTGACATTTTAAATCATCACTACAGGGTGTTACTTATCTCAAAGAGTAAAAGCTTATTAACAATATCAGTGTTGATCAAGTTTAAATCTATGATGAAAATAACTCTTATCAGTGTTAACACTAAAAATTCAACACTAGGTCCAGTGTAACTTTAACACTGTACAGGGCAGGACCATATGTAGCCTGCCTTGGTGTTAAAAATGACTCTAAGTGTTACTGGAACTGCTGATTTTACTTTGCATATGTGTGTATACATATAAATACAGTCTAATCTGATTTATATGCCACCGGTTGGCATGTCTGGATTTGTCTGTCAGTGGATATAGTTCAAGTTTGTAGTCTGACTGATACCTTTGTATGCACGCATTAAACTGTAAAATCATCCACCAAACTTTTTTTAATGCAATTATACTCTCTGGTGACAACTAAATGTTTCTGTTAACTACACTGTTGGAGTGTAAATACGTTCTGCAGGACTGTGGTACAGAAAACAGTCTTTTCCACTCACCTCTCCAGGTAATGAGAAGCTTTTGAAGGATTTGAGTGTCAGACAAAAAGACCAGTTTTGGCAGACAGACAGCAGAGGTTGGCTCCCTTTACACGAAGCAGCAGCTCAGACCAACCAAACCATCCTGGAGCTCACGTACAAAGGTCGGTATCAGCTGCACTGATTTGCTTACTGTGCCATTAATAAAGCAGAGGTGTGGTGAAGGTCATCGACAGTGTGGTCGTTCTCCAGCCTCAGGCCCAGACTCTGTGGACTGTCGCACATCTCGTGGTCAGACACCGCTTTTCTTGGCCGTAGAACGAGGTCTGATAGAAAACACCTCCTTCCTCCTGGACCAGGGGGCTCAGCCAGACTGCCAGGATTTTGACCATGACGCTCCGCTGTTTGCAGGTAGGCCGCTTGATTCGCTGTTAAAGGCTTGGGACAAAGACTAAATCTAGTTTTACACCAGCTGAGATTTTATTTGAAGGCCATTAATGGCCTCACATGTGTTTTTAGTCACATGATGGAAACATGTTCAGTTGCTTCACCAGCAGGGGCGGAGCTAGAGGGGTGTCCAGGGTGACACATGGCTGCCTCTGAAATCTGACTGGATACCTCAGGTGTGACCACTGGAGATGGTGGACAGAAACGACTTTCCAGGCCTGCAGGGATCACCAGTCTCACTACTCCAGTTTCAAGTATATTTTAAAGTAGTTTCCAAATTAGTCACATTTCCAGAAGAAATTTTGACCCAATGCAAGTACAATTACTAATGTTATGATTGGCTTTGAACCAAATGTTAGCATGAAGCTATGTAGCAGTGCTAATCTAGTTAAACCATAGCACTGGATAAGTTTTAATGTGGGCGAACCATGTTATATTTACTTTTCACTGTGTGTATTTATGGACTTCATATCAATTTAGTCTAGATTTTCACATTAGAACTTAAACTATAAAGATGCTCAAAGACCTCAGTATTCAAGATACTTACTGTAACACTGACTAAGCTAAAGCTACATCACATGATCCTGTTAAATTTATGTAACAGGAGGCAAAGGCTGTGATTTAATTTCAAAACAAGCTTCAGCATTAAAATGTGGGAAAATATAGCTTATAATCAGCCTTATTTTGTACAGGAAAATATAAGAGATAGCGGAATATCTTTTGTAAGGAGGAAGGATACTAATTAAGCTCCTAGTATGGAGTCACAAAGTTCCCTGACTACCTCATCAAGCACCACATACTACTGTGCACCCCAAAACAACCTTTTTGAACTTGTTGCAAATATTTCCACTTGGTGATCCAGATTAAAGATGTAAAGATGTTTTATTTCATCTGTCTCTCTCATGAGACCAGTTACCACAGCAGTGTTTGTGAGTGTGTTAGAGACGGGAACTCGACTTATCATTTCCTTTTTTCTTTTTAACCTTTGTTTAACAGGTCGGTCCTATTGAGAAGCAATGATCTCTTTTCCAAGGGAAGCCTGGCCAAGACAGCAGCTTAAAACATTAAGTTTTAACAATAAAACGTACCATAAGAGTTGCACAATTAGACACTAATAACACAACAAATAAAATATACAAAATGCAATGAGTTGAATTTGGGACTATCATGTGAAGCAAGAGCAAGAATGATATGAGGCTAATTCCAAGTTTCTTACAAGGTTTTTGAATGTTCCAAGAGAAACTAAGTCCTTAAGCTTCAGAGTCTGTAATGAATTCCTAGCAGCACGTGCAAAATGCATAAAGCAGTGCTTGCCGAGTTCAGTACGAACTTTGGGAACTTTAAGCTTATGATAATCATTGGAACGTACAAAGTAGACATTCTGGACTCTTAAGATATAGCAACATAAATATTTGGGGAGCTGGCCTAGAATGGCTTTGTATACAAAAGAATACCAATGTGAGAGGCACGCAACTACAGTATAAAGTACAATGATGAGTGAGGACTTTGCAACATGTGACAAACCTCAAGGCTCTATGATAAACAGAATCTAGAGATTGTAAATATTTTGCAGGTGCATGCATATAAAGTAAGTCACCATAATCCAGTACAGGAAGAAAGGTGGCAGCAACCAACTTTTTCCTGGCAGCAAATGTAAAGCATGCCCTGTGACGATAAAAGAAACCAAGTTTCAGCTTTAATTTTGTAACCAGGTTCTTTATGTTAGTGCTGAAACAAAGCCGGTCATCAATCAAAACACCCAGGTACTTACAGCAAGGCACTAAATCAACTGTGTTTCCTTGCAAGAAGAACACATGGGAGGAGGCTCAGGTATCTTCCTATTATTTGAGAAAATCATAAATTTGGTCTTGGAAACATTCAAGACAAGTCTCAAGTCAACAAGCTGACGTTCCACAAGGTTAAAGGCCGTCTGTAAGCTGCTAGTATATGCCTTTCTTAGTATATAGAATGTAAATATGCTTTCTGAGCTTTTTCCGATCAGACAAATGGCTCACTGAGATTAACATCCTACTACTCTTTCTGAAAACAGCCCCTGCTGGATTGTGGCCTGGTCTGTCATCAGCTTGTTTGTGTGATGCTGTCTCTCTGCAGCTATCCGTTCAGACTGCATTGATCTGGTGACGCTGCTGCTCCAGCGAGGCTCCAAGGTGAACCAGGAGGGCTGCCACGGCCGTCGACCCCTCCACGAGGCTTCACAGCTGGGTAAAGTAAGGCTGGTTACCCTGCTGCTGGACGCCGGGGCTCGACCAGATCCCCGCAGCAACTACGGCCTCACACCGCTGGCACTGGCTGCTCAGGGAGGACACCTGGAGGTGGTGGAGATTCTCCTGAGGAAAGGTGAGAAAAAAGCCTGAATACTGCCACTTAAACCAGTTGTAGCAGGCAGTGTTGTGGCCTCATTATTACTCGGCACCTTAGTGAAAATCGGATTTATGTCAATTAATTTCCTAGATACTGTATTTTCTGGACTTTAAGTCACACTTTTTTTCATAGTTTGGCGGCTTGTGCGACTTATATATGAAAATATATACAATTTAAAATATTTTAAAGTATCAATTCATATTGACTGACATAAGCCAAGAAGTAAATATCACTGTCTAATGGCAAAAGAGTGCAGTCTAAGCTTGTGACAACTATATTCTGCTATTTTGGGCAAAAAATCCCAAAATAGCTTAATCTTAGTGAGAAGAGTTAATTTTGGATATTTGGCGGTGCTGCCTGTGCAATGGACAAATTCTCCAAAAACATTTTTATCCATCTTAGTCATGATTTTTATGATCATTTACAGGCATCAACTTTTGAATTGAACTGATTGGGTAATTTTTAGCAGTAACAAGAAGGATATGTGAGGATATATGAAAAATCCAAAAATCCCTAAATAAATACAACTTATAGTCCTGTGCGACTTATGTTTTTTTTTCCTGTTCATGATGCATTTATTGACTGATGCGACTTATACTGAGGCGCAACTTATTGTCCAGAAAATACGGTAATATATGCGGTATTACTTAATTAATATACAGTATTAGCATTTATGAGCGTGTCGTTTGTTCCACAGGAGCTGATATCTTTTCTCAGGCACAGGATGAGGCCACTGTCTTGTATGAAGCGTGTGCAGCAGGAAATCCAGCCGTCATCAACCTGCTGCTGGAGCACGGTGCTGATGCAAATATTCCCACACACACCGGATACATGCCCATCCACCGAGTTGCACGGAGAGGACACCTGCAGTAAGTGTTTAAACACATTTATAGAGTAGCCAACGTGATACACACTAGTATTAACCAGAATTGTGACATTATAAGCAGCGTTCTTGATGGCAGGGACTTTGGATATTGTAAACTCTGATCTGTACATCAACCTTAAGAACACAGAGACCCCAAAAAAGAAGAATATGATCATTTTAAAGCTGCAAAGTATTCTGCTGGCAGGTATGAGTTCAGCAGCAGTCTTGCAGTGAACTTGAAGAAGACTCTGACTGAACATACTGTTGTTTCTTCACTATGTTGTGTAGAGGATCAGAGGAATCCTCCATTATTTTTTTCAGCAGCTTGTGCAGCGTTCTTTTCTGGACCATCAGCTCCAGGGTAGAACAGAACCGGACGACCGGATCGGTTTCTTTTTCTGGTTCTGATGCTGCGGCCCCAACAGGTTTCCAAAACAGACTTATAGAAGATGTGCAACATACCGGTGCAGGCAGTGAATGATCTGAGCTTCCTCAAGAGCTAAGGTCTGCTCTGTCTCTACTTGTGTTGCATTTCCGGTCTAGTCTGGAGTCCAGCTGAACTTCAGGGTACTTGTATTCCTCCACCACCTTCACCTCCTCTCCCAGGATGTAAACAGTGCTTTTCTTACTCCCATTCCTCACAAACTCCACAATTGTCTCTTTTGCTTTGTATTCAAGATGAGGTGATTGTCTCTGCACCATCTCACAAACTGACAGACCAAATTTCTGTACTAAGCTACTTGTCCATCATTGACACACCTCACATTTTGTACACAGCGGAAAGCAAAAGTAAGAATAAGAAACAAAATTAATGTAGCAAAACAAAACCTTAAACCAGAAACAACTAATTATAATAAAAACAAAATGGCACAAATTAATGTAAAAGCTTGACTGCCAGTGGTTCCACATACTAGTTTCTCTACTTTACATACACTTACTGATTTATGTTGTATAAGTGTTGTATAACTTATAAACTTTTGTGACTAACACAATCAAAGACTTAAGCAACATTAATAAAACATGTACAAATTGTGGAATTAAAACAGTTATAGAAATCTAAAATCTTCAAAGCAAAAATACATTTTTAGGTATTTTTAAAAACTTGTGATTGACTTGTATCTGTAGTTTAACATTTGCATACATTATTTGCTTTATTACTTTAACGTGTTTTAGATTATTAATCTGTGGGTTTTGCAGAGCTCTGAAGTTGCTACTTCCTGTCACATCCAAGGGTGACGTTCAAGACGCTGGGATGAGTCCTCTTCATTCGGCTGCTGCGGGGGGACACTCAAACTGCATCAAGGTGTGTGCCGGTCTACATAACTGGTCCAAAGCCATTGTTCACTTTGCATGTCATTAATGACAGCTTCAATAAATGGCAGATTTTTAAAAAGCTTTTCTAAGTAACAATGTGTGACTCCTCGCTGCTCTTTTAACGTGGCCAATCAAACACTACCATGTTAAGAGTAAAGCATATTTCCCACATACGTACCAGTGGCATTAGCAAATGTTTCCCCTCCCATCAGCTCTTGCTGGATGCCGGTTATGATCCCAACTACATGCTGGAACGCTGGCTTAGCCGCAGCTTTGACGACGAGAGGAAGTCTGCTCTCTTCTTTGCCGTCTCCAACAATGATATGACCTCAGTCAAACTACTGCTGGAGGCTGGAGCCATGACCAACCAAGACCCCATCAAATGTCTGCAGGTATCACTATCAGATGCTGCTTATCCTGACATATCAAAACTAAACAGTTTTAATGGTAAAAACATTTCACAATCAGTATTGCTCAAGAGAAAACTGGATGCGGTTTGTTTAGCACTGCATCAGATTTTGACTTGTAGTGTCACTGTGATAGCAGATGCAGTGATTGTGTGCAACTAGAGTGCAGAGACTAAACCTGCTCACTTTTATTTGAAACCAATGCATAGCCAGATAATCTAAAACAGATGCACTGGGCAGATGGATATGTTGTTTGTCAACAAGTAGTAAAACCAGTGTTAGCTTCTGTTTCCATGCCCATCAGTCTGGTCAATTTGGAGCTCATCGTTCTACAGTGAGAGAGATTATTCATAGGTTTAAAATATTTGAGGCAGTAATCAATTTTTCCTCGAGGACCAACCAAGCAAATGCAGTCAAAGTTTAAAAAGCACAATGCTGAAACTGCAAATAATCATGGAGTTAAACCCCAGACTCAACATGACTCAGTTAGGATAAAAATATCAAAGTTCCAGAAAAAATATGTATTGAAAAAGACTGAACTATAGTTTGCTTGGAAAGGCTGCAGGAGAAAGCTTCTTCTTTCTAAAGCAGCATGTTTGATATAACATAGAACATAGCAGCATGATTTATGAAATTAATGAAAAATACTTTATTTATCCCAGGAGGGAAATTCAATTCAATAACTTTAGTTTTGCATGTATATATTTATATATATATATATATATATATATATATATATATATATGTGTGTGTATATATATATATATATATATATATACCATTTTTATCTCAATCTTTTTAACAAATGGTTAACAGTTGATATAATGAGAACAATTTTCAGTTTTCAACCATTAATTTTAGTCAATGAGAATTTTACTCTATCAGGCAGTTAAACAAAACCTAACAAACCTCAATGAACTGAAGTAATACTGTACAGAAGTGAGTCCAGATTGTTCTGCAAGTATGTGAATGATGGGCTAACTTTTTTACACACTGCTTCTGCATTTATTCATTCTTTTTTTCATTTTTTTGTTGATCAATTAGTAACTTGTTTTTTAGGTTGCACTGCGTATGGGCAACTATGAGCTGATAAATATGTTGCTGCGTTATGGAGCCAACGTCAATTACTACTGCAAAATAAACACCACCCATTTCCCCTCAGCGCTGCAGTACGCTCTCAAAGATGAGGTAAACTGATTGAACACGTCTCTGACCAGAATCAACAACCACAGTTTTGCTAACTTTGTTACTTTTGTTGCATTAGGTGGTTCTTAGGTTGTTGTGTAACTATGGATATGATGTGGAGCGCTGCTTTGAGTGTCCGTATGGCAACGCCCCCCACATCCCTCAGGACTATGAGGGGTGGACCTGCACTGTGATAAAAGATACTGCGGTAAAGAAAAGAAAAGCTTGTAACTTTGGTTTTGTCTGCAGCTTTCTTAAATGATCTTGATTTGTAAAGTAGATTTTTTATATTTTCATTACTTATAAAGTTCCTTTGTTGTTTGTCAGTGCAGTTCTGCGAGGTGATCACTGTCTCCTGGCTGAGGCACCTGTCAGGTCATGTGATTGGCATCTTGCTGGATTATGTGACCCATGTGACCCTTTGCTCCAAACTTAAGGCAGCATTGATGGAGCAGAAGCAGTGGCCAGATATCTGCAGAGTGCTAGGTGTGTAAAACTTCACCGTCAGCTCAGAAGAACTCGTACACAAATTCATTTATCTTTTTCTCTTTCCTGTTTGGATCCCCAGAGAACACCCGTTGTCTGCAGCATCTCTGTCGTCTGCGGATCCGCCAGTGTCTCGGACGCCTTCGTCTCCGCTCGCCTATTTTCATGAGCTTTGTGCCGTTGCCACAGCGGCTGAAGGATTACATCCTGTACCGGGAGTACGACCTGCTGGACCAGCAGAGCAGCAAGCCAGGCTGAGTCTGCAGAGAGCTGCAAAAATGTGCAATGGAACTGTGGCTCAGTTACTATTAAATTATGTCTCATATTCACAAATGGTTTCCCCTCTGGAAATTTCCACTTTATCATTATTAAATTCAAGAATTTAAGTCTCATATTAAATTATTTACATGCTCTAGTGAGTGAATTTGGTAAAATGTATATGGTGGTAATCCTCAATTCTATCTTCTTGTTTATTTGTAAATGTTTCATGCTAGCTCTATTGTAATGTAGACCTACATTTTATGCAATAAAGTTTGATAAAAAATAAATAAAAAAAGATTTAAAGAGTACTCATGCGTTCCAAAAATTAACTTTTCTATTTATATCTCTGTACTTTGCCCTGTTCAGCTTTCCTTTTATCCTGACTGCTCTACCTATCTCTGAAGCTGAAACACACCTACTCAGCATAATGCTGCCATCACCATGCTTCACTGCTGGGACTTGTAATAAGCATCATCTGGTTTTGCTGAGATATAAAGTCATATTTTATACAAACATGTAATGAAACCTGTTGCAGCACCTTACAGTTAGACACTTTGTTCAAAACCTTGTCGTTTAAAAGCTGATATTTGTCATCTGCCCCTCGGTGGATACCTTTTGCACTACAGTAATTTAGATGTATCACATGATAATAAACGGCGCATATGCAAATTATTATTATTCACCTATTTATTTATATTTTTGTCAAATTGCCAAATAGAGACTTCATATTTGAAAATAAAAGTTGGTTTTTTTTAAACAAAGCATAGTTATTGGTGCCAGACAGGCTGCTCTGAATATTTCAGAAAATGGCAATCTACTAGGAGTCAGAGGAGAATGGGCAGACTGGTTAGAGATAATAAAAACACAACAGGAACCCAGATAACCACTGGTTTCAACCAAGGTGTCCAGAAGAGCATCTCTGAATACACAACACATTCAACCTGGATGCAGATGGGCTACAGCAGCACAAGACCACACTAGATGCCACTCCTGTCACTTCAGAACAAGAAACTGAGGCTACAATGCACACTCACTCACCAAAACTGGGCAATATAAGATGGGAAAACATTGCTGGTCTGATGAGTCTGAATTTCAACTGCAGCATTCAGATGGTAGGGTCAGAATTAGGAACAGTACAAGTAACATGAAAACATGGATCCATCCTGCTTGTATCAGGGTAGTATAATGGGGTGGGGGATATTTTCTTGTCACAATTTGAGCCCCTTGGTACCAACGTGGTATGATTAAACCACCACAGCCTACTTGAGTATTGTTGCTGACCATGTCCAGTCCCTTTCTGACCACAGAGTCGCATCTTCTGATGGCTATTTCCAGTAGGATAACGCGCCATGTCACAAAACTCACATCATCTCCAACTGCTTTCTTAAACAATGAGTTCACTGTACTCCAGTGGCCTCCCCAGTCACCAGATCTCAATCCAGATTCTTCTTCATGGATGAGCAGGCAAATCTGCTGTGTGATGCTCCCATGTTAAAGGGGAAGTTCAGGATTTTTTACATATGGCTTCATTTTATCACTGAAGATAGTTTCAACATATTTCATCCCATTATTCTAGTTCCAGGAGGTTGCTGATGCTAATGCTAGTGTGAGTCAATAGGAATCTGCTAGTCTGACAATAAAAATAATCATATCCACTCCACAGAACATCTGAGGCAAATCAGCAAGCCTATCTGTGTACAGTAAATGCCGTATTAAACTAGTAAACTTTGCATTACATAGTGAGGAACTAGTTTCTTAACAGCTGCAGAATTATATACTTTGCTTCCGGGTGGTAGTGTTACTACTTTTGTCAGTGTATTCCAGTTCATAGAGATATAGTGACTGTTAGTTTGATGAAAAAATTGGAAATCGTCTTCCAAATCCCACAAATCCTCATGCCTTTTAGACGTGGCTGTAGTTCTGACTGTATATTTGTGTATCAAATTCCTTCATGCACCTAGCAGCAGATATCACTCCGCTGCCAAATACAGGAAATAAAACTTTAAGTGTCAGCAGCAAAAATCAAAATGCAACAAATGCAGGTTAGTTTTATTTGTAACATTATTCTATTAACACAGCATTTACACAGATAGTCTTAAGTTATAAATGATTTGCCTCGGATGTTCTGTGGAGTGGTTAAGAATGTTTTTAACGACAGGCAAGCAGATTCCTATTGACTCACACTAGCATTAGCATCGGCGACCTCCTGGAACTAGAATAATGGGATGAAATATGATGAAACTAAATGAAATATGTGAAACTGTCTCCGGTGATTAGTTGTATCCTGGCTCACTCGAAAATGAGGCCCTATGTCAAAAATCCTGAACTTCGTCTTTAATATGAGCATGAAAAATTAAGGCACTTCTGAAGAAAAAGGGGTCTAACAGGGTACTAGCAAGATGGACCTTAAAAACAGTGGCTGTTGAATGTATATTGTCAAGGTTATGTGTTTCCATGGGTAAAACGTTCTTCGCCTTAAGAGTTAAGTACTCCAACATCCTGTCTTCTGAGTCAAAACAAGAAACAAGTAATGAGAAAAAAAGCCTGTATATCTTTATTTTTGTCAGATATATTCGAACATGTTTTCTGTAAGAACTGAATGATGATCCTGAGACTTCACATATGTAGTGATGCCAGAGCTACACACGTCTTACAGCTGAGGAACACAGCTTTGTTGATATTTTAATCAGGTTACTGGAAAAACACAGACCAGACGTCACCAGTCACCACAGAAACCTCAATAATAGGAGCCTGTTGCTTGTAAATTTAAAATTTTCTCAGCCATCCAAAACCCAGTGACCTTATCACACATCCGCCACTCGACGATCCAAACAAAACGTGACTGCAATAAAGATTACAACACTTCTAAATGAATAATTTAAGGAAAGATTTTACAAGTCCACACATCTTGCAACCATCAGTGTGGAATAATACATTTCCATTAAAAAGAAAGACATCACAGTAAATATAAATGAGTATATGAAAAGTTATAATGTAACTTATTTTTAATATACATGATGAAATTCAACCTTATCTGTAAGAAAACATGAAAAAGTTTCCTCATTTATTTTTTGGGGAGTTCTGTACCGTATACACTGGTTCTTTGATGTCCACATAAGAAATGGATATGTGTTTAGTGACAAAGTGCAAAATCAGGAAGAAAAACAGTAACTCCAGGAAGAAGTTAGTGCGACTTTAGCTGTTAACAGATACCGCTGCTCCCTTCTCCTTCAGTTACTCTATCCACTGTAAGCAGCCAGGCGTTGCATGCTTTAATGTCTTTTTGTTCCACACAGAGGCCTACTGGCCAAAAACATCTAAATTTTTAACAATTAGACATCTTTGAACTCCGTGGCACTATGCCGTATAATAACTGTTGAATCTACAGTAAATGACTTCATATGACCCAGAAGTTTCAGCTGCAAGAGGTCTCCACATGAAAGACACTTGTCCGGATGAGAATCACAACACAAGACAAAAGCTTCTGAAAGATTTAATCTCACTTACTTTCACTGTTTTAACAAACAGGATGATGTCAGACGCAGAAAATGCTGCTAAACAAGTCCCATCAATCACTGAGGCTAATATCCATGACGACCTCGGAGGTCTCATCACCACTGCTGCTGGAGACTGTGTGAAGACTGGAACAAGAACGCTTGACGTGGCGTGAAAACGGAGTCAAACGGGAGGATGTTAATGTGCATGCAGTTCTTAACCAGCTTGACAGATGTGAAGTGAAACAAAGACTCAGATGCCATCTACATCTTTTCTAACACACCCACACACACACACACATGTTGAACAGAGGTTCCCACCAGAGCGACAGCTCCACATCACGCAGAAGTGCTCAGTGAGCTGACTGAAGTCTGGACTCTGGGGCTGAAGCAACAGAAAATACAGACCTGAGTAAGCTCTAACAATACTGCTCATTACGCTCCTGACATTTCACACTTTATGTCTCTTGATTTCTTTACATTTATACATTTAGAGGGGAAACATGTAAAAAACAAAACATTTACCCGTACATGTGGGTCACGGTACAATAAAAAAATAAATTATTACCTTGAGAAACCAAAAATAAAATATTATCTGCTCTTTCTCATTCCGGCTTCTGGGGTTGAGTTCCTGTTGTTGTCCAGCAGGGGGGCAGCGTCACATCAAGGCCAGCCTCAGGTAATTTATGAAGGAAGCATAAATGGACAAATCTGATTGGTTCAGATTAGACAGCATTAGCCAATCACATGAGATCAAGTGAGGCGCTGTTGCCACTGCTGACAGTTACAGGATATATATATATCTATATATGATTTATCAATTTTGTGATTTTTGCTCATATTCTTCATTATCTTCATTATCATTGTTACTATTGCAATAATATGTATTATAATATATCAGAAAAATATTATTCTTAGAAATAGTTTTGTTATTCAGCCATACCTCCCCGTCCTGATAAATAAGGGTAGTGCTACTCTTTTTTCACCTTCTTTTTTTCCTTAGGGTGCTGTTAACAAATCCCATGACAAGACAAAACACAGACCAAAAAACAACCCACACAAGGTCCACTTAGTTCCCAGTTATGGATTTTTTGATCAGATTCTGATCCACAAATGCTATTTTTCTGAAAATTATCACACTTTCTCTACTTTGTAGTTTAAGGGAGGGGGGTTACAGCCCATTCAGTGGCTCATTCTGGATATTTTACCCAAACAACATAAATGATAAAACCTTAAAGCATTTAAATGACAAATTAACTCCAAAAGCTCATAAAGCTCCTGGAGAGTACAATAAAATCTTTTGGTTTGTATTACAGAAACTTTCTGAAGCCCCTGGGCCCGTTAGTTTTACTCTAACAGCAGCTCTTTCAACCCCTTTAAGCTGCAGAGGTAAATGTTTGCTGCTCTAGTATTTGCAACAGCAAATACTTTAGAGCTTTCTAATTTCTCTAAATTTGGATAAACCTTTTTTGATCTTTTCATGAGATTTGCTGACAATAATAAAAATAAACATCTGAGTAACACCACGTCAGATTTAGGAAAGTGCCACTTATGCCTCCAATATTACACAATAACCCCGAAGATGATGTCACAGGACAAAGACTACAAAATTTCTTTAGAATTAATCCCCAAAATGATGGACAAACATTGTTGAAAAAATTATCTATATTTTCTTCATGAAGCCTACACCTACGAGGATCATTTCTGCTGCACTTCATCGCCGTCTTCCTTTCCTGTGGGCGATACTTCACTCTGAAGGTAAAAGGAAGTAGTCCCCGTGTCTCATCGCCATCTATTGCTTTAACAGATGCTCGGATGCGTTTCTCAATGCGTTTTTAATGTAATGCCAAAAGTCCATTCACCTGTCCCGGTTTGGTTTAGGTAGAGACGTAGAAGTGAGGAGGAGGAGGTGGGCAGAGGGATCAGGGAGTGTCGAGGTGGGAAGTAAAATGAGCATTGGTTAACTTCAGTGGGCAGTCCCTGGGACTCAGCTCAGTGGTCAATCAGAGAGGACATCGTCCCACAGTGCTGTCAAACAGCTCAACCAACAACTGTTCCCAAGATGTGTGAGCATCTATCTATTCTTGTGAGGACCAGTTTCAGTTTTAGACCTTGGGAAGTTAGGGTGTCCTTTAAATGCCTGTTATTGTTACCTTGATGTGATGTTTGAGCGTCACTGATCAAAATGTGATAAATAACCATTTTCAAATTCTGAAATTTGAAAACGGCTGTTTGGATACTTAATTGTCTTGATAATTACAATCTTAATTTTTTTCACAGTCTGACTCTTCCTTCTGTATTTTACATCTCATAAGAAAGTGTTTCTTTTGTTTAAAAGTGTTCCTTCCATTTGATCTCAATACTTTTTTACAGAAAATGAAGTCAGGTAAATGTGTTTTTTCCTCATCTGACAGATGATGAAATGTTAATATCTACGCTGGTTAGTAATAATATGACGATGGAGATAAAAAGCATCAGTGGAAAAAGATGCCATATAAGCTCGGGAGGCTGTGAACCACATCCTGTAATTTCCCAACGGTTTAAATGCCACACAGAACATGGTAAGGGTTGTGGCGAGACATTAAATTGTGATGGTTAAGTTTAGGGAATGTATGATGTCAAAGAGGGTCCTCACAAGAATAAAAATCCAAACTCTGTGTGTGTGTGTGTGTGTGTGTGTGTTTTGCAGAGATGCAGACGTTCTCTATATCATCTTTGCATCTTTGCAATTTGCAGCCATTTTGGCTCCACTGTCTCACCTCCTAGCTGTTGCTATAGTAACTTCTTGACTGTAGAAAGCCCATGTTGCCATGGTGATGTCCTGATGAACCCTGTTCTTTATTTACAGCTGAGGTGTTTCAGTGTTTCAGTTCTTGAGAATACCGCGGCACAACCTGCACCAAAGATACAACCTGAACTAACTCACAAGCGTGTGAGTGTGCATGCGAGTGTGCGTGTGTGTGTATGTGTGTTTGTGTCAGTGAAGTCTGAGCTATGGCAGGTCTTCGTCTCGAAGGCTCTCTAGAATTTTGACCAGGCTTTCCAGTCCAAACACGTAGCCCCGGTCTGGCCCGTCATGCACTGCTGTGTCGCCACGGAAACCCTTAAAGGTGGAGTGAGCGAAGTCAATCATACGAACATCCACCAGGGGGGGCTGTTTCCCCAATGGAGCGGGAGGAGAAATTAAACCGGGAGCTGGGGAGGAGGAGTCTGGATGTGCGTGAGGCGAAGGGGGGCGGGGGACAAAGGAACGGCAGTCTGATTTGGTGAGCGGGGCTTGCGTGGTTGGGTGAGGGGAGGGCGAGGGTGGGGCCATATGTCCAGGTCGCTGAGATGACAGTAATCCTGGGTCGGGGTTCTGGCTCATGTCCGTTTCACAGGGAACATCTGGGGCAGGTGGGGCATTGGGTCCTGGAACGCAACTGGGCTCCAGCGGGGGTCCAGGGATCTTCTGCTGCCAGGCTGCATGCTGTCCAGAGTTGAGGACCGAAGGGCCCTCAGGTTCCTGAAGACATCACCAAATACACAACAGAACGACTCAATCATAAAATCAAAAAGGTTTCAGCTTTAAAACTGAAGACCTCATGGAGTAAATCCATCTTTTAAACTGTAACTAAATTCTTATTCACAATGAACTGTCAAATAGCAACATGAAACAGTTTTATGTGGCGAATTACCCGCTAAACTTGCAGCTCTCTGAGGGTCTGCTGAACTTTTTGGTAAGTTTCTTTCTTTATTTGTCCCATATTAAACCAGACTGTGTTGGCTCACTTTCAAAGCTCTCATAGCGTCGTTTTGGGTTTAACAAAGTATGTCCCTCAGAAAATACAAACCAAAAACCAAGCTAGGAGTAAATTGATACAGGTGTGACATTTAACATACAGCATGAAGAGAACCAACACTTGACATGATTCATTTTTAAGCACAATGGCTGGATCAGGCCATAACACGAGCACCCACCAGCCTGTCAAATGTAGGTTAAAATTCAGTTTAATGGGTATAAATAAAAACTTACAAGCCACTTTGGCGGGTGATGAATTAGTGATGTGTTTTTGTAGCAATCAAAAAGAGCTAACTCCCCTCAGGGACGGCTGAATCTTCAGCCTTCAGTTCTGCTGCATGCAGGAGTCTGAACTCAGTTTGCAGCCAATCATATGTGAGGTTATCAAGCTCACACCATTATGTGAAAGAAGGCAGACCCTCAAAAGACAGCAAGTGTAGTGGTACAGACCAGGAACGTTGGGGGGGGGAGCGAAAACTGAAAAATAAGCAGCATCTGACTGCATTTTAATGATATTGGAGACTGAAAAACTGAGTGCAAAACTTCTAACCTTAAAGTATTTACCTCTATCGAAAGTTCAAACTTTGGCCTTTATTCATTTGATTTGTTTGTTGTGGTCCTGTGTTCAGCTGTTCACTTAAAAGTTTGATAAAAATGTTAAATGATATAATGTATATGATAAAAAAAATGATAAAAATTGTATAATAAAAAGAGAAACAGAAAAGAGAAAGCATAAAACAAGGTTTTCCTGAAAACACTGAATAAAAGAGATTCTCTCTAGCCATTCATAAATGCTGAATTTGGCTAAAATAGAAGCTCTGGGTCTAGCTCTACACAAAGAGCCACTTGTGAGTGGTGAGACGGAGCTGAGTCTTTGAAAAGAGACAGACCTCCCATCTCTGTGATGAATAATGCAAATCCCGATACTTTATATGAACACTATACCATGAGGCGCCATCCATCCATTGGCTGTCTGGATGTGTACGTAAACTACTACAAGCTATCTGTATGACTTCCTGGTTTTCACAGACTGTTTCTGCATGGCGAAGATGAGTCATGTGACCATATGCCTCAGTGAGATGCATCCATGTGTTTATTCACAGGAAAAATCAAGTGGAATTAGTACAGCATCAGTTTGAGCAGTAGCATTATCTGATATACATATGAATGAAACAAGTCACTTTTTTAATAAAAAAGCCTTATAACTGATTACTTGCCTTCCACATTTAGGCTAATCTTTTCCCAAGAAAGATCATTAAATAACACCTCACTGATTTGGATTAAACAGATGTAAAAAAAAAAAAAGAAAGAAGCATCACATGAGAGCAACACAATCTTAGAATAAGGCTTGATTTGTGTAAAATCAAGGACTTAATCCACTCTTAAAATGAATAATGTCCTAGATATCAACTGTATTTGTCATTTTGAACTCCTGATCAATCAGACTAACCGAGAAGCTCATCATCAAAGAGAAGATTTATTCTGAAAACAGTGCATACATGTTAAACCCAGACTCACCTTTCCCTCATAGATGATGAGCAGTGAGGATGAGTAGAAGCGATAAGATGCCTGCCTCTCTAGCACTGCCTTCAGGCTGCGAAGCTTATTCAGAATTGGCTCAAAGAGGTCCTGCCTCAGGCCCTTTCCGTTGTGCAGGTACTGGTAGAGGGCCTGGCGAAAGCCTTCGATCGACAGGCCGCGGCCGTAGTACTTGTTCCTGCAGAGGTAGTGACCGGTGTTCAGCTGGTACACCTGCAAAAACAGCCAGATGGCAGCTCAAAAATCTCATTTAACAACAAATGTACAACCGTTCAAATTCCTAATTAGACAACTATACACCAAACAATGCTCGCCAACATTTTTTGTAGCTTCTTCCCTATTGTCAGAGCACATAGTATGTGTGCATGTACATGCATCCTACTGTCCAAGACAAATGACAGCAATGTCATGATGATTATCAGTAGCAATATCTCTGTAATCAAACCCTTTGTTGCTGTAGTTGTAGAGGAAGTAGAAGTAATTCTTGGCAGCACCAAAGGTTGTGCTCGCAGTAACAGTGATATGATGCTACATTTTTTAAATGCATTATCTCATCTACCACCTCTCCAGAGACAAAACAGAGACAAAAAAATCTATACAAATCGAATAATGAGCCAATGCTTTAATATTCTTCATAGCGTACACTGCTTTTACAGTGTTATTCTACCCACTTCAGCTTGGCAAAGTGAAGCATGGCATTCAGTTTGGAACGACAGAGATCGATAAAAGAGCTCGCGCGCCTGCAAGTAGCAGCAATGCAACTCATCATTCTACCTGCATGCCACACACTCTGACTCCCAGCGTTGCTGAAGTGCTCTGTTCACATTTCTTCATTTGTCGGGCGGCTTTCTCCTCAGATGCGTCATCTCCATGTTGCCTGGTGCCCATCTTCAGATCCAGGATACAGGGGTATGAGAAGTGGTGAACAACGTTTTCCAACAACAGGAATTCTGGTTAAAACGCAGTGGTTAAGGAGCAAGCAATTCCTTTTCATATTGTGTATCTTCTTAAAGGTAGAGGTCCCCGAAGTCCCCCCACCGTTTCTGTTTGCAAACAACAGTTTTCAAACTGAGCGCCCCTCCCTCTCAGGCTAATGGCGGCCTCGTTCTAGCTAGATTCAGCTTCAAGCCTCTCCTTCAGAGCTCCGAAGCGGGTAAAAGCCAAACCAATATTAACCCTGGTTTACAAACGTGCCCTATCTAAAGCTCTCACCTTTTCTTCGGTGCATCTGCCGTTTTTCTTTTGTTTTTTTTTTTATCTCCGAGAGTTTGAGTGACTGGCGTCTGTTCCAATCATGAGCTTATTCCCACACAGCGTCATGCCCTTAGCTCCGTCATTGACTGGAGATATAAACAGAAATCTCCGCCCAGAAACATCCCCGACCAGACCATAACAAAGCGAAAAAACAAATTACAGGCAGGGGGAGAGGAAGTTGCATTCAAACTCATCACTGCACGTGAGCAGAGGTCCAAAGACGCGGATTAAGACGGATTTCACTTGCACGAGTCTAACGTTTATTTTCAGGGGTGAAACTTCGGACTCTACCTTTAAATCTAGTTTAATAATCAATGTAAAGAAACAGAACATTAGCTTAACTAGAACTAAATAAAAAGAGCAAATACTGTGCACATGCCAGAGTACAGAACTTCCAAAACTAACCATTTGATTGCAAAGTTTGTTAGATGAATTCATATTTATTATTGTCTGGCGTTTTGTCGACAAAAAGTCCCATATGCGTGTCAGAGAGAGGCTGGCCTATGCTAATAGCCTCTGCTGGATACGAAATCCAAGGAGCCAATCAAAATCTCCCATTTTTGTGGGCTGTTCCGGGGAAAGAAAGAGCCCAAATGAAAAAACTTGACCATGTTAAAAAAAAAAAAAAAAGGGGGGGGGGGGGGGGTCAGGCAAGTTTACATTTCAGTCTAACACCAATAGACATGTTTTATCTAGAAAAATGCAATTTTCAGGTGATTACTCCTTTAAAATAATTGTGCTATGAACACCATCAACTGTATATCTGCAGGATCGTAAAATTTGGGATAAATGACTAGTTCAAATTTCTTAGGTCTTTCTGACAATGAAGAATGAATCACAGCTTTCAGAAATTAATCATCAGAAAGATTGTTTTACTTTTACCATTTAACACGTAGCAAGAAATAAAGATCATTAAATACAGCCAATGCTCCATATTTTTCATCTCAATTTGTTGTTTTTTCTCATAACTTCTATTTTTTTCCTGTTAAATTTCTTTCTGATACCATCTCTACCTGCAAGGATAAAATAAAAATAAGCAAAGAAAATAGAAAATAAGCAGCAAAGATTACAAAACTGTAAGCTGGTCATTTCGAGCGCGCCATGCATCTGTACAGTAATAAAAAAGAACCTTCAAGTGTGTGACATGAAGACAAATGGACTTAGTAGAGGGCAGAGTGTGTGTTGTTCATACACTCCTCTCAGCTGTGTTTACCAGCAGCTGCAGGCTGCTCTCTTTGAAGCTGCAGATCAAAACATGAACTTTAACCTGAGAGCCTCTAACACCACCAAGCCTCCTCTTGATTCCCTGTCTCCTCTGTACACTCTCAGTCATATCTGCATTCAGTACCTTGTACTGTACAGATAAATACTCCACTCCATGACTAAACAGGTGCTTCACTGGTAAAAGCATCAGTCAGAGATGTGAGCTGCAGCTGGTTTCATGTGAAGACTCTGATCTGAGCTGGTTTCACTTTAACTACAATAGTTACCCTGTAAAACATGCTGATATATTACAGTTAGACCTACAAACCCTTCTATTTATGTTTTTTTTTTACCTTTTAAAAATCACTTTTTACATGGTCAACTTGACAACACTGTAAAGAGATATTTGGGGAAACAAAACAGTAAAAAGTAAGGTGTTTTTCTCGCATAAAAAAAGTTTAAGGATACTGAAGAGTTTGCGGTCCTTGGATTCGGACCTCATGCGGCTAAGCTGCTGTTTGTGGCAGCGGAGGCTCCAGGGATTGTGACTGATCTTCTCTGAAGTCAGGCCACTGTTCCAGTCCAGCATCTGGAAGGGAACATCCGAGTGGATCTTTGGGTCGAGCCTGGGACTCTTCAGTTCTCCAAGACTGCAAGGAAGGAGGAGAGGGGGCCGTTAATGCTGTAAAAATACTGCTGGTGATCCTCTGCATTAAGAGCAGCATCTGTTGAGGATTGTGAGGTTTATATTTGACCAATGGTCTATCTGAAAAGTCCTTTAGATCTGTGTTCACCCTAAACAAATAAAAATGCCCACTTTACATATGCTTGATTTACAGTTGTGTGAAAAAGTGTTTGCCCCCTTCCTGATTTCTTACTTTTTTGTATGTTAGTCACACTTAAAAGTTTCAGATCATCAAACAAATTTAAATGTGAGACAAAGATAACACAAGTAAACAGAAAATGTAGTTTTTAAATGGAGATTTTTATTAGTAAGGGCGGGGAATCCAAACCCACATGGCCCTGTGTGAAAAAGTGATTGCCTCCTAAACCTAATAACTGGTTGGGCCACCCTTAGCAGCAACAACTGCAATGAAGCGTTTGTGATAACTGGTACTGAGTCTTTTACAGCGCTGTGGAGGAATTTTGTTCCACTCATCTTTGCAGAATTGTTGTAATTCAGCCACATTGGAGGGTTTTCCAGCATGAACCGCCTTTTAAGGGGAATAATTTTTTTCACACAGAGCCATAGAGGTTTGGATTTCTTTCCCCCCTTACTAATAAAAATCTTCATCTAAAAACTGCATTTTCTGTTTACTTGTGTTATCTTTGTCTCACATTTAAGTTTGTTTGATGATCTGAAACATTTAAGTGTGACAAACATGCAAAGAAGTAAGAAATCAGGAAGGGGGCAAACAGTATTTCACACAACTGTCTCTGTTCCTACCATGAACTATACTTTTTACCTTTAATGTCAATCTGCTTAGCTAATTACAGATCTTTTTTTTCTTTTTAAAACAAAAAACAGGAACAAAAATGATCCGGTAGTGGTGCAGAATGACTGCCCATTAAATTTCCTGACATCTATCCTTCACTGGAGAGATGTTGCCAGCCCCAATTAAAAATTAAAAGGCACTTCATGTTCTTGTGGCTGTTATAAAAATAGATCTAACAAGTGATCTAATAATTATTTTCAATATTAATCATTTTGTCAGTAACCTTTTTTTTTAATTTAACATAGTAACAACACATATATATACCACAGTATTTACACTGATACAATAATACAATAATACATAAAATCTTCATAACTGACTACAAGGAATAAAAGAAATATTAAGATGTTTTCATTGACAAATTACCTAAAAAAAAGACAACAAAAAGATGTGATTACTTTTTTTTTCAAGTGACAAAAGCTGACTATTCTTCCTTTTATATCCTCTTACTTGTCAGAGGTGTCAGTGTCGTGTGCGTCCCTCCTGTCCGCCCGCTCCTCCTTGTGTTCAGAGGAAGAGGAGGAGCGATGAATGCTACGGCGGGAGTGTTTCCTTCTCGGCTGTTCCCTCTCTGGGGGGTCACGCTCCTCGTGCTCTGTGGTTCCTCCCTCCATGTGGCTCTCCACGTAGGGATACGCCACCAGGTTGATGTAGCCATCAGAGTCGCCTTCAAAACACACCAGCACAACACCTGGCAGGACGGAAGAGACAGGATCATTAAAAACATCCAACACATCAGTTTAAATATAAATGACATAAATATGTTCCAGTATACTCAAACATGTTTTGCAACTCAACAAAGGAAGAAGTGCTTCATGTTTGGAACACTTCTTGACAAAAATCAATTCTGTGTAACCAGTCAACATGTTGCAGAGTTTTAATGTGATGAAGTTCCAGGCCTGTGGTAGTATATCTGCTCTGCTGCATTAGCTCATCCTGGACCAACATCCAACAAATCCAGGCTTGGTTTTTACTTTCAATAGTCATCTGTCGCCTCAAAGTAAAGATATACTGAATCATCTTGAAATTCTATTGATAAAGTACATAGTTTTAACGGACAGAAATATCATACAATGATTTATCCAAACATTAAGCTGCTATTTTTAAATTCATAAACAGCAGGGCATGTGATTCCTGCCAGCTCGGACAATGAACATCCTCCCTGTTCGTCCAAATTTAATTTTGCTGTCTGTTTCATCACAAATGTGAATAAGCCCTAAATATCATGTCAAAAAGTAACATTTTCATAACATTTTCGCAACCTTAAATTGAATCCAAACTGAGGAAATCTGACCAGACAGTGTTTGCTTTAGCCTACAGAAAATCACCTCCAAAAGCAGCTAAACAAGGACAAATTTCATCTGATAATGTCAAACAGTATGTAAATAAAACAACCTTGGCAGATTCAGAAATATGTTCCTGGGCAGCTGTCTGTCTGCTGTTATTTAATCAGCTGGACAATGCTAGTGGGCAAAGATCCAAGGCTAAATATAGACTCCTTATGGAGAGCTGTTGTCACCAGCAGGGAGAACTGGTGACAATACAGACCTACAAGGAAAATGACCACCATGTTTCTTCTTAAGTAGCCCTCTGTGATATACAGGTACTACCCAAAAAATTAGAATATCCTGAAAAAATTCACGTATTTCCGAAATTCAACTTAAAAGGTGCAATTTACGTATTGTATAGACAAATAATATGTGAATCAATATATTTCAAGCTTTTATTTGTTTGGATGTTGCTGATTAGAAGTTGCAGCTTAAGAAAACTTCTAAATCAAAACTTAAAAAGTTAGACTGTGAAAAGCTCCAGTATTGTAGGCTCAGAGCGTCACAGTCTAATCAGATAAGTAATCCAAAACATCGGTAAAAGTGCCCTGAGCCTTGAAAAAGTCTCTGTCTCGGTTTAGAAGAATTTACAACCATGGGGAAGATGCTGATCTGACCGTTGTGCAGAAAACCATCATTGCCTCCCTGCACAAGGTGGGAAAGACACAAAAAGTGATAGCAAAAGAATCTGGATGTTCTCAGAGCTGTCTCAAAGCATATTAATGGACAGTTAAGTGGAAGAAAACGGTGTACAAGCCGGAGGGCTTATCGCAGCCTGGAGAAGATGGTCAGGAAAAGGCCTTTCAAAAGTGTGGAGGAACTTTATAATGAATGGACTGAGGCTGGAGTTACTGCTTAAGAGAAACAACACGCAGGCGGATGCTGGACATGGGCTTCAAATGTCGAATTCCTGTTGTTAAGCCACTCCTCAACAGCAAGCAACGCCAGAAGCGCCTTAGTTGGACTGGAGAAAAGAAGGACTGGTCTGTTGCCCAGTGGTCAAAAGTCCTCTTTTCTGATGAGAGCAAGTTTTGCATCTCATTTGGAAACAAAGGTCCCAGAGTCTGGAGGAAGACCGGAGAGGCGCTACATACTGTAGAAGATGCATGAAGTCCAGTGTTAAGTTTCCCCAGTCTGTGATGACCTGGGGTCCATGTCAGCTGCTGGTGTTGGTCCTCTGTGCTTCATCAAGTCCAGTATAAATGCAGCCGTCTACCAGGACACTTTGGAGCACTTCATGCTTGCTTCAGTGGACCAGCCGTATGAGGATGCAGACTTCATCTTCCAGCAGTACTTGGCACCTGCCCACACTGCCAAAACTACAAAATCCTGGTTCAACAACCATGGGATTACCTTGCTTGATTGGCCCGCAAACTCACCTGACCTGAACCACACTGAAAATCTGTGGGGCATTGTCAAGAAAAAGCTCAACAGGAAGAGACCAAACAATGGAGAAGAGCTCAGGGCTGTGACTGAAGCATGCTGGTCTTCCATAACACCTGAGATATGCCACAAGCTGGTAGCATCCATGCCATGCCAGATTAAGGCAGTCATTAAAGGGGCCCCCACCAAGTACAAAGTACAGATGCAAGATTTTACTTTAGGAGGCCTGATATTCTTGTATTTAAAACCCTTTTCTGAAGCATGACTTCTTCAGATACCTTCAGCTGAGACATTACTATCACAAAAACATTAAGTGGACAACAGAGAAACGATTAAATGTGATTAAAATATTTATGGAAGCACACAAAGGTAATGCCACCAAAAAACTGATTTCTAAAATGTACACATCCTTGCAACTGGAAAGAGGTCACTCCACAACATATGTTAAAACAAGATGGGAGAAGGAAGCGAACGTAAAGATAACTGAGGAGGATTGGTTTAACATCTGTAAAACACAGTCATCCACTTCAAGCTCGGGTCTGTGGAGAGAGTTTACACGTAAAAATATCTTAAGATTTTTCATTACTCCAAAGATCAAAGCGTCTCAGACCAACAGACCTGAGCTTGGTTACTGTTGGAGGATGTGTGGCAATACGTCTGCTGGACACTATCACGTGTTTTGGGAGTGTCCTATTATTTCAGTGTTTTGGAGAGATGTGATCAGGGAAATCAGATCAATTATAGGTTCAGACATAGACTGCTCTTTCAATTCTTTATATTTAGGGAATTTATCAACAAGTATAAAGAAACAAGACAGATACTTAGTACAAATCCTGTTAGCCAGCTGCAAAAAAGCTATAACCAGAAAATGGCTCAGTAAGAAGCCTCCATCTATTTCAGAATGGAAAGAGATTATAGGGGAGATTTATACGATGGAGCGTCTAACTTTCTCTCTGAGATATGCATATGCTAAATTTGAGAGGTATTGGGAACCGTGGACATCTTATATGAAGCTAAAGCAGTGAAAGTGCTTGTTCCATTCTGCCCAGATGTCTCATTCTATAATTTGTAAAATTGATATATTTTCTTCGCAGTTGACAAGAGTCTTAATGAATATGATGGACAAATTAACATGTTTGAGACTCAGTTCTGATTTTCACCTTACAATGGATCAAATTCATGTTTAATGTTTATTGTATGTTGAACCTGTAGTGACCCTGTCTGCCATCTTCACTGTTGTATTTCTGTTTATTCGTTACATGTAAAAAACTTCTAACAATAAAAAACAAAGTATAAAAAAAACCCTTCTCTGATTGATTTTATGCAGTATTCAAATTTTTGAGGTTTTGAATTTGAGGTTTTCCTAAGCTACAACATCTAATCAGCAACATACAGACAAATAAAAGCTTGAAATATACCGTATTCATTCACATATTATTTGTCTATACAATATGTAAATTGCACCTTTTAAGTTGAATTATGAAAATACATGAACTTTTTCAGGATATTCAAATTTTTGGGTAGTACCTGTAGATATTAATGACAAACGACAGTCTGCAATAGTTTAACATGAATAATGTATGTTTTACATTAGTCGCACACCCAAGGGGCAAACTCTGCTGGAGAACAGTGAGCCTACTTCTGGGTTGCCCAAAAATTGTAATTCTTTCTTGATCCGCTAGGGGCTGGCTCCAGAACAGAGCAAATCCCCATAGACTCCCATGTTAAAAAGGCCAACTTCACAGCAGAAATAAACATGTTTAAAGCCTGGTTCAAAAAATCATTTTAGGTTCAATAAGTCAAGTTTAATTTCATGTCAACTGTGAAAGGGGGTGAATTAATTTATAACTCATCTGTTTAGATGTTATTTAATCTTGAAATTACACACAATTAGGGGCGTATCCTTTTGATTGACATACGACAGACCGGATGTCGGCCTGCCTGTCGAGTGGCTAGCACTTAGCTCCTTGTTTGCTCTTGGTAAGGTCTCAGTCTATAGCAGAGTATCAAAATGGTGCTTTTTAGCAGCTAACGGTAAGTCCAAACATACCTTACCTTTATCCTGCAGCTCAGGAGGTTAATCTTTGTTAACTCCTGTTAGCTTCGAGTTAGCTCGGTTTGCATTTAGCCTAGAGTACGTCAGCTGGCAATCATTTGCCCTGAGGCCACCCTTGCCCATTTTAGTATTTTCCGGGAGAGATGACACATGTGACATGGCAAGATGGCAACGATGGGACACGCCCAACTCGCTTCACTTTCCCCTATTCAGAGGAGACCGGATACTACGTCCATATTTTTTTACACTCTTTGCTCACATCCCACAAATCATGCAGTATAAATGTCAACTATTTAAGATACCAATTATTTTTATCCCTGATTGGTTATCTGTTAGTTTGTCTCTTAATTGAACCAATATACAAGAATTTATGTATTTATTTTGTTTGAGCTAACATGTATCAAACTCGCGTATATCAGTATGGCCACTACAGGTATAAACATTTTGAACTCAAATTTGGTAAGATCAAAAATGTGAAATGAAATCTGACAATAATAACTGATTCAGTTAACACACATGAAGGAGAGTGAGGTGGATTTATGAGGATGCGTTTACTTAGGGTGCACTCACACCAGGATAGTACACTAGACAGTAGACTTTAAAGGTTAAAATATTCAGGATGTTTAAGAAATCTAACCCCACTTTGAAATCATTTGATAAAAGAAGTTTTTCTATTTGTTTCGCCATACCTGCCCTGGTTTTAAAAAATAACCATTCAAATCAACCTATGTCTGCAAGCAGTCCAAAGTTATCCAATTGCTTTCATTTTATCAGCCTCAGCTTAATGCAAATTAAACATTTTCTCTGAACATTAAAATAAATAAATGAATGAAGGAACAAAAAAGATACAACAAAATGAAAATTAAACACGAGCCCTCAAAAGACAGAGCAATTTTTCACTTCAAATATTTACAATGAAATGAAAGGAACAGGAAGAACAGGATGGAGCGCATGTTTTTGTGCCCTGGTCAAATATAGGAAACAACTCATACATATGCTTCTGAAATATTCTCAACCTATGACTTTAAAAACCCTGCAAACACTCTGGTGTTTCCATTTCTGCACAACTGGAGCCGAGGAGTGCTCGAGTTGGTCAATCTCACCATGCCACATGCATCATTAACAAATATTAGGTCAATTTTGCCTGATCCAACAGGCCCAAGACAAACCAACAGCACAGTGAAAGGGATTTTAGTCAAGTGCAGTCTGCACTCTGTACACAACTGCACTGGCTTTAAAGCAAGTGCAATCAATCAGGACGAGAACGGGAAGGGAAAAAACCTGTGTGGGTGCTTGCTTGCTCTGCAGGGAATTTGACATTTCTTTTTTGCTTTAACTGAAGAGTCTCTCCTCACTTTGAAAAATTTAAGCTGCAGCTTGAAGTGAAAGCTATTGATGATTTCTCAACACTGATCTACCTCACTTCTCTTCATTGAGAGATCAATCATTTCCCAGGAGCAATCATAAACTCTAATAGTAAATTTGGGCTGTGTAAAAAGTGTCCTGTTGATCATTTTGTAAAGCTTTTCTATGATAAGAACATTCAAAGGCTTATATAAAGCCTTTCATGTCTGCTGTGTGAGTGCTGATCGACATCCTTGATAGGCAGCTGGCTCTCCAACTCCTGAACTCAGCCAGTCAGACTTCTGGAGAGTCTGCCGAGGATAAACTGGGATTTATTCATTCATTTTTTCAGATTCGCAGCTTTACTGTGTCTGCTTTTATTGAGCTGCACCAACAAGAGCTTTGCAGGATTTGATCAGTTCAGTGTTGGTCCTACATTACCATTTCAGCATAAAGTATCTACCGTAAAGTAGCTAATGTTTGCTGGTCCAGGCTCTGGTCTATGGTCTGATGGGTACGTACAACCATACATATTCCAACCTGTTTTGAGAAGAAATGGGACACGGTTAGTTTGTTTTTCCTGCCAGGCTATGATGCTTCAATTTCTGGCCATCATGCTGTTGTTTACTGGTCCATTGTGACAACTTAAGAGGAAAATCTTATCAGAGCATAACCATTACTAAAGTTGTCAGCTATACCTACTCCACCTGTCATAAATAATCTCTCCAAGTACATATTGGAAAGGAGTAGGAATGTGTTTGGAAGTACTGGCTGTCGACGTTTGTTTGGGTCTGTTACTACAGCAAAAGACGGTCAAAACAGTTACAGCATGTGGCTGGTGATGAAGAGCAGATACAGCACTTCACTTCCATTAAACATCTGCACTTCCTTCCTTCCCTTTTATCGTTTTGCCTCTCCCTCCTGTACTGCTCACAGGGCACTATTTGGAGCTTTGCTTGATTTACTCAGTAACCAAGGCCAGGCTGAATCATCTGCCAAGTCCTCCTCATATTCTTAACAAAGATTTTAAAAGGCAAGGACATAAAACAACCTTCTTCTGCCATCTCTGAAGCTTCTGCTGAGCAGCCTAATGCCCGTTTCCTTGGTCTTTACCTTCTGTCAGCCACACGACATATGGAGACATGAATCATGGTATGTTTAAATGCATTATAGCCATGGGAAGCTTGTGTGCAGGTATATACAAAACAGAATAAAGTAAACACACTTGTATTGTTGCATCATGGGTGAGACAAATCATCGTAATGCGACAATTGTTGACAGAAACACAAAAGTCTGGATGTGCGTTCATAAAGTAGAGGAAACAGGTTTAAGCTAAAAGCATGTTCAGGAAATTCATTGCCATCTGAAGCCGTGAGCTTGATGCCAACAAACTGGCCAAACATGATGATCTGGCTGGTCTGAGGTAGCAGCAACACTTTAGCAAATATGTTGGCAAGAGAGCAGCCAAGCCAGAATTTACAATGATAAGAAAAAGACAAGTAGATTATTTAGAGGTCCAACTTCTGCAATTTCAAGTGGTACTAATGGTAAAGACCAAGCTTAAAAACACCAGCATGATAATGGTGAATAAGTCTGGTATCAAGCCATAAATGCAGCTACAGCTTTAACTTTTCTGTCACTTTATCTGCAGTACAATATTAAAAAATAGCATAACAGTCTTGTTTAGGGCTGAGTACCACCAAAACTTTCCTGTATTAACTGGATTCAGAAGAGTCTGATTTTAATTCGTTCATTCATTCGTTCATTTAATTCAGGGATTCGATTAAATACGATTCAGTTTAATTTTTCTTAAATATTTAAGACATTCTCAGATAACCATTTTTCTAAAACAGTCCATTTACATGACCATCAAAATGAGATGTCTGGTAAGAATCAGATAATTCCAATCATGTGATCTGACATGCCTACATGCACTTCTGAAATGCCATGTTCCAAAGTTCACTGTCTCCATTTACCAGTCAGCGTTTTCTCCAGGTCCTCAGGCAGAAA
Source organism: Atherinomorus stipes (assembly GCA_023101725.1). NCBI lineage: Eukaryota > Metazoa > Chordata > Actinopteri > Atheriniformes > Atherinidae > Atherinomorus > Atherinomorus stipes. Next base: position 402,367 of record JALJCO010009077.1, read on the forward strand.
TGCCATGAAAAACATAAACCCCAAAATAAAAAAGCTTGGTTGAGTCGATCTAAAGACTCTTTAAGTTCAGATCTCAGATAGTGTTGATGTTAAAAAAAACGAACAAATAATATCGGACCCATTTTATAGCCTGGTACACCAGCCTGACTATTGCCCAGTATGAAATACACGGCAAGTCAACCGGGGTCCTTCCGCCGGAGCCTGATTACCAATGCGAGACGAGAGGCAGGATAAACAGGAACAAACTGAACCAGAGAGAACCAATCAGAGAAACACAGAAGTGACGTAAATATCTTTTTGCAAGAGAAAAGGATGGAGGAAAGCCTTCAGAGCAGCAAATTGTTATGGTTTTAAGGACATGGGCTATATGCACAGATCCACTTTCTCCTGAACTTAGTAGCATTCCTCTGTTTCCTGTCTTTCATTATTGGACAAACTGATTAATCCAGATGTGCCTGATCTCAGTTACCATGACGACAATGGCCAGACACACCTGGATTAATCAGTTTGTCCAATAATGAAAGACAGGAAACAAAGGAGCACTACTAAGTTCAGGTGATAGTGGGGGTTGTGCATATAGCCCATTTGCAGCTTACTAAGACATCAGAAAGGGTATTATTAACCCACCGCTCCTCTGCGGCCGCCATTCTGATTGTTTATGGTGAGAGAACTGAGTTGCCGAAAAAGATGTATCGTAAAGTCCCGCCTCCCGCGCTGTGATTGGTCCGGTCAATTTTTTACTAGAGTGGAAATCACTTTCTAATGGAGGGAACCCAGACTGACTTGCCGTGTATCTCATACATGGCGTTGGTCAGGCTCAGGGATGTGCTCAGGATTTTTTAAGGGCAGTTGCTTAAAGGTGCCATGACATCAAATTTCACTTTTCTGGGGTTTTGGGTGTATAATATGATCTGTTGTGCACTGATGAGGCCATGTGAATGTCCAGAGTGAGAATCAAAGTTCCTGTTTATGGTCTGTCAGCTTTGTCTCTCTGCTCAGAAACAGTTGAATCAGACAGCAGGCTATCATTCTACGTAGTTCTATCATTCTACGTAATTTAATTGCTCCAATAAGAGCACACTATCAAGTAAACAGCGCCCCCCCCTCTCTCTCTCCTAACGGTTTATGCACCGTCCGCTCCCCCCTCCCCTCCCTGTCTGATTCAGCTTGGTGTATGGAACTAGTAGTAACTTCTGTACAGTCAGGTCTGGATTTTCAAACAAATGGATTTAAAAGAAAACTTCTGCAGCAACACTGAGGGAGGGGGCCACAACCTTGTCATTACCTGTAAGTTTATTTATTTTCTAAATGCTGTCTTGTCTGATAAACGTAGCTCACTGTCTGAAGTGCCCATGTTGCTAGCAGTTAGCCTTTAGCAAACTCCGTCCGCAGCTTGACCTAGATTCTCCAAATAAGGTCATAGCCAAATAAGGTGTAGCCAATCAAAATGAAGTCAACGTGGTCTCCGGGTAAAGCTCCATATCATCACCGGACCCAACTGTATTACTGAGGAAGTGAGGTCTGGCGTTTCAAAACAATACTCCGCTGTAAAAAATGCCGTTTTTTTCTTTGGAGTATTTACATGTGCAGTGATGCCAACAACATAAACTAGTTTTTAACTGTTATGTCATCACTCCTTTAAACCTGAAAAAGGGGCACTCCTTCCTCCCACCACCACTGGAAAAAAAAACAAAAAAACAAAAAAAAAAAAATCACACTTGATAGGCATGTCTTGTTTTTTTAACTGTAAACTTTAAAACAATAAATCACTGAACAATGAATCGCACATTATTTTTGTTATTAAAATGTTCTACAGAAAATCTTTCAAAAGGTCTGTGAAATATTGGTATTATAATATTTTGCATATAATTAGCTGCCTGGCCTTGCCTACCATGTGGCTTGTCTTGCTCCTCTCCATCTGAGACTTGTTGCACCTCATCTATATTGTATCTAAACATTTGCAATTAGAGGAAGCTCCTGGAGGAAACGGTGAAACTCACCAAACTCAGAACACCTCTTAACAATCTGATGAATTCACACACGGTGCAGAGACGGCCGACAACAACGCTCCCTGGCCTCGTGGAGCAAATAAAGCCAAGCAGCTGCTCAGTTTCATCTGCCATCATACAGACACAGATGAAGGAAAACAACCGGGTCCACCACCACCACTAGACGCTCTTGACGCACATGACGCGTCAAGAACGTGCTGCTTAATCAGAAGTAAGCTCATCAATAAAAACATAGTTTTATTATATTATTTTGGCTATAGCCTGTTTAAGTTATAGTTAGAGGTTTATTTTTAACAGAAAAGCTACAGTATAGTTTCAAGTTTATGTCCAAGAGATAATGTTGCAGTTGTACACAAGTCACTGTTCTTATTCTCATTTGTATAACCTATTTTATTTTTCCACAAAAACTTTAGCTAAACTACAAACAGTGTCTCTGAGAAAGAGCCTCTAGAGAGAGTTAAATGTTTATTATAGTGCACATGTGTGTTGTGCACATAATCCATTTTTTTATTTTAAGAGTTAATTCTTTTTTCCACAGAAAAACAGGTTTATAGTTTACAACTTGTATCAACTCTGAGAGTGAAATGTTTACTGTTGTCTGTGTTGGTGCACTGCACTTGCTGTGTGCTGTACACATAGTTATTGCCACAAGAAAGCTTAACCTTGTAAGCTACAGTACACTCACTCCCGGGCCCTGAGCACGTCCCTGGTCAGGCTGGTGTGCCAGGCTGCCCATTTTAAGCCATAATGCGACCACAGACTGTACATGCGACTGAGAATTTACTACAATGAGGCTTGTTCAGCTGTACGCGTTCCCGTGATGGACATGGTGTTTATGGTGCAACACCGGAGCAAGAGGAATACTGCAGATCTTCTTGCTGGAGTAAGAGTGTTTCCATCTTTCTGAGAGAAAACACTCATATTTTTGTCTTATTTTTAGTTGGTTGACATGTTTTCCCGACATATGCTCTCTGACTGCTGACTGAATTTTAGGAATCAATGTTAAATTAATTTGATTTTAATCGATTCAAACTGATTAATCTTTTTTCTATTCTTGTTTCACTGCTGCAGGTTCCAGGTCTGTGTCAATACTGTATGTCCTGTGCCTGAGTGTGTTGAAACGTGGACTCTTCTTTTGTATAAATCTGTTTATAATGAAGATGAACAATCACTTTCAATACTTTGCGATTATATATGCTCTTATTGTTTATTAATATATTTGTGATGTTTAATTGGACTAATTATCTAAAAGCATCATGCATCAAGTATAATGGAGTGCAATGGGGCCACAGTAGTGTGTCTGACAAAGAGGCTAGCATGAAAAGTTCACTAATTCCAGCTTCTGATACCAGACATCAGTGAGATGGAACTGACCTTTATACTCTGGAGTGAACTCCTTCATCTCAGGGGGCAGAGACTCGTAGAAGCGCTGCTCTCTGCTGATCAGAGGCTTACACACTGTGTGGTCATCATACCGCATCATACTGGTGTGGCCCCCCACCTACAAGCACACAAACACACACATAAGACAGCTAAAGTAATGAGCAAAACAGGTGATGTAAACAGTGAAACTACAGTAAAAACAGGAAGTCATTAGCTTCTCATTTCCTCCTGCATTCCAGGTGTCTTAGTTTCTGAGCACAAGGCTTTAACACTTGTTATCTGGCATAAACATGCGTTTCGGTTTTCTTTTTTTGTTTGTTTTTTAACAAACAAAAAAAGATTTGTTTTTTGTTTTTTTCTTGTTATAAAATTTTCTTTCCAAAGAGATAAAGTTGGATATCAACACTAAGTTCCATCTTTATTGGTCACCATATGCTACTTGCACACACCTGGTGTATGAAAGGCTCCAAAGGAACGCCTCCTCCTCGTGATCGAAGTGAAGCCCCTCCCCCTGGCCCCGTCCCCGGTAACTTGCTGTCCATGTTGTTGGTGTGAGGGAGGCACATGGCTCCTGGCGGACGCGCCGCGCCTCCTCCTGCCAAGAAGAGAAAGATTTATTTTACAGTACATGATTACAATGAGAATTTCTCAGGTCTTTTGCTCTTTTAGTGATCCAGCTCCCCCCTTCAGGAACAGTAACATTTTTCTTTCTCAGTACAAATGTTTGGAGACATTTTGTCGTTATTTGAACAGCACAGCAGAGTTATGGCAGGCAAAGGAGGGCAACAACATGAATTTAAAGTTTTAACAGTTTGTTGGAATTATATGATCGAAGAACAAGAACATTAGAGATCAGAGTTTTAACATCAGTTTTCTGCTCAGTGTACTGAATGCCGTGATTGATGCTTTTAAGTCATATCAAAAATTGACCTTTTCAAGCCGAAGCTGACGCACCTTCATTGCGCATCATGTCATCCACAGAGACAGAACCAAAATGATAAATTCTTACATAAATTCTTACAAACACTAAAAATACTTAAAATCCATAGCAAGGAACAATTTTCCCAAACCATCATTGTTGTCAAGATGACGTTCTGTTTACAGATGTTTAGCAGACTAAAACCAGTGACTCTATAAACATCCTCTGCTATGGTCTGGACAGTGGAGACCATAATGACCTTTAGCTGTCTTACTCCATGACTGGCACAATTTTAAACACAGCAGCATGTTCTTAGTCTTACCCTGGGCATGGGCTCTGGTGTGCAGTGACGGGGAGGGGGGGGCACAGGGCACCACGGGCTGCTGGGAGCGCACGCCGGCCCCGGGGGGAGGCGGCGCCAGACCGAAAAACCACCTTGCAAAGCTTCCAATGAGAGTGCTCCAATCCACCGCCAGCAGCACAGCAACCCAGTGAGGGCAGGGGGTGGGGGGGCAGAGAAGGGGGGTGGCAGGAGGAGCAGGATGTCAGTTAGGCAGGGTCTCCAGTTCCTGCATGGAAAGGATAAGAAAGAATGTTGAGTTTACAGTAATTAGTGCATATTCAGCACGATACAATACTGATTTTTGGACACTTAAAGTACAATCTGTATTGCAAAAACTGATCAAACTCAAAAACAAATATCTGTGCATTTACATCCAGACTCAGTAAACAAATCAATGACACATTTTTGAAGAAAAAAATAAACATGAAAGGAACCAACTTGAAACTTGAAACACAACTCAAAGTAGTTGAATCTGAGCATGCCACTTCCTTGTTTCATTATAAAAAATGCATGTAAACCAGTATTCTGGGCAAATCCCTGAACGTCTGAATGCATCAGATCTCACAAATATACACACAATGCATGCAAAAACATTATAATTGTGTAATAAGCAGAACATTTTCTGTTAATTAACAATTAGCTTTTAAACATTATTCTCTGAATTTCTTCTCTAGAGTGGAACAATTTGGCTATCAGTTTCAGTATCAAATGAATGAAAAAAATAGGAAAAATACTTTATTGATCCCAGAGAGAAATAAACGAAAATCTATTTGCTTGTGACAAAAATAATACTTGAAATAAAATAATAATAATTTGTTGTTTTAGGATAACATCGTTAACAATAACCACAATTTTATAAGATTACTAGAGAAGAAACAATTATAACATAAACACTATTTTTGGGAACTGCCACTGTAAATGGATAAATACAACATACAAATATAACAAGTAATTCCTAAAACCAGGTAAATTTACTCTGAAAAACATTCAATTTGATATTTGAGATCTACGTTTAGCAAAAGATCATAATCAGCTCAGTAAATTTTAATATGATGTTTCCTTTTTTATATCCATCACACTATTTATGCAAGCTCCTGCACCTTGCAATGCATGGTCATGTTAACTTGACAATACTCCTTACAATTTACTAGTATTTTATTTACAGGGATATAAAAAGAACAACACTATTGTGGACTTTTGGTCTGGGTGGTCCTCATTTGGTAGATTCCTACTATTTCTTTTACAGGGAAATCTTGTTTTTGTCTTTTTTCCCCCCAACCCTACGTCAGCAGTTTTAGGGTCCTTATCTCATTTAACATAATAGTGCTCTGAAAGCGGGTCCATAAAATCACATACAAAACACTAACAATAACAAAACATATTTTCCTGTTTGTTGTGGAAAAACTTCACCAGCCTGCACAGAACTCGTAATCTGAACACATCCAACATCTGTGGAAAAAACAGGAAAGCCACCTATAAGAGCCACAAACCTCCATCCAATAGACTGAGTGTCCAGTCAAGAACAGAAGCATTTCCAGCTGCTTTCACTATCATAGCCACACTTCCATTAATTAACACAATAATTAACACAATGTCTTTATACAATTAAGGCTGTCTGTTTTTGGGATTGCAACTGACTGGATGGATGCCTCCCTCCCAAACTGTTCTGGGACCACACAGTCTTGTTTCACAAGCTCTTGATGTGTAGTGGTTAAAAGTATTTAGAAAAGGAGAAGATGAAACATGTAAAACTCACAAGCAAAAACATGAAATGTGTTAAAGGATGAGAGGCCAAATTTGTGAAACTAAAAAATATTTTTCAGCAGAACAAACAAAACCAGAGCCGAACACTCAAAGAAAGAGATGATGATGATGACTCCGATAATTATAATGGAATGTCAAACATGCCCATAAAAACGCCTAAGGGTAAACCCAGGACACACTGGAGAGATTACATCTTTCGGCTAGTTTGGCAACGCCTCAGATTCCCTTTTGGAGGGCTGGAGGAGACAGCAGGGGAGATTGATTGGACTGTGGGCCACACAAGCAGGTCCTGGACAGAATGGATTGACACGAATGCTGTCAGGAAGAAAATAATTCTATATTATCTGTAGGGATGTCATGATTACAGATTTTCTTGCTCCGATTATTGTCAACGAAATGCTTACGATTTTACGATTATTACATCTGAATTCCCAAACATCATAAATGTGTAAAATCACATGAACACTCTTCACAGATCTTTACATTTTAATTATATTTGTCAAAATTGATACGTTAATACAAAGAGATTAAATTAACTAAATTTTGTAGTTTGTTTTTAAACATTAATGCATAAACAACAAGGTTATCACTCATGGCATGCGGTATTCAAAATCTGAATTTGGTGTTATCCTGGTCAGAGGAGCCGATTCTGGATATGTAGGTATCTTATCAGAGTGGTGAACAGAATTAAACCCACTTTAACCTCTTTATTTCTGACCCATCAAATAACTTTGTGTTCATTCTGCCGTCATGGTCCAGACATTATCTTTGATGTTAAGTCACTATATTGAGGAATCTTCGCAATTAAATAATCGTGGCATGTGAAAGTAAATAATCGGGACATCCCTGTAATCACCTGACACAAAATGTTTTTATAATCACAAAAGTCTGTCAAGTTATTCATTAGAAGTTACTGTATGTTTTCCAAACTGGTTTTATTAATTAACTCCACACATCGATAAACTCACTGTGCTGCACTGCAATTTTCACAAATAATATAATACAGTACCAATAGTAGTTAAATAACTTATTAAACCTGTTTAATCAATAGTTAACTTAATCAAGCTTCCAAAAAGAGAGATGCCTCTAAATGCTAGTCTGTGGAGAATAGGAAGAAACTCACACCTTCTACATCCACATGGACTGGTTTTGGACATGAAACTTCTGGAATGATAACTGGTCTGGCTCTTTCACCCACCATCAGCATGACACACCAGCAATGTACTTTTGGAAGAATTGAAGGAAATTCCCTAAACCTGGTTCCAAATTCGCCTGGAAAACCTCAAACCACATGAGTGGAGGATAGGCTTTTTTAAAATTACATCACCAGTATGAATAATGTCACCTCTTACAGGAAAATGATCAGATGTCCTGTAAATGAATGGGTTGACATTTTCAATGAAGGGCTTTTTCTTAACACACACACACACACACACACACACACACACACACACACACACACACACACAAAACCTGCCCTACAGTGACCTAAGTTGAAGATCAAAACCTAAAACTTCAAACATGACGGTGAACTAAGAAATGCTTCTAACTTTTACACAGCCATTTTGTGCTGAGTAATGCTAATCAGCATTGGGTGCACAAATTTAAACAGTTAAACAGTTAAACAACCAACAGTCTGATCTTAGGTCAAGTCTTGGCCCAGCATGAGCCTCAGATGCAGGCTTTAACCCACATATATGGGTACACACACTCATACACATTCACAGGATGTAAACAGTGTTTCCCTTGAGCAATGAATTTTAAAATTAGAACTATAAACATCAGGTCACATCTGCTCCGGCATGATTGAAATCACTGATTTAATTCATGACTTCAATCCCATCACTCTGAGATGTATCCACTGAGGAGCAACGCTTTACTCGGGTATCAAGGATATGTCAAGATGATAAATTAAAACAAACTTTTAATTCAGATATTTTTTGCCCTGTTGTTATTCACCTTATTCAGCCCCGCCCACTTTTTCAACGGAGGCATTTCTGCATTGGCTTAGCACTTCCGGTGAGGCGTGTTCTCGATATTGTTCAATGGAAAACATTACATTGGAAGAATCGAAAAGCTGACTGAAAAGGTCCAAGAAAACATTACTAGTTCACCCAGTTCTCATAACAGAGTGTGAAGATGACATTAACACCAGTCCCATGTCCCTGAAAACTGTTGGTAGCCGACTAGATCTGCCATTTGCTGAACGTGTTCGACGGCTGTATTAACTCGGTCTTTCTTGTGAAAATCCATCCAGGAAAGCGTCACCCAGCAGAACCATCTCTAATTAGCACATACTCAGCTCAACTCAATCATCCCACACTATTTCAGATCAGATGTACTGAGGGATTCAGATATCTCCACAAATAAGTCACCAAGCATGGCAGCCGTGAGCCGCAGCAGGAATCAAGTGAGAGCAGAGCGATCAGCTGATTTCTGGGCACTGCAGCGGCTGATAAATAAAAATAAAATAATGTCAAGGGCGTAAAAGGCGGCCATAATCTGTTGCATGAAGAACAAGAACATATTCTTCTGAAAGCCGGTGTCAGTCCAAGTCCAGCCGGCAACCTCTCACTTGGCCTAGGTGTCGGTACGAGCTAACAGAGTGTGGAGATACAGAGCTGCGATATTGACCCTTTTCACTGTGTCGGCTAATACCAGGATGAAGGTATGTTTATGTGAGAAAAACAGGACTTTATGATCACTGCAATTATTATTCTGCTAGATCGCGATAATCTCTTTGAGCCGATGCTCTATGTTGTTGTTGTTGTTTGCCATTATGCTAAGTTAGCTATAGGGCAGTTAGAAGCCTAAGTTGTTTTAAGGACACTGCTGTAAATATGATTATGTTATGCCTCAACTGAAGGCTAAACTCCAAACTACAAGTGGCAGGCACTGAACTGATTATTAAAGCTGCTCTTAGAGCAGAGACCGTAAATAAAGAATAAAGCAGAGTCCACCACTAGAGAGCAGCTACTACTGTTAGCAGCCGAGGCTAACACCGTTAGCTTTTGGGGCAGAAATTGTGATGGAATTGAAACAAAGTGTTAGATTGCTCTCCCTCCAGTTGTTGTGGCACAGGCAGACAAAGCAATGAATGCTGCTCGTGTTTGAACAATCTATTCATGTAGCTCATCCGCGGGGGCAGAGGTAGACTACCGCAACAGTTACTATCCGGAAGTTGTAGGCCAAAATGGCGGCGCCCATTCTGACTTCCTGAATAAGCTGAATAGCCCTAAATTGTAATTCTAGCCTGAAGTGCAAAAAGGAAATTGAATATTCAGGAAAAACTTATCGTGATAATGGTTTCAAAATTTCAAATTTGAAAATAAAAAGGCCACTGCAGTCTGTTTTATTTTTATTAAGATTATGAATTATGAATTGAAGATTATGAATTAAGATTATGAGTAAGAAATCGGTTCTTGAAATTCTACACAAGTGGCGGTTACCTTTAAAACATCTTTTTGCATTCCTTAAATGAAACTATTTTTTTATATTTTGCACTCACGGTTACAAGCACATGCACACACACACGTTTGTTTTTATATCGCCGTGGGGTATATCCATTGACATAATGCATTCCCTAGCCCCTTACCCTAAGCCTATTGCCCATAACTGATTGCCTAAACCTAACCCTTGTCCTAACCCTAACCAAAACCTAATTGTAACTTAATCTCTAAAACCTAATCTTGACCCTCAAAATGGGGTTCGTACCCGTGGGGACCAGTAAAATGTCCCCACAAGGGCAAGACGTCCACATGGTGATGGTAAAAATCTGGAACATGGTCCCCACAATGTTGCAAAAACGCACAGACACACACACACACACACACACACACTAAAACACGTGCTTACACAGCAACAGTGTTGGGGGGGGGATTTTAACTTGCAATTTTGTCTCCCTATAACATCAACTACTATTTTGCTGTGTACAAACCCACTACAAAAAAATTAAATTCTGCCACTGTGACTCTGGTATTTTAAAACATCTTGCAATGTATGATTGTCGAGGCTCTGAGCACATAATGTATAATCTGATATGGATTGGGGTGATGAAATTCAAAATATAACTGGAAATTGTCCTTTGGCCCATCATATCTCATACTATAAGGGTATGTGATAAATACAGCATAACATCCATCTATCTGCCTTTCCTCTATACCCGATTTATCCGGTTCATGGTCAGGGGAGGTTGGAGCTTATCTCAGCTGTCGCTGGGGTAGAGGTGGGAAAAATCTTGGACTGGTCAACAGTATATCACAGGGTTAACTCAAAGACAGACAACATGCACATTTGTACCTACAATCAGTTCAGATTCGCCAGATGACTGTGAGAGAAAACCAAAACCTCCAAAACCCATGGATCTACAAGGACGCCATCTAAACTCCACACACAAAGACTCCAGATGTGTTTAAACCAGTTTTCTTACTTTCATGCAAATTGATTTCACTGGGATTTTCAGGGTTTTTTTTAGGCCATGTTTATATTACAGATGTTTAATATTTTTAAATTTATTTACATTAACATATGAAACATATCTTTTAGAAGGATTTAAAGGTTTGTACTTTACAGTAGATGTTGTTTGTATAACAGGGCAACTATTAGCATCTCTTAGGGATGTAACGATATTGTCGATATCGCGATATCGCCGGAGGTAAACTGCCGCGTTATCGTCGTGGTCTTGTCACGGTATGAAACAGCATGTCTCTTGAGACAAAAATAATAGTTTTCAGTCCGCTCTATGTGTAGTGTAACGCACTAAACTACATAGACCATGATCCTTTGCTGCCAGTGCGCTCTTTTGAGCCAATGGGAGCAGACGTAGCCCTTACGCACAGGAAAAACAAGGTGAAAGGCGGTCAGGTGAATACAACATGGATATACACGAGGATGGAAACAGCTGTTATTCTCCACGAGAAGCGAGAACTTTGTTCCTGTTCTGGAGGCCGCAGGGACCACAAGAAAGTTTGTTTTGGTCTGGTTATCGCTCCGTGAGAAGCTTCAGCCGTGACGCCGCGGAGATCGCCGTGTTGACTTGGTGAGTTTATATTTAATGACGAACTTGGTCCGGGGGGGCTGTGCATGCGGTGATGTCCGTGTATTAAACGCCTCGCATGCTGTACACATTTTCGTATTTTTTCACCAGCTCGATCAGCTGTTCATTAAAACTCTCCGTTTAACCTGCGGCAGCGGATGCAGAAGAGCATCTGATCAGTTGATTGTCGACATCACGGTGCTAGGTATTAGAACTTTTCCTGCTGCAACACACCTGACTTCAATCAATGGGTGATTAGCAGACTTGTGCAGCCAAGCTCTGGACATCAGGTGGTGTGTTGAAGCAGGGAAGCCCTGAAGACCAGCAGGATGCCGGCCCTCAAGGACCGGAGTTGCGTACCCCTGGTGTAGAAGTTCACACTATGACTGACCACTGACAGACAAGCGGACTTACTTATTTTAAATTTATTGACTACTAAAGACGAGGCAGTTTCTTTGTGCCTGGGTCTTTTTTTACTTCGTAAATAGGCTGTTTTATTGCCTGGTTGAGTTTATTTAATATAGTAGCTGAGCTGTCTTCTCAATAAATATGTTGGATTTTTACTTGAATTTCAGCTTCAGCAAAAGTTTTTCAGGTAGGTCAAAATGTCATAACCTTGAATTTGACTATAATTATTGTAACAATGACTCGTCAAATTATTTTATACCATCATTATTATCGTGAGCCTCCCCACAATATCGAGATAAATATCGTATCGTGAGGTTCATATCGAGATAATATCGTACCGTGAGATGTGGATATCGTTACATCCCTAGTATCTCTGCATTAGGAGTTTGCTATGAGCTTCGGAGCCAGCGCAGCAGTTAAATATAGCAAAAAGAGACAACTGTGGGATAAAAGGACCCCAGATTCAGCAACAATTACCATTATTATATTGGATATATTTTATCTGTCGCTCTAGATTTTGAGTCCCATTTGTTTATGTGTGTGTGTGTCTTCACTGAATTGTCACACACAGATAACAGGTGTGTGTCCAGCAGGCATATGAAGTGTGATGCAGCAGAGAACTGTGAATAGGCTGGTGGAGGGCAAAGTCAAGGACTACTTACCGCCTCTTCTTTCTCACAATAACCACCTTCCTCTCTTATCTACTTCATCCACAAATCCCCATTTTTTAAAAATGTCATTTAGGATTTCAACTCTTCTTTTTCCAGGGACAGAGTGACTTAAATAACTGCAGATTAAAACACATCAGGCTGGTAGCTGTTACTTATTAGGGCTGGGAAAAAATATTGATACACTGAAATATCACGATATTTTCATGTGCAGATTTCATATAGATATTTAAAAATGCAATATTGATCTATTTTACCAACAAAATCTTGCTTGATTTCATCATTATCTTACAAATACTCGTGAGATTTCACAAAAACCCGCAAGACTACATGACTGAAAGACGAAATCTCAAAAGATTTCATCAGCAAAACAGATCAATACCGCATTTTTAAATATCAATATGATATCAGCATATAAAATATTGTGATATTTCAGAGTATCAATTTTTTTCTCAGCCCTATAATTATTGTAGATAGAAAAAGAGAAAAAGAAGCTCAGAGCTCCATATACTACAGTTACTGGGGGTAAAAAAAAAATACAATAGGATATTTAATACCGTGCCATGAATTTAACATTTTTGTGTTTCAGTCATATAAGATTAAAGTAGCATTACTGAACTTTGGTAGATTTTTGTACCTTGGTGCTCCTAAGTCCTAACAAAAGCTAATTCTGTGTCCCATCCTGTCTCTTCTCTGAGCTCTCTCCATAAATCATATCGTTATATCGTGTGCAAATTTTTTTGCTTAATTTTTAATAATGACCGGCTACACCTCGGCTGACTACAAAGGGTTTACCAGATTATTTAATGAGGGTGGGAAAAAATATCGGTACACTGAAATATCCTGATATTTTCATATGCTGATACCATATCTATATTTAAAAAAGGGATATTAATCTATTTTATAAATGAAATATGACGAGATATCATTTTGTTATGAAATCCCAGAGATTTCATGAAATACCCCGAGGTTTTGTAAGAGAACGATGAAATCTTGCGGTATTTCGTGAAATCTCATGAGATTTCGCAACAAAACAACGATCTCTTGTAAGATTTCATTAGTAGAATAGATCGGTACCACATTTTTAAATATGGATATGATATCGGCATGTGAAAATATCACAATATTTCAGTCTATCAATATTAACCCCTAATATTTAAACTGTCTGGAAGACAATCCTCCTCAAGACTTTTACAAAGAAATCATAAAAAACCAGCAACTATCTTCAATTACTTGGATCTAACAAACATTTCTAACGAGTGTTTTGTCAATTCCATCACTGCAGTGGAGCGATACCTTTACGATAACATTTTTCAATACTAAAAAACAGCTGTTTGATATGAAATTAAACTTTCTGACAAATAAGGGTAAAAATACCGGGAAATATCATCTATCATCATCTAAAATAAATATATGGTGATATGATATTTGGTCCATATCGCCCAGCCCTAGGCTCAGTGAAAACTCTCCTCTTATACACACTCAGGAGTCAGTTCACCATCCAAACAAACAACAACAAAGAGACAAACAACTCCACCTCTAATCTGTCCCCACCCCCGTGTCCTGCCAGGTGTGGTGAATGACCTGACCAGTCATCCAATCAGCTTAGTGGATCTGTGTGAGCATATTTTACGTCATCAACCATCACTGTGACAAAGCCGCAGGGTCACCACAGCTCCACAGCGCTAACAGACTGATTAAGCAGCTATTTCTGACTGACTGAACATAAGTTTGTGTGAGTGTGAAGGAATCCTCCTGTCCTTCAGTAAGTCAGAGATGAGAGAGCCAATTACAGACTTCCAGGAATATCTAAGAGTAGATGTGAACAGTTTCCCACTGCACTGTTGAATTTCAAGGGTTGTAGTGGATCAGAAACACATTCATCATTTCTAGAAGAAATCTTCAGCCTGGCAAACGGGTGCGATTCAGTGAACACTCAACTCAACTTTTATATATGAAGAATTTTTAACTACAGCTTTCACTAGCTACGTTTACATGGACAAATAATTCATCTATCCGATTGAAATCTTTCCGATCGGAGCGTCCAGCTGACATGTTTACATGGACAGTGGAAAAGTGATCCGATCGGTTGTATTTACTTGATGGACAGATATTTTTGTAATGCTTTTGACATGCGCAATGGCTCCTGGATCGTAAGAAGAGGAGTTTTCTTTTTAAATGCATAATCTTTTGACAGTTGAAATGCTCAATAATCATTAACTCTTTCAGTGGGGATTTAAAAAAAACACAACCATATAACGGGTCCGTACTGGACCCGCGGCTGAAGCACATGATCATGAATGGATCCGGGCAAAGGTGCAGCTACAGCTTTAGGTCTGCCTTTGCTCCGCCTAACATCAGAGTTTCCAGTCAGAACGCGGATCATCAGCGGATCCATTCTGCTGTGCAAGCGAACTCCTACATGACTGTGCAAGGCGGATCCGTGGCGAACAGCACAGCTGCCGCAGATCCGCGGCGCTGTCCTTTGCTATCTGGGGTTTCCCAGCAAAGTCCTGTTGTGTTTTGCTTCTGCCGTCTTCCCTGAATCTACTACGTCACGCAACCCTCACGTGGTTCAAGCATGCGCAGAGACAAAATTCCACAGAAATGATCGGAATGACTGTTTACATGAGCATTTTTTTCTGCTGATCGGATCGCAAAAAGGTTTAAACCACCCCTCTCGATCGGATTGGAAATTCTTTCTGATCGAGGCCGATCGGATCAGCTGACATGTTTACATTTATTCTGATTGGAGTTTGATCGGATCAAAATTGTGCCATGTAAACGGAGCTACTGATACAGAATGTACAGAATGAAGAAGGACTAACAGTGTGTTCAGACCAAGCGCGATTTGGGCGTCAAAAACGCGCCCGACGCTCAAAGTTGGACACCGTGTCATTAAAAGTCCGACGCCTGTTTCCCCGCGTCTTGACGCTCTGACGCGCGGCGAGAGATGTCCAGTCAAGCCGCGCTCGCCGCGCCGGGGGAGGAGCCTCTCCTTTCTCTTTTTCCTTTTACCGTCTCTCTGCACCATGGCAGGTGCAGGAGAGAGAGCGGCTCGGCTTTATGTGATAAATAAAGCAGGGAACGTCATCGTCGGACATCTCTGCTTTATGTCCGGTTCACCAAATGATTCCAGGTGCTCTGACTGTGATGAGTTTCATCATTTACTTCAGGAGCTGCTGGCGAGCGGCACTTTCAGTCATCTGATCCGGCCCAGTTTAACGTCCCGCTGTCCCGATGCGGGGCAGCATTATAGCCCAGAACATCCCATCAGGACAGCAGGTCATCAAAACACCGTTCAGATACCGGTACCGGACACAGATCACAGTTTATCCTCCTCTGTCTTCAGATAGAGAGGAGATTTCCCTGGTTTTTCTGGGTGTTTCCTCTCCTGTCAGAAAAAGTGTGTCTGTGTCATCATTCGCTCTGATTGGTCGACGCCCCCGCGTCAAGACGCCAAAGTTCAGATTTTCCAACTCCGGCATCTGACGCCCTTGACGCACAAACGCTGAACATCTCAAAACTCGACGCGCTAACGCCCTAGATGCACCGCGCCCAACGCGCGAAACGCGCCGCAAGAAACTTTGACTTTGCATGTAAACCTGACGCCCTTGACGCCCAAATCGCGCTTGGTCTGAAGACACTGTAAGACATGAATACAGTTGTTTCATTCAGTTTCTGCACGTTTTTGCACCACTTGTATCATCAGCATGATGTTTAAGCATCACTTAGACTGGTGCATCAAAACACCATAGAAGTACTGAAACTTGCAGCGATTATTTTCTATTTCACCCCTTTTCAACATACCCCCCCCCCCCCCGAAAGGAAAAAAACTGCAGATGTTTATCCTGAACTTTTTTTTCTTTTTTTTTTTTTAAAGGTATTTTACGAAAGCAAGAAAGGTTTGACGTCAGTATTCAAAGCTGATGAACACCAGAAAAGAAAACTGGAGACAAATTTACTCTGGCTTGTTAAAGAAAAATGAGACTATTTAGACATTTCTGGCTGAAGTCCAGCATAACAGCTCACTCAACTCTTCTCTCTGTTTCCTGACAATGTGAAGCTTCTTTAGTCATTGAAACACTGGAGTAAAACAGAAATACACCCAAACAAGTTGAAAATGAGTAAATAACAGAAAAATCAAAAGTGGGAAGCTGTTGATGATGTTTTTTACAAGGCAAATTAATCAGACTTACAAAAATCAATTTAACAACTTCAGCTACCGGTTTATGAACCTCTGCTCAATCAGCATGTCTCTTAGTTGTTATTTTATTTTTGCTGACACTTGACTGAATGTGCTTACAAACACGTTTGCTTGTGTCATCTCCATTAAAATCGTCTGAGGTAATGAGATTATAATCTATCAAAAGTCAACAACATGGACGTGTGAACTTACTGAAGATGCAGCAATGGTAAGGGATGCGTTACTGCCTTATCTACACTTCACAGCTCTGGGTCAGGGCATCTGTGGTTATGAAGGGTAATCTATTCATGTATTGACCTAAACTAAAATCGATGAAGCACAGAATTAACACAGAAGACAATGTCTGTCTTTGCCACAGACAGGAAAATAGGAATGTCTGTTCTGATTTCTTTGATAACATATTTCAATTGCTGTTTGACATAACTTTCTAAAAAGCTTTCTATACTGAGCTGGATAATCCCAGCAGCCAAATCTAGACAGCAACAAATGAAAATGATGAAAGCAATCCATGAGATGCAATCACTCTAAATTTTAAACCAAATAACAGGCGCCTGCACAGTCTGCTCTAGTCTGCTTTTCATCTTGAACAAGTCTAATAACAACAGGAAATTGGCTGGGGAAAATGATGACAAATTTGAGATTAGCAGTTGATGTTGATGCCAAATCATCTCACAAAAATAACAAATAACTTAATTCAACCTATTTCTTCAGATGGCACACACTGACTTTACATCTGTGTTGACACGAATATGATGGTGAGGAGCAAAATAATTTGGGAAACTCTGCAACAAAAAACTGCTAAGAGCAAAAACTGTCAGAATCAATCAGAATATCTGAGCATATATTGCTGTAAACTTTTTTTTTCCTTTTTTTCCCCTTTTTTTAAGTGGGACGCTCCAAACAGGCAAGCTCACCTGAGGACTATTACAGCTGGCCTGAAAATACCTTGGATCCTCTAGACATGGGTTAGAAGGCCCAGAAATTAGATAATAGATAGTCAATACATAAGTAATCAAATCTATTTTAATCAAATAATC
Organism: Atherinomorus stipes; assembly: GCA_023101725.1. Classification (NCBI taxonomy): domain Eukaryota; kingdom Metazoa; phylum Chordata; class Actinopteri; order Atheriniformes; family Atherinidae; genus Atherinomorus; species Atherinomorus stipes. The sequence goes on from JALJCO010009077.1 coordinate 420,140, forward strand.
TATTTTATTGATCCATTTTATCTGCCTTCCGTTGAGTTATCAACCAAAGCCAAATAAAAACTAAACTCAATGCATAGATTCAAATAAAAAACACAAGTTAAATAGGATCTAGGATAATGTTACCAAGCAAAAGGAAAACATAAATCAGGTGTCTCTTGTGTAAATTACAGGAACTGTGTTTTCCATGGGTGTGTGTTGATTGAACATTAAAGCTGTCATTACACAGAAATCACACTTTTTCAAGTTGAAACGTGTGTTGAAATAGGACCTCAGTTAAAACGTGCCAGAAACTTCAAAGTGTCAAAGTGGCTTCGTTTTGCGTATGGGCTTTTTTTTATTCACACCAGAATCGGCCACAAGAGCGCACACTTGGCTTCTTCTTCAGGGTTGGCGTCCTCCCTGGAGGGCTGCTAATATAAGCTCGCCTCTTTCCCACCACCTGAAATCAGCTGATTAGCTGCCGCAGAGCGGCAATTAAAGACAAGCTTTGTCAAAGTGGAGAACGACCTCCACACCCAAAACTAAAGAGGGGGATGAAAAGAGGTCAAAATGAGCTTATTAAATTTTCCTCCCGCCCAACTATGATTAAAAAATAATTTGAAGATAATTTCGGAAGAACTGTGTGTATGCAAAATACTAGGTTTTGACTACTTTAAATAAATATATCACTGTCATCAAAAGTAGTCAAAAGCATTGAGTTTTAAAATCGGAAAGTTTGTAGTGCTACTTTCATGTTAATGCCACACATTCTTTGTACTCTGGAAAAGTTCCTATTAACTGACTAATGGAAATGATCTAGCTATAATTTCACCATTTTTATAGAATTATGTTTACAAAACAAGACTTTAATATCACAGCAAAAAAACGTGACATTGATCATTTTTTATTTTATAAACATAACTGTTAGACTGGAAACTACAGAACATCTTTCAATGAACACTAGCTGCAACATCCAAAATTGTACATATTAATTCATCAGGTGTACATGGCATGCCTCATATGGGAAATTACAGACAAATGTCAAACGTAAAGGAATGCAGGGCATAAGTGTTCGGTGGAAAGGAACATTTCTATGATTCTGATCCCCCCGACACCAAGAATGTGCTTTGAGTGAAAAAAAGACTTTAGTTTAAGTGTAATTAGACAGTGAGACTGTAATGTGATTAATATTTGTGCCAGGAAAAGGAAAGTAGGATGAAGTAAATAAAAAGGAGGAAACACATTAAGAACAGGAAACAGTAGGGAACAAAAGGAAATGGCTGTCAAACAGATAGTGAGAATGAACAAAAGGGCTTTGAAGGAACAGAGAAAGTATGGAAAGAAATCCAGCTGTTTTACAGTATCATGGAGTCCTGTATTAAATGAACCCAATAAACACATCTGTCAGTCTAAAAAAACCTCTCAAAGTACAACCGGGAAAACACAAAACAACAAACACAGCTGCTGCCACGTCCCTTGAAACAACTAAACAGCTGCAGAGCAATATACACACACACAGAATCTGGAGAACAATCTGTCCCATCAACAACAGTCTGGGTGAAAAGACAGGTCACATCAGTCAAAACCCACACATGCCTACCATCTGGGCTCTTTTGACACCACAAACCCAAGACTCTGGGGTTGCCACAGCAACCACAATTCACAATATGTCAGTTTGTAAATAGACAAGCCTGTCAAGTTAATAAAGGACACTTGAGTCTTAGTCAAAATCATCACTGCACTATGAAAGGGTTTATTATGTGGGAATCAGCAAGTACAGTTCAATTGAACACCAATGAATACATCATTAAAAGACAGGGAATTATTTTTGGTCAGGGTTTGGGTGCATGTACCAGAGCAAGTGTAAACAATAAGCAGAAATGTGTGAATGGAGGCGTGACCATCCACAGAAAGATTCATAGTGGCCGATAAGTCTCAGTGAGAAAGTAAATGTGGGAGTCTGTTTCCAAAAGTCTCAACTGTCATAGTTGTCAAAAATTGCCAAGGGAGTTTCAGGGGAAAAAATACTCTGATTAAGAGGTCTTTTTAATGAAATCTTGTCAGCATGGCCACCATGGCTCAGTGGGAAAGAAATCATCAACCAGTAGGAAAAAAAAAAAGGTGGTTTAGTCCCTCGGCGTCTAAATCCCATACTGCTTCCTATATTCTTATGGATGTGATACGAGTCTAAAATAAATGTTTATTAGAAACTGGTAAGCTGATAGTTTAATAAAATGGTAAATTTAAAGTTCCTAAAAACAAAAAGAGATGTTTGATATTATCGGCTTGCAATTATTGTCAGTGGATATTGGCATTATAATGTAATATTGGAAATTATATGCCACAATTTTTTTTTTTTACTTTTTTAATAACTTTTAGACAGCATGCACATATTATACATGAAAATCTTAAATGACTTCTCCTCTCATTCAAAATGTCAAAATATGAGTGATAAAACCTCACAATTATATAGATATAATGTTGTTTACATTTTGTGAAGGAGTAGAAAAGAAGTGGAAACCCTGCATATTGGTATGGGTTGATATCCGTATCGGAAATTAAGAGTTGGACAATATCGGTATATCAGATGTTAGTAGAAGAGCAAAGATTGAATCCTAACTAAAAGCTGATTCAGTGTCATCCTATTTGAGACAGAGAAATCTGAACTTTGTGTTATACAGAAAATAATTTGCAGATTGATTATTCCGTTTCAGTTTATAAGGGAATGTCCTCTCTTGATACATTTCTATCGTGTTTAATTTGATCATTTTCAAGCAGGTTTACAAAAAATTCTATATCCAAATTTGCATAAAAATGTCACCAGAGATTAGGCAAGACTCTTCTTAAATTTCGAAGTACCATTTAATGTTGATCTACATTTGCATCCGGATATGAATCAAGATCCAGCCAGTCTTGGTCGCGGGATGCATGCCTTGACTGCTCTTGTAACATCTATGCAACAGAGCTATGCATAATGTTTGCTTAATTCCAAAGAATCTTATACCTAGTATGTTTAAAAAACATTTCAGAAGTTCAGGTTCTTTTTCTTTTTTTGTGGAGATTTTTGGTGCTACATAGTGATGAAATTATATTTCACCAGGGTAATCTTTATTTCTGTGCTACCAATTCAAAATAAAATTAATCTCAGAGTACTTTAAAAGATAGTTAAATCCTATCCAATTATAATACAATTCAGTCCAATTAACTGTAACCCCATTGTAATCAACGTCATTGTGACAAACCAGAAGTCCGATTCATTATAATTGAAGTTATATTAAGCCAATTGAATTAAAAAATATTGTATAGCTAGTGAAAACAATCAGATCACATCAAATCTTCTATTTTATTCAATACCCAATCCCGAGCATGACCAGGCCAGTGATGATGAAAAAAAAACTTTTAACACTGAGAAACCTCCAGCAGAACCAGACTCGGGAAGAGGAGCCTTCTGCCTTGACTAAATGAGGGTTTGATATCATTATTGAAAATAACATGACGTAAAAATACTTGTAATATCTTACTTTTAACAGTTTCTATTTTGTTACTTCATTTCACATTTGAACTATTTATATTGTAAATAGAAATCTGGAACTTTTCAATTTTTTTCAGATGATCAAAAGCACTTTAGATCATCTGAAAATGAAAGAGTCTCGGGCTAGTACTACATTATTATGCAATAATTCCACAGCTGGCATATAAATAACTTTTATAAGGTGACTTATGTTACTAAAGACATGACAAAGCTTTCAAAGTATGGAGACTGGGAGACAGCAAACTCAATCCCGAGAGAAAATATTGTAAGGACAGAACAAATACCATACTGTTTTCTGTGTTCATTCCTATCATATACAGAATGAATGATCTAAAATAAGTCTGCCTTCAAGGAGAAGCAGGCTATTTTACCAGATTTTTGATTATCCGCATAAATAAATACGTACACACTGACAATGAGAGGCAAATTTCTACAGTTTCCATTATGATCATTTGTAGAGCAGCACGACAGGGCAGACCTGGATCAGCAACATGACAACAAATACACACGTTCAACAGCATGGCCAACATCACATCCAGCACGGATCAAGCGACATAATTTACCAAAACCCAATAAAATGTAAACTTTTACAACAAGTCAGGGAGTGATAACAATTTGATTACACTGATAACCTGTAACAGCAAATTAACAGAGGGAAGTCCGCCGTAATCCATAATACAATAATCTACTGTAAGATCATATTTACAGAGATAACTTCAAGCCTATAAAACTTTTACCGACCCACCTCAATCCTGAAAACGACACCAGCTCAGCATCCAGTGATAACCCCGTTAAAACGTTAGATGGTGGTGGTGTTAACTGGTAGCTGTGTGGCTAAGTGCCACATTACACGTTTATAGACACGGGTATCAGTTAGCGTTAGCTGTCAGACTGGCCAGCTTCTTGACCTTAGCCTGACAACATGCTAAGGAGCTAAGTCGGCTGCATTCATTTTTAAAAACCTTCAAGTCATAATAAAACATCACATGGTTATATGTCATCTCACCTTAAAACTCCACCTTCTTTAAGTGCTGCTCTGAGCTTCTGACTCGGGCGGAAAACACCATAGCATTAGACAGACACTCTCTCTCGTTTAAGTAGCCTTGTATGCTAATGCTAGCTGGCTAATAGCACGGTTTGACGTTACGCAGTCTCTCTGGTTAGATTGCACCAAGCTGTCACAATAACAACACACCTTAAGAATCACCGAGTTGACACTGGAGGAGTCTGTAGACGTCACAGTGGATGTGCTTTAGAGGTAAATGGATATCGGTTCCCGGTACACAAACTCATAGACGACGGAGAAAAACATCCAAGAAGCTAACGTCATTACAGTCAAGCTAACGCAGCCTGTTTAGATTTTACAGTTTATTAGCATGATTGCAGCGCTTTGTCGCCACCTACAGCCCGCTGCTGGGATTGCAGTACCCATATGCTCCATCGCAGTCATCACACATACTATTGATCCATGGTGCAATCCTTTTAGATAGCGATAGATACAACAATGAAGCACATCACTAAATTCAGTATTGTTTAATTAATTTAAAATCAACAATAATTTACATTATATAATCATTATTATGTCCATATGATGTTAAAGACCTGTTATATTGGACGGGTTGTACTGGAACATGAATTTCCCCTCAGGGATCAATAAAGTTATCTATCTATCTATCTATCTATCTATCTATCTATCTATCTATCTATCTATCTATCTATCTATCTATCTATCTATCTATCTATCTATCTATCTATCTATCTATCTATCTATCTATCTATCTATCTATCTATCTATCTATCTATCTATCTATCTATCTATCTATCTAATATATACAAAAGCTGTAGTAACTGAGAAAAATTCTACAATGAAAAAATGAAATAAGAAATCCATTTTATAAAATGGTAAAACATAATTGTTATACCATTTCCAAATACTATCATTCATTCATTCATTCATTCATTCATTCATTCATTCATTCATTCATTCATTCATTCATTCATTTTCTATACCACTGATCCACTTCAGGGTCACAGGAGTTGCTGGTGCTTATCCCAGCTATTATCAGGCAAGAGGCAGGGTATACCCTGGACAGGTTGCCAGTCTGTCATAGGGCCAACAGAGCCTGCATATTACCCTAGAGCTCACTGCAAGTGCCTGGCTAACACAGAGACAGACAACAACACACGCTCAAATATGCTCCAACTTTCATTTCCCTCTTGTTAAGCCCAGCAATACGATGTAAAATGCAGTTATACAAATACTTTGAAAAATTAAATGAATAAACTCAGAATATCAAGAGGAGCCTTATATTCATAAAGCTCCCCTTGGCAAAGCAAATCTGTTCAACACAATATAACAGCCAGATCGCCATTCTCCTTGCTACGATCCTGGACAGGACAAGTAAAAAGGGGGGGGGGGGGGGATGCTCCTAGGGCCAGTTTAGAGTAACCAATTAACCTGACATGCATGTCTTTGGATGGTGGGAGTAAGCCGGAGTACCCGGAGAGAACCCTTGCATACACAAGGAGAACATGCAAACTTCACACAGAAAGGCCACTGTTGGAACTGTTTGAACCCCTCCCCAGGCAGGGCTCAAACTAGCGACCTTCTTACTGTGATACTATTCACAGAATACTATAAGAATACTGTTATTTCACTGCATATACAGTTTTATTTACACTTAATTTTTAAAAGATTGTTACTGAAACCTTTATGCACCAGCAACAAAGCCATTAATTACAGTGCACATTTGTTTGTACCATGCACTTAATAATGGAAAATTGAGAATAATAACCACATAGGACTTACAGTGCTGCTCTGTCTTAGCATTTACAAGTAGTGTACCATCTTGAATAAAACTTCTAATGCCAAAAAAAAGAGATTTTTGTTTCACCATAGTCAACAATCAACATTAGACTAGTTTTTATTGCAATGACCAGCCCTCACTCCTGAATTATTTGCAATTGAACAAAGTTGAGCATGGATCCATTGAAAAAGAAAAGAAAAGAAAAAGATATTCTAATATCACCAAAGGTTTCTAGTCATGTTCCTCTGCCCTAAGGCATTCTGCTGACCAAGCAAGTAACATGTACCTACTAAGTAAAAAGTATTTATACTTTTAGCACATTTGAACTTCTCTGCACAAAATTTGGTGGCAAATATTATTTTACTTTATTTTACTTTATTGTGGACAGCATCGTTCCAACAAGAACAGTTGCTTCCCCAATAACAAACCCTGGATCACCAGTGACCTGAAAAAGCTGCTGAACATCAAAAAGAAATTTTTCAGGGATGGAGACAGGGAGTTACTGAAGACCACAAAAAAAAAAAAAACTGAAAACACAGACTAAGAAGTGCAAGGAGGATTACAGGAAGAAGTTGGAGAGCCAGCTCCAGCAGAACAACATGAGGGATGTGTGGTCGGGAATGAAGAAGATCACTGGTCCCCAGTTAAAGGGAGACCAGACTAATGGAGGTCTGGACAGAGCTAACGAACTGAACATGTTCTTCAATAGGTTCAGCCCCCCCCCCCTGCCGACAACCCAACACTCCACACACCCTCCATGAGCCCACAGCTTTCCTGTCCCCCCTCCACTCTGTCACCCTGCACCTCAGTCATGGACCTAAACACAGCCTCCTCTCCCCCCACATCAGGACATCCTGAGACCTCTTTTGCTTCCACCTCCAGCCTGACTGTCTCCTGTGACCAGGTCAAGAAACAACTAGAGAAACTGAACCAGAACAAGGCTGCAGGTCCAGATGGTGTCAGTCCCAGAGTTCTCAAGACCTGCTCAGAACAACTATGTCCGGTTCTCCAGCACCTTTTTAACAACAGCCTGAGACAGAACAGAGTTCATGTGCTGTGGAAAACATCCTGTCATGTTCCAGTCCCTAAAAAACCACAACCAGCTGACTACAGACCAGTTGCTCTGACATCTCACATCCTGAAAGTCCTGGAGAGACTCTTACTGGCTCACCTCAACATCCAAGTGAATACCTTTCAGGACCCATTACAGTTCGCATATCGTAATGGGCTTGGGGTTGAAGACGCCATCATCTTCCTGCTTCAGAGAGCCCACTCTCATCTGGACCAGTCAGGCAGCACTTTGAGGGTCATGTTCTTTGATTTTTCAAGTGCCTTTAATACTATTGTGGCAGGACGAATGAGGGCCCGTGAGAGTCATGCGCGCTAACCAGTCAGCCAAAGGGACATGGCCAAGTAGCCAGGGAGCATGATCACTCAGAGGCATAGTGACAGGACTGTCAACTGCCACATCTCTCCCCCTCTTTTCACAAGCACGTCCTCATGCTCCACCTAGGCTGCCACCCATCCAGAATCCATGGACCCACCCCTAGTGCTACATGGAACCCTACTTGTAGCACCAGATTGTGGCAGGACGGAGGAGGGCCCGGGCGGGATTCGATCCCCAGACTCCTGGGTGAGAGTCATGCGCGCTAACCAGTCAGTCAAAGGGACATCCCCTTGGCCAGGTAGCCAGGGAACATGAACACTCGGAGGCATAGTGACAGGACCATCAACTGCCACACTATTCAGCCTGCTTTGCTATGTGAGAAGCTCCATAACTTCCAGGTGGATCCTCCACAACCACCTGGATTTACGACTACCTAACAAACAGACCACAGTTTGTGAGACTGAAAGGTTGTGTGTCTGAGATGATGATCAGCACCACTGGAGCACCACAAGGAACTGTACTCTCACCATTCCTCTTCACACTGTACACCTCAGACTTCCAGTACAACTCTGAGTCCTGTCATCTGCAGAAATACTCTGATGACTCTGCAGTTGTGGGGTGTATCAGTGATGGACAAGAAGCCGAGTACAGGGAACTGGTCAATCAGTTTGTGAAATGGTGCGGTAACAATCAGCTCATCTTAAATACCAGCAAGACTAAAGAGATGATTGTTGACTTCAGGAGGAGCAAGAATAAGCAGCATAGTCCTGTCTACATCCTGGAAGAGGAGGTGGAGGTGGTGGAGAATTACAAATACCTTGGAGTTCAGCTGGACAACAGACTCGACTGGAAATGCAACACTGACTACATCTACAAGAAAGGTCAGAGCAGACTCTACTTCTTAAGGAAGCTGAGATCATTCAACGTCTACACCAAAATGTTGCAGATCTTCTACAAGTCTGTTGTGGAAAATGCAATCAGCTTTGCAGCATCTGCTGGGACAGCAGAATCAGAACCAGAGACTCAAAGAAACTAAACAAGCTGATCAAGAAAGCTGGTTCTGTGCTGGGAATAAATCTGGAGCCGCTGGAGATGATCGTTCAAAAAAGAATGCTGCACAAACTGATGAAGATGATGGAGGATTCTTCCCACCCTCTCCACAACACTGTGAAAAATCAACAGAGTGTGTTCAGTGGGAGGCTGCGTCAGGTTCGCTGTAGGACGGAGAGATACAGAAATTCATTCCTGCCAGCAGCCATCACCCTAAAGAACAAGACTGACTCACTTATTGTTGTTATGTTATTATTTAATATCAATGTTATGTTGTTAAAAACAAAACAAAAAAAAAAAAAGAAAGAAAAAATTAAAAAGAGTGAGCTTTTTACAATGTTGAATTTCCCTTCTGGAATAAATAAAGTATTTTTCATTCATTCATTTCATTTCATTGAACTAATTTGGTTCCAAGTTGTTCTGGGAACTGATGCCTCTGTTTTGTTTTGTTTTGTTTTGTTTTGTTTTGTTTTGTTTTGTTTTGTTTTGTTTTGTTTTGTTTTGTTTTGTTTTGCTTTTCTTTTCTTTTCTTTTTTTGTTTGTTGTTTTTTTTCACTGATTTTGTCTGATTTGAAATAGGGTAAGCAGCTGCTTTTTTATAAGTTAAAATCGGTTGAAATCAATCCTACATCACCAGTAGTTATTTGGTAGTAGATCATATATTAACTCTTGGTTTCCTTTTTGTAATTTTGAATCAAATACAGATAAGATGTTGACTTCAAGATTTTTTATTAACAACATTGCAAATTGCAAAAGCAAAACTTTGTATTCAATATTTGTATGCTTGGATAATCTTAATTAGTGCACTGTAACACTTATCTCTATGCATTTTCTGTAGTTCATGACACTTGGGAAAAGTTACAACTATAAATGAATTATGTGTCCCTGTAAATCTCGTAGGAGATTTTGGTATGTGAACTATTAACAGTGTTGGGCGCATTTAAAAACACAAAAATTCAAGTGATAGCAAGCATATTAAGTAATTGCTATATTGTGTCGGTTATGGTTTTGTTTTGGGGTTGTTAGGTATGATAACAGATAAATTCCAAGTTACCCTAAAAGCACCATCGTCCAATTTAAAATACCGAAATGAAGATCTTTGATTGGTCATTGATTTTACATACAGGAACAAATTAGCCAATCAGTGATGACGTTGTTGGTCGTTGCCAGCAACAAACCTACACAGTTTACCAATCAGGAACTAGCGTGTGTCTGGAAGTGTAGCCAGTCAAAGCATTGTGTAGACGCTAATAATGGTAAACTAAACCGTTTATTTGTGATTTTATAACTTAACATACACACACGGTGCTGTCCTTGTGTGTCTTTTCTGTCGACATGAATCTCGGGTGAGTATCTTGTTGAGCAGTTACAGTACCTAGCTAGGCTAAGCACCGTGAGCAACATGTCGCAGTGAAACGGATCAGAATTATTGTTTTATCTTACGATAAAACACAAAACCTAAGTATTCGTACAGATAATACAGACGCCAAAATGCAGTTGAAGGAGTCCACGTTGTTTTAATTAATCTTCGGCCAACAAGAGATGCGGAAAATATTAATCCTACTGTAACTCATGAAAAAGAAACATTAATGCTAGAGTAAAATGAACTTAAAAAAGGCTTGCTTTAAAAGAAATCGTGTCAGAGTTTAAGCAATGAAAAGCTAGATCTGAATGAAAAAACAACAGCTGCAGATGAGCTGCAGGCGTAATCATTTTCCCTTCCTCTATATAATTCATTAAAATATTTTTGTCACACAATGAACTGAATATGAATGGAAATACCATTTCATGTGGTTATTTGGCATTATTACCTTACTGTAAGCTGCCATCTGAACGCAACTGACTGCATGATTATAATAGTGCAGTCTAATAAAACGGGTCTGCATCAAATCCTTCTCACTGAGGGATACATTTTAATCCGCCAAGGAGCCAATTTAACAAGGAGGTGATTATGAAGGGTGCTACCCCCCCCCCCCCCCCCCCCCCCTTTTTTTTTTTTTTTTAATCTAGTGATTAATTTTAGTCTGCCCATGGTGGTAATGAAGACAGCATTTTAGGATAGAATATCACTACAAAAAATAATGAAATAAACTGTACTATTGAAAAATAAGTTGTAATGTAGATGTTGGCAAAAGAAAAATATCTGTAAATTGCCTAAATCATTTGGTGTACATGTAAATCAAACATGTTATAGAGTAGCATTTAGAGGGATCTCACCTTTATTGTCCATTTAGAAAATTACATGAATGGTGAAAGGCTGGACTTTGCTGTATGAAATATATTAGTGTGAATTCCTGACCCTCTTCTTACAGCCGAAATTATTATCTGAGCAAGGATGCATTTACATTTTCATCTCCATTCTTTAACTTTTGCCATATTGAATCATAGCATTTGAAGCCTCATGGTGACCTCCATTTGTTCGTTCTGTTTTTTGTTGTTTTGTTTGTTTGTTTGTTTTGCCATGTTTTCCACATGTGCTTAGCTCAGATCTGATCATGTGTCCTCAACCCACTTACTTCAACTCACAGCTCTGGTTTAACTTTCTTTTAATTCTGCTGTCTGAAATACATCCCTGATCTTTGTACCTAAATTACTCTGAATGTAACTATTGATAAATGATTGTCCCTCCCCTTAGTGGGACAGTTATACTGGTGGAAGAGCCACTGTTCTATTAACTAAAGAACAGTCTTTAATTGAGTACAACCGTTTGCCCCCTGTTTCTGAACAGAGATGGCCTGCTGTTCGAACTTGAAAATGGAAAGCCTAGGTTGATTTTACTCAGTCATGGTAAGATTTTCAGCCTTTATAACCTTTTTTTAATGTGCTTTTTATTTATCCTTCTTTTCAAGTCATGACTTTTAATACAACACCAAAAAATGAGTTTTACATTAAATAATCAGATTTTGTCTTTGAATGAGGTGAGAGTAGAATTAGACTTGATTTGTTAAAGGTAAATAAATGGTTATCTTGGTTGTCGTACACTCTTTCCTGTTACAAGACAAATATTTCCATAGACCCCCCAAAAACTTTTGCTTATGCATGATTCTTGTTTTTTTTAAATAGTGATGTATTTTATTCAGCTAATTTTATATTTATATCTATCTAATGCCTATGCTTATCGTTAAAAAGTGTGTTTACTTAAGCCACAGTGAAATAACAAGAACACATTTAAGCAGCATTAAAGACTGACTTGCATCAAAATTTTAGCCTTGCATTATTTATTATTTTAGACCTGCAGAGGCATTACTGGAAAGTCCTGTTTGCTTCTGTGGTGTCTTTATTTTGTTGTTTACTGGCCTGTTTTTCTCCCAATGCAGGTGTTGAGAAATATCCAGCAAAGGTAGAAATAATTTTTAGCTTGATGATTACGTTTCTGTTCATGAAGTGTGTTGCTTGCCACATATTGCTGTTTAAAGCACTTTTTGTTTTTAATAATTCAATAGTGCAAACAAGTGAATGTATCCAGTTTTTTTGTCATCAGTTTAAGTTCTATGTGCTGTGATGTATTCCCAGCAGCTGCCCATCAGGCCCAGAGTAGCTAACATCCTGAGCTCCAGGCAGCCGTCCTGTGTGGAAGAGGTTCATGGAGAGGAGCGAACAGCCCGGCAGCTGGCAGGGAGGCAGAGGGAGGTCAGGTGTAAAGCAAGGGGAGCAGCCTCCTCCTCCACCTCCACCCCCACCACCACTGAAGGGAAGAGCGCCACTTTGACATTATCCAAGACATATAACCATCACAAAGATAGCACCGTTAAAGTGGAAGCCAAGGTAAGGGTTGGATTATGCTTCAACAATTCGCACATTTTATATATACAATATATATGTATATATTTATGAGAGAGAGAGAGAGAGAGAGAGAGAGAGAGGCCATGCAAGGTAGAGAAGGCCATGTAAAAAACCTAGACATGTGATTGAAAGAGATATCAATCAGGGTGTTATTTGTCCAGTGTTTTCTCTGAAAGTGCCTTCACGTACAACACCCGTCATGCCAACGAGGCTCTGGCTCGACAAAAAGTTTCTCCCATGAGATATTAAATGCATTACCTATTTCTGTTTATAATTTTTTTTTTATGTGTGTGTGCAAGGTAAAATCAAACAAACATGCAGTCAGCAACAACACTGGACCCCTGAGAGCCAACAGGAAAGCAGAGCAGCCTCAAAACATCGGGATTCAGGGTGGTGGAAAGTTGGGATTGAAGAACACGCTTCCCATTGCAGATGCAGGACTGAAGGATGTCGTGTGTCTCACCAGTGAGCAGCTGCAACAGTTACTCAACACTGCTCAGACCCCCAGCAATGGTCAGCATGCACCACAGAAGCAGGAGGCAAAAGATAGCGGAAGTAACTTAACCAGTTACTTAAACTAATGAGGCCTGCACCACTTGCAAGCTGTATCTGTCTGTCTGTTTGGAAATTAGACTTATCCAAAATTTGTTTCCTCTGTAAAAGAAAAAGAAGAAGAGGAAATAAAGCAGGAAGGTGGTGGAAGAGAGGAAGCAATAAAGAAGGGAGGGGAAGGAACAGATACAACCAGAAGCTCGCAAGAAAAAGACAAAGGGTAAGGTTATAATCTATAAAATGTGCAGAACAGATTTCCTCTAGAAGACTCACATCAAGATGGTTATGAAATGTTGTGAGGTGATTCGGTATGGATTATAAATCAGATAAAGTGTTTGTATTTATGCCACTGCTTCACTGTTCTGTCTTGTGACGTCAAGTCAAGTCAAGTCAAATTTATTTATAAAGCACATTTAAAAACAACCTCAGTTGACCAAAGTGCTGAACATAGAAATGATCAAATCAAAATCAACAATAAATTAAGAGCACAGAATAGATAAGACAGCACATGACTGGAATACACATAAAACCACAGAAGAAGATAAACCCATAAAATAACATAAAACACATAAAAGCCAAAAAGAGATGCTCAGGCTGGGGGAAGGCCAATGAGAATAGATGTGCTTTTAGTAAGGATTTAAAATGAACAATACTCTGGGCACTTCTAATATTAAATGGCAGACTGTTCCAAAGAACTGGTGCAGCAACAGAAAAAGCTCTGTCACCTCTGCCTTTTAGTCTGGTTCTAGGAACCGTCAGGAGCAACTGGTTTGTCGACCTGGGCGATCTGACAGGTGTGTGGGGCTTCAAAATATCAGAAAGATAGGTGGTGCCGTGCCGTTCAGACTTTTAAATACAATCAAAAGAATCTTAAATTGAATCCTAAATTTAACAGGTAGCCAGTGCAGAGAAGCCAGCACCGGAGTAATGTGCTCACGTCATTTACTTCCTGTCAGAAGGCGAGCTGCTGAGTTCTGGACAATCTGTAAACGACGGAGTAATGACTGTTCGATCCCAAAATAAAGGGAGTTACAATAATCAAGGCGGCAAGTGATAAAAGCATGAATAGCCCTCTCAGGTCCTTATAGGGTAGATATGACTTCACTTTACCAGAGCCGTAAATGGAAGAAATAGATTTGAAAGAACTAATTTGTTTGTAAATCTTAAACCAGCATCAAAAGTCACACCAAGTTCCTCACATACTGTTTAAGTACTGGGATAACGGGCCAATCACACTGACATGGCCATCTAACATAGATGACCAAAAAAATAATTTCTGTTTTTCCTTGTTCAAAAGAAGGAAGTTTTGCCCCAACCATGAATTCACTTCCACTAGACAGTTCAAAGTGTGTCAATGGATCCAGTAGATGATGACTGTAAGGTAAATAGATTTGCAAGTCATCTGCAAAACGATGAAAGGAAATACCATACTTCCTAAAAATAGAACCCAGTGGAAGCAAATACAAGGAAAAAAGAATAGGCCCCAGAATGGACCCTGAGGGACCCCACAGCTGAGTGGAGCTGCAGCAGATGAAAACTGGCCTAGGCAGACAGAAAAACTCCTGTCTGCTAAATAAGACCGGACCAGTCAGGGCTACACCTCTGATGCCAACACAAGAGTCAAGACGAGACGTATTTGCATTGAAAGAAAAGCTACCAAAACATGGAGAATGATTCTGGTGATTCACTGGCTGACGCATAGAGCTCCAGAAAAGTCACCAGCATTACATCTGCTCATTTTAAATAGCCAGGCATTTTTGCTGTTTTCCAGGTTGTCTGCATGTCTGTTCAGCTGGCTGGAGGACAGAAAGTCAGACAGCAAAGCAGCCATCGACGCCAGGAAGGTTCAGTGGAGGAGAGAGCTTGGTACATCCCTCCAAACACACACACCATCTTTTTAGAGTTTCAGCTCTTTGTCTTGTGTGTGAACTTCTTTTTTTTTTTTGCCAACCACTGATTCAGCAATGGGCAGCAACTGTATTTATAATTATGGAAGTTTTCTCAGCTTAAGAATCACAGATCTAACTGATGGACCCCAAAGCACATTTATAAGAGAAGTTAGATTTGATGATGTTTCTACACCTTGATGTGGGCCACAGCGAACACCAACACCTGCCCAGCTGCTAGTTTGTCCAATCATCCATTCTTGTGGCATACAATCAATAACATCCTGCTGATAAATGGCCGGA
This sequence comes from Atherinomorus stipes, assembly GCA_023101725.1. Lineage (NCBI taxonomy): Eukaryota > Metazoa > Chordata > Actinopteri > Atheriniformes > Atherinidae > Atherinomorus > Atherinomorus stipes. The sequence continues at coordinate 435,419 of JALJCO010009077.1, forward strand.
GCTGATTTAAGTGTTTCTTCAGCTGCTGATCTCACCTAAGATGGTCTTTTCCCCCACCCCAACCTAAACAGTCTTAAGAGGTTACTGGGGACCTTTAAAGATGAATAAAATATCCAGTGAGCTGCAGACAGAAATACCCCGTTTATGAGAGAAGCGTTTAGGAAAATTGGACGCAGTAACAGAGAACCGCATTGGTTTCCATCCGACCGCAGAAATCTGAGGCCTCACTTAACACAGGCTCAGCAAAACTGGAACATTGACGATGTGGAAAAAAAAAACTTACATGGTCTTCTGAATTTACTCTGCAAAAGCTGCAGATGGTAAAGTCACAAGTTTGCCTGAACAGCCCGAGTCCATGGAGCCGACCTGTCTAGTGTCAACAGTCCAGGCTGCTGCCACTGATGTAATGTCTGCTGAAAGTTTTCTTGGCACGCTTTAGACTTTTCATATCACTCAGTCCTTGTCTGAGGACTTAAGCTGACCATGTGCATCCCTTTACTGGCAGAGTGAACTACTTTTCTATTCTAAAGGGCACATATAAAGGGGTGGGACTGGTCAGTTTTCATACGTTTTTAATCTCTTGGAGTGTATGTAATGAGATACAGTATAAGTGCTCATTTGTTCTTGAAGCTAAAAGGGAGCTACGGTTCTAATTGGAAATTTGGATAAGCCATCGTGGACATAGAAGTCATGGCAATGTTGTTATTCTTATTTTTGTTAGAGAAGAGCAATTGTACAATTTACTTGCTTTAAAGAAAGACTTGACTTGTTCTGGGTTACACACACAAAAAAATACATCACGCTTAATCTAGGCTCATTGTCCTGTGAAACTCTCAGTCCTGTCCACACCACAACTGCTGAGGTCATGCATAAGAGGAATTTGTTTTGTCCATTCAGGTACAATGTAGTTAAAATGATTGCACAAATAGGGCAGCCTCCATGTATGTGGACCCACAGCAAGTAGATATAAGTGGCTCTTTCTAAGAAACTAAACGTATAACAGCTATTCTGGCGAAGCAATTACACATCAATGGAAACACAGTTTTGAATTAATTCATTTTTCTGCCATTGACCTTTGGTTTTGTTGCACACTGTACCTTTAACACGTTTCTAATCATTGTGACAGGTTTTTCTTGTGTGTCGCCATGAAACATTTCTGTAGTCAGCTCTTCCCTTGTTTGCGTGGTCATCTGCAAATTTAAAGGTACAGTATGTAAGAATTACTAGTGGTAAACATCTAGTGGTAAAGATGCAGGTATTGCAAGAAAAGAAGTTTTCTTTCAAATGACTTCTTATTCTAAGCATTCTAGTGAATGTTTGGTGGGTGTTTGTGGCCAAAATTCTCACAGACATAAAGACGTTTTTATCTGTGAGTGGATCCAGTGGTCTCAGGTGTCGCTATGACTGGACTATAAGTAACTATTTTTATGTATTTTAAGGCATTACTGATCTTAAACAGTCTCTTACTCCCATTAAACAAAGCTGGTACAGCAGTTTTAAAGTTCAGCGGGTTCTTACTTCACACACATTCTTTTGTCCATTCAGGGACACCGTAGTAAAAATGGTGGGACAAATATGGCAGCCTCCATATGTGCACCACCCAGCAAGTAGATATAAATGACTCATTCTAAGAAAATGAACATATAACAGCTATTCTGTGCAGCGATTACACATCAATAGAAACACAGCTTTGAATTATATATCACATTTTTCTGCCATTGACCCTTGATTTTTTACATACTGTACCTTTAAGTCAAGCTTGGATGTGTTGGTTTTGGAGTAGGAATGCTTGTTTTTTGGACAGCAGCCTCAGTCCATGGAGACATAAAGCTGGCTTGACTGCAAGTGTTTCAGTAGCTTGCAGTTCATGGTGGATGTGGACCTCATCAGTTCCCTGGTTCTTCCAAAACCAGTTTCGTTATCGCTGAGGGAGGCAGTTTGAGTCTTCTTCCCAAACATCACCAAGTGGCTCCATCTCCCACAAGCTTATATTTGATTGTTTGAGCTGATGATCTTGGGACCTGTGGTTGTTTTTATATGGCTCCAAGACATATTTACTTTTTATTTTTATTTGATCAACTTATAATAATTTCATGATTCTCTTTCTTACATCTGAGCTTGTTGGACTTCCCAAGTCAACTATGTATCGGTCAGTATAGGTAGTGATGTCAAACCAACCTTTTTATGATGGCAAAGAGAAGATGGCAACTCCACTCATACAGCAATCACTATAAGAAACTAGGAGGTCTTTATTAGGATATTTAAAAACTTAATGATATAAGTTGGAACATATACAGTACAGTACTTTCTTCTTCCTTCTCTCTTCCTTTTCTTCCTCCATCATGTCACTTTGCAAACTGGAGAACTGTTTCCAAACTGTTTTCATGCACAAAAAATGACAAAAATCACTTTGTTAATATAACTGTCAATGATGTTTTAGCTTTTCTGTATGTGTTTGGCTTTAGATGAGCAGGTGGCTCTGAAACAGCAGCAGCAGCATTTGGCTCCATACAGGCTACAGGTATGACGCACATCTCATCTTCTTTGGATTTTCATTCAGTTGTTTTCATGTCTATGGAATTACCTGTCATTTGTTGAACAAGGAATACCAGTGATACTTGATGTATAATTTTATGGCTACCAGTAATTCAAAATATTTAATAATTAATTGAATATTAATTACAGATTTTTCTTTTATCTGTTTCTAATGTACGATAGCAGGATATTTATCTATTTTTTTTTTTTTTTTTTTCCCCAAAATGTTATTATTTAAGTTTTACACTTTGAAAATAGTCATGTACCAGTCTGAAGAGGTTTCTTTTATCATTATGACATGACAATAACATAAACCTATGAGCTCATTTAGGCTACTACTAGTCCAGTTGGAAAGAATTGAAATAAAATGAAATAAAATGAACAGATAATAAACCAAATTACAAAACAAAAAGCACAACTTCACAAAACATCACCGGTAATTAGGCAGTGTAAAATAGATTGGATGGAATTGTACACATGTAGTCATCATGTCGCACTGCAGGTTCTGGCAAATCAAAAGTCCAACAAGCCCTCAGACAAGTCAAAATTTTTAACAAAGTTAATGAAAGGACCCCAAACCCTCTCAAAAATATTTTGTTTGCATTTGCTAATATATACTGTTCTCTCCAGTGGCAGATTAGTTGACGTTTGCTTTAACCACTGGCGCTAGGTCTGTTGACGTTCTTCCAAGCTAACGCTATACATTTTTTTTTATATCTTTAAAAGTGCATCCTATTTTACTGAAATTATGCTTCTCAGGGTATAATGCTAATAACAACTTAGGATCCAGTGTATTGAGATAATTCTTTCAGTTATATCTCTCACCTCCGTCCAAAATATATTTATTTGCCTGCATTCCCACATGCAGTGTATTAAAGCCCCTTCAGAATTAAACTTTTCACAGAGATCTGGGATGTTATTATTGTATTTATTTAAATGTACAGGTGTAACATACACCAGCATTAGCCATTTAAATTGTAATACTCTAAGATGGCTATTTATGGACATGGTGTGAATTTTAGCGCAGGCTTTTTCCCAATCCTGTTCACTGGTAGACGATGACAGGTCCACATTCCAGTTTATACGCTTATTATTTGAATTCTCTGGTGAGTTGGAGATCAGCACATTATAAAAGTCTGAAATGATGCCCTTTCTTGATTTGTTCTTAATCATTAATCTTTCAAGTGATGTCAGGGGAGGCTTGTTAAGATTACCTTGATTTGCTCTAACAAAGCTTCTCAATTGAAGAAATTTAAAGTAAAGCTTTTTATTGAGCCTAAACTTGGTTTGTAGCTCCCCAAAAGACCAAAAAATATCAGAACTTGAAGGGTAAAGGCCACCAATCCTTTTTAAGCCTGCCAATTCCCATAGGTTGAAAGTTGCATCTGCCCTTCCTGGAATAAACTGCTGGTTACCCCATATTGGGCTAAATTGTGACAAACTGTTTGGCTCCTTGAAGAATTTTCTAACATCGTGCCAGACTTTAATATTTATCATGTTTTTAATACTCCACTAAGCAATTGTGTACCTGCAGTTATAGTTACTGTACTCACCTGAGGTTGAATGACTGCAGTGCCCCAGCAATGTTTCCGACTTCTTTAATTTATTCAGATCAGCTGATGAAAGGTTGCTGCTTGCAGTATTATCATGGTTTCTCTGCTGGAAGCTTTTCATCACAGTTGGTCTTTAGAGGAAAAAGGAGGGCTCTCTGAATCAGCCGTGTGCTGCACAGCAGGTGGTATTTGAAACCTAACGTATGACGGTGGTAACTCCGTTCACATTGACAGTAGATACAAACGACCTTGGTCTCGTCATGAGAACCACCTTGCAGAGCTTTAAAGCAAAACTTTTTGTGTAAAACCCACTCTGTGTCCATTTGTGCTCCAGAACCACAAACTTATTTTTGCAACACTTCCTGAACATACACACAGTGTGTGTGTTAATTGTGCGTTTAAAAAAAGCACAATTAAAAGGAATTTGCATAAGTGCATCTTTGACAGCTCTAATATTTATACTGCGTTGGGTATTTAACATCGATAACTGTGATACTGAACAGAAGATTTGAGTCTGTTCCCGAAGTGTAGTCAGAACGAACAGACTGACTCAATCAAATTGTTATAAGACATGTCAGAAAATATTTATCAATCTGTGTGTGTTTCAGGCTGAGGAGTATGCAGAGAGTGTGTTATCTGTCCAGAGCTCTGTCAGCTACAGAGAGCAACCTGCAGCCATCAGATCCAGCCTCAGACTCGGGGTAGGTCCGATGTATTAACAGACGTATACACAGCAACCTCCTCCTCTATTGAATTCAAGACAAAGTTGGTTGGAGACAGTATTTAAAAAAAGATCTTCATTTGGTGACTTTCTTGTTAGCCCCTTTACACCGTGGCATTTTCTTATTAAAAACAAACAAACAAAAAAACAGGCTTCATGCCATCCTTTGAGTTAACTGTTTCAGTTCCTACCCTTTATGAGATTGTACAGAAGATAAAGAAATAATTCAAACCATTTGTAACTGGGGGGTTTTGGTGGTGGTGTTGGAACAGTTTCAACAGTGGCCTTCTTTGTGGAGTTTGTATGTTCTCCCCGTGTATGCGTGGGTTCTCTCTGGGTACTCCGGCTTCCTCCCACCATCCAAAGACATGCATGCTAGGTTAATTGATCACTCTAAATTGTCCCTAGGAATGAATGTTAATGGTTGTCTGTCTCTCCGTGTTGGCCCTGCAACAGACTGGCGACCTGTCCAGGGTGAACCCTGCCTCTGATAATTGCTGGGATAGGCTCAGTGAATAAACCAGCGCATACCTGACTTTATTCATTTTCAGGCCTTAAGTCAAGAAGGGAAGGCTTAATCAAGTTATTCTACTTAACTAAAACTAACGAAAAACGAAACTAAAATTGAAAATCCTTTTTCGTTAACTAGAATGAAAATAGAAATGACAGTCTTTTAGAAAACGATAACTAAAACTGTATTGTGTTTTTACAAAACTAAAACTATTGCAAAAACATCCTTAGTTTTAGTCTTTGTAAATTTGTTTAAAACATAAGCCTATTGGGTTGATATGAAATCTATTTCTGTTTAATCAATTTACTTTGCTCTATCAGTTTTACTCTGAGTGACTTTCTGATGATTTTGAATGTCACATCAGGCAAATACATATAATTTAGGAAAAAAAACAACAACTAAAAACTAAAACTAACACTGAAAATAGTAAAAACTAAAACTAAGCATTTTCCAAGAATAAAAACTAGCAAACCTGCTCAAAAACTAACTTAAACTAACTAAATTGAAAAACAAAAAGTCAAAACTAAATAAAAACTGAAACTTATTAAAAATTCAAAACTACAGATGCGGGCATGAAAAAGTTCCCCTTTCTGCCGTCAGCCAGCCACTTACCAGTAACTACTCTGCTAATTCAGTCGCACAGAGAAACACCTGTGTGCCCAGGGGAAACGATTTCAGAGCATAAATGAATGCCCAGAACAAGGACGTTTCCACACACCAAGTTTGGACACCGTGCGTGATGACGTATTTGCGGGACAAATCGTTCAGCCAGTGGTGCACTATTATTGCACCACTTCTGGCAGAGAAAGGCGGAACTTTTTCAAGCCCGCATCTGTACTATAGCCTTGGGCTTAATTAAACACAACTTGTAAATTCTCTCTCTGTGATTGTTGTGGTTAAATTTGATTTAAAATAATGAAAACTTGACGTTAAACAAAGCTTAGATTTTTATAGTTACATTGGATTAACTCTGTTTTCACCATAGGAGATCACCCCAATGGAGGATGTGTTGAGTAATGAGAGGAAGGAGGAGCAGAGGAGACGCTGGCTGGAGGAGCTTGACCGCCAGAAAGAAGAGGCGTCTGAACGCAGGAAACGAGAGAAAGTGCTGCAGAGCCAGGTGACGTAGAGGCACAGCAGAAAGCTCAGAGGAGGTGCGGGGGATGCTTCTCTGTTTTCACGCGTTACCATGTCGTCGTCTCAGCAGACGGAGGATCACGAGCGCTGGGCCACACACTTTGACTCGCTGCAGAGGAAGCCTCTTGTCCAGGCTGCAACTCTATCAGCCCCCCCTCCAGCTCAGCTCAGTGGCTCTGAGCGAGGGGAGTGGGATCCCTCGTCCAGTTTGTCCCTGGTCTGGGAGGCAACAAGCAGCTGTGGAGCAGAAAGTGTCATTGGAGCCAGTGTGGATTCAACCAGTGGATATCTCAGAACCAGGTAGGAGTGGAAGATGATGCAGACGGCTAACATCAAATTGACCTTTTCTGATTTTTTTCTTAAATGGAAAAAACATTTGAGAGGAAGGAAAAGCTCATCATCATCATCATCATCATCATTTCTCTCCGACCAGATCAGATGTTTCAACTGAACTTACTCCACTTGATTTTAGTTTGTACATGTTAGACTTTTTTAGTTTCTCCTGTCCTTTGTCCAGCTATCTGCGGACGATGACCTCCCTGCTGGACCCTGTCCAGATTGAAGAGCGAGAGAGGAGGAAGCTCAAACAGCTGGAGCAACAGGTACGAAGAGGAGTAGAGGGGTGAAGGACTTGAGGCTGTAGGAGTGCTCTTTGGTTTTTTACCACTTTGCTTTTCTAAACATCCTTTTTTTCCTCCTCCAGAGAGTGATTGAGGCCCAGATGGAGGAGCGCAGGAAACAAAGGGAGGAAGAGGAGGTGAAGAGGAGACGGGAGGAAGAAGAGGAAGAGAGGAGAGTGGCACTGGAGAGGGAGATGCTGCAGAGACAATATAAGCTGGAAACCCTGAAGATGAAGCAGGTCAGAGGACAACAGGAATACAAGGAAGAACGCAACCATTTATCCATCTTCACCGGCCTGTTTCTCTGAAAACGTTTTCGGATTCAGCTGAAAGTGTATTGAAGCTGCAGTGTTTGATTGTGTGTCTGCAGGTGCAGGAAGTCCATCAGGCAGAGCAGCCAGAGAAAAGCCACAATGACGGCAGCCTTCAGGAGATGCCTGATTCCAGCAGTGAGTTGAGCCCTGCAGTAATACAGAAAAATGACTGCATCACACACCCACATTTCTGGAAACAAAGAAACACCCCTCTATCAGTGTTCCTGATACTGTTTTTTCTTAGAAAAGTCAGATTTGTGTCATTGCCAGACAAGTACTATCTATTTTCAAGGGGCCGACGGTCTTCTGTGTGGCATAAACAAGGCAGTCAAGCGCACGCTTGACCTGTCAGCTCCAGGCACGCTGTTCTCCGGCTCCCAGCAGGCTTCTACATTTAAAGGGAGAGACTGATTACTGAACTGCCACAGACAAATTAATCACTCTTACCTGACTCTGGTCCCTTAACTGCTGGCTCACCCTTTAGCTGAACATAAACTACAAGGTCCTCCACCAACCCCAACAGCTGCTCATGATGCTAGCACGCTCACCTTGTTAAAGTCTTTATAGTCTTCAAATATACTGCGCACATATTCCTCTTATTTGCTTTGCTGTTGGTTATTAAAGCTGTAAATTGCGATACTGTTATGGAGAAGGATTTCAGATTAATTTCTTAAAATAGCTTAGAAAGAGACCAGTTAAGGTCCTGCGCTCTGTTATTCTCACACATTGAGTGTGAGACTTTATTTCACTTTTTTCATGCCCTCAAGCCACATCTCTGCTTTTTCTATGCCAGATAAAAATACTTCTCAACCCTCTTTAGCATCTTCTTTTCTTTTTTTTTCTTAAGAAGTAACTCAAAATAAGTCAAACAACCTCTAGGTCATGTCCCTGTAGGACATTTATGTCTTGTAAAAGTGAGGTGTCTCTTCTTTAAAGGTAGGAATGCTAGTCAGCTTCTTTTATGTGAGCAGAGTTGTTATTGTACTCCAGAGATGTTAAACTCATAGTTCAGGGGGCACATGTGGCGCAATTTGATCTCAAGTGCGCCAGACCATTAAAATAACAGCATAATAACCTATTAATAGAAAAAAACCTAAAATTTCCCCTTTGTTTTAGTGCAAAAAATTTTAAAGAATATTTTGTCTCTGTTAGAAACTTTAATAATTTAGTCATTTCATTAATTTACATATTTCATTTTATTTGTTTATTTTACGCACTTCATTGCAACTTGTATTTAATCAGAGGTATCTGGAACTGAAAAATACAATATTTCACTATATGATCAGAGCAACTCATGAATGAGAGATTATTCTTTATACATACTAGGGATGGGAACAATATGGGATTTGGAAAATCAATTGTTGAGGACCATGTGTCGACTTTTTGTCAAATTGTCGTGGACAAACCTTATCTAAGACCCTTGATTTTTTTTTTTTTTTTACGGTTAAAAAAACAGCTCCCAGTAACGGGGTGCTTAACTGGTGGCGGGTGACACTCGCCTGGACAACTCACTACCATCCTTAATGGGGCCTGTCCTGCCTCAGCTAATGTAACCTCAGAGGAACAACCTTTGCTCTGGGCCCACTTCCTAGCCACCCCACTCATCGACAGCTGTCTCCCTAAACGTCTTACGCATTTGTTCCAATCCAGGTAGTTTTAATACTCAGGAACTGTATTGAATATTAGGGCATGTTTGTGATGCTAGACTAACCCTTCAGAACTACTAACGATGTTATACTTATTATGACCACACCCTACCACCAGGCAGAGTTACAAGCTAAGAACCTTATGAATGGGTGAAATGACCAATATTCTTCATGCAGGTTAAAATTTATTTAAGCTTTGGCAGAGGTGAAGGGAAAAAACAGCTCAGCTTTATCAAAAAACATGATTAGACAGATCATTGGCCATTTGTCGGGTGAAAGATAAAACATGTGAACAGAGTAGCAGCTTAGATGGAAAAACTCTCCCAAAAACTAGATCTGAGGCTAGGATTTCTCTAATTTTTCCCTCTCTTTGAACTACAGTACAGAAGCAGGCCTTCGTTGTAATCCCAAAATATTGCCTTTTGGATGAGAGTGCTGGCGCCTGGAGTCTGCAGTTCGCCCCTTATTACTCCCTGAGTGGTAAACAGCTCTGCGGTCGACCTTGGACAGGGCTGCAGAATTCACTACAATAGCACTTTGGAGACAAACAAGCAGATATCCAAGTTCGAGTGGTGTTTTGGCTTCATTAGGTCAAGTGTTATTAATCCAACTGAAATATTCCTCTGCGAAACGCCTCTGCTGGACCTGTGGCTCCCCGCTCATTAGATCCAAAACAATTAATCCAAAGATTGAAGCAAAACTGGTGTTTAAAATCCAACTTTGAGATCTTCCTTCCCGAAGCAGATTGTTGAGGCTACAGTATTTTCAAATTCCTCTTGATTTTCTCTCCTTGGCGACCTTGCCGTAAATCCCAATTATTTCCTTTTAGATGAGAGAAGCAGGACTAACCTGACTCCACCAGATGGATTTGCTCCCGCATATCCAGGGGCAAAAATACTGGTTAGCTAATTGGATAAGGCATCTGTCAATCACCATCTATGTTGGTGATAGATGGGCCAAATCAACCAATCAGATTAACGAAGCATATGCCGCACTAACAGAGCGACAACGAAAACATGAGCAAAAACTTCTTTTCCTTTGAGAAAAGCCTCCACAGCAGTGTTTTGCTCTTCTTTCAGTGAAGTTGACGCTAGTTTCATCCACTGAAGCCGCCATGTTGTTTAGACTGAACGGTCGCTTCTCGTTGCGTCACACCTCAACCCGCCTCAAAGCCAACGCTGATTGGACGTTCATTTGGTGAACTGCTCCAAATTCTGTTCACAGAAAGTAGCCAGACTGATCTGTGAGTGAAAACCTGAAGCTTGCGAGATCAGGATGGTTTCACGAGGCTAGGGCAGGACTCCTTGCGTCTCCTCGCTTCTTCCGATCCAAGATGATGTCTGCTTATTTTACTGATTTCACACATCTTTATAGGCTCTCTGCTGTAGCAGATTACCTCACCTCTCTTCTCAGGATGATGTCATGCTGGCGACAGCCAGCCGGCGAAGCCTAAACTTGTTTCCCTTCTTTCAACTGGTGTCGGCGTTTAACCGGGACAACCTGAGCCTGTTTATCTGAGTTCAGGGTCACAGCAGCTTCCATATCTTTCTAACTGGTGCATGCTACCATACGTTTTCACAATCACTTAAAAATCACTCTTTTGACATCTCACTTATACATGTCACTTGGCTACATTACACATCATTTCATTAAATTTGATCATTCAGTTACTTGTTACTCATAGCCTTAATTATTACTGTTATGGGTTATGGGTACTGTTATTACTATTATGATGAGCTGTTTTGGGAGAAATATGATCTTCTGCAGGTGAACCGTGGTGTTGTGCTGAAAAATCCAGGTTATTTTGGCAAAAGCACAAAGACTGGTGAGAACATCCGGTCTGTTTAGAGAAATGAGACAAGGTGACTGAGAAGGATCTGTCCATTTTGGTGGCTCTGACTATTTGTATGGGAAAGAAATTTAGTTCTGAAAGATGAATGAACTGTTTTAGGGAGAGATGAGCTTTTGCAAGTGAGCTGTGGTGTTGTGAGAACTGTAAGACTGTTCAGCCAAATGATCTTAGAGTTTTGAGAACGTAATTTCTGATTCGAGAAATGAGCCAAACCAATGGAGAAAAACTGTAAATAAATGTAGAAGCTGTGTGAACAGATTTAACGTGCTGCAGAAAATGGATGCAACACGATTCCCTCCTTGAACCATCAACCACGTCATGACTTCCCAGTCTATCCAGTCTGGTGTTTATTTCCCCATTTATCTCAAGGAGCTGGTTGATGGAGATACTGATAAAGCCCAGTCTGTTAAATCTTTAAAACTACCTGACTGACGAGTTTTAGTTTGGTGCGACTTTATGTTTACAGTGTTTTTAAATAAGTCTCACCAGAACAAAAAGGGAAAAAGTTTTCTTTACCAAATAAATTCAAGTTAATGGCATCTTAAAATGATTTTTCTAACTTTTGTGTGTTTTTTGTCTCTGTGTTTAGAAATTATTCGACAGCCGGAGGGTTTGGAGGATGCTAACTGTTCTGGCTCCCTGTACAAAGACACTGCTGTCCAGACAGGTAACAGAGTTCATACTAGAACTACTTCAGCTAGACTTATACCATTATTGTTGCTGCTGCTATGGAAAATCCCAAAACTTTTGATGAGTGTAGATTGACAACAAGCAGAGATATAAAATGTGCCAAAGCCTCATCCTCTCTGATCTTTCCACTTGTTTTAAATTCTGGTTACATGCTTAATTCTTCTAATTTATATGTTTTTTTTATGTTTAACAACATGAAATTCTGATTTGATTACTTATCTTTCTCCAAACAATTCTATATATTATTTTTGTCAGATTATTGAAGGGTCTCACACTCTTTTTGAAATTATTTATTGTGGTAGTTCTTGACCATTGAAGGACTCTGTCACAAGAGCCTGGGTCTGGTTTGATTATTTGACTTAAAGGTCAGTAACAGCAGAGTGCTAAGCAGCCACTCATTCCCTATTTAAAGTGGGCCAAACAAGACACCAGGCAGGCATGATTCAGATGTTTGTCACATCATAAAGTCCAGGAAAAAAAAAGGCTGGACTGCAAATAAGGCATTGCAGGCAGATCAGGACATGCATGCATCATCTCTGTAGGCTCAACTTATCAGACCTTTACATGCAGAAGCTGAATATAACAGCTGCTAAAATGTATTCTGTCAAAGTGGATCCTCCTCATCTCTCTCAATGGGTGGCTGCACTTAACCATTGAATGCCACTGGAAAAGATCACGTATTACTTTGGAGGTTAGCCAGAAAGATTCCTCAAAATATGACAAGGGCCGCGTTTCCCAGTTAAGATTCTTCTTTGGATTAAAGAAGGCCTCAAGGAAGCTCTTCCCAACAAAGGATCGCAAAGATACGCCCGTTTCCCAAATTGCTTCTTTCACGCGTTCTTATTTCCTGAGAAACGTCTTGGCTACGCTACATCTTTAGAAGGTCCTAACAGAAGCTATCCACTTCCGGGGGTGCTGAAAAAAAGCAATCGAGGTCAGGTATATCGATCGACACCATTCATTTAGTGTGGAGGTTATTTTCCGACGCTGATATTGAGCCCATTTATACATTTATGTGTTTGTGCAAGAAGACAAACTGTTAAAAATATGCATGTGATTACCAGTGATTGCAAATATTCATTGAAAAGCTCATTGTATATTGTGTAATTGGCCAAATTGTGCTAAACAGGTGTAGGCGATTGGAAATTTACAGATGCCCTATAAATAATGGTCATTCTGACGCTATTTGTTGACGTAATGGCTGAAGGGAACCCCGCCAAGAGGATGAAGCGCTCTCCGGCCTTCATGCCAGAGGAGATGGCGATTCTGATTGAAGAAGTGGCAGGTAAAAAAAAGCATTCTCTTTGGAGGGACAAAGGGGAAAAAAAGACATAGAAGCAAAGGCCAGGGCATGACAATCAATAGCGCTGAAAATGTCCCCATCCAGCCCTTGCAGTGTGCGCGACTGACACCGACGCCTACTGCGGTAAAGCTAGCCGGCATTGTCAAATGCACGGTAAAGTGAGCCGTCATTTATCAGCCGACACTCGCGGTTAAAATTTAGTTGCGCAAAACACCAGATATTACGGTACTGCTTGCTCGAGCTCCGAGAGGGAGCAGTGGAGCAGGATGGATTCAAAGGACTTTCTCCTCCGCAAGTGCAGCTGTGTTCATACTCATGCAAAAATTGTTATACGTTTTTTATTCAAATCTACCTCGGATGTCTCTGTAGTTCAACAATAATCATGTTACTGAACTGTTTACAAATATGACAAACAATAGGTCCCTTTGAAGAGAATCTCCCTGCTAAAAAAGATTTTTGGAAAATTGTTAAAGGAAAACTCTCTCTGGATTCGAGTTCTAGACCACCTCAGGAATCACCACTGTGAAAAATAAGTCAATCTACTGTACAGTTTTGGAGAAAATTAAGGCTGAATTATGCTTATTTGGCCATCTACTTGGCTTTACTGTAAGTGGCTTAAGACTCATATTTGGATGCTTGTTACAGGTAAACCATTGGAGGTGACAAAAAACTCTCACTGGATTCTAGTTGTAGACCATCTCAGGTATCACCACTGTGAAAATGAGAAGATTTTACTGTACAATTTTGGAGAAAATTAAAGCTGAATTATGCTTATTTGGCCATCTACTTGGCTTTACTGTAAGTGGCTTAAGACTCATATTTGGATGCTTGTTACAGGAAAACCATGAGAGGTGACAAAAAACTCTCCATGGATTCTAGTTGTAGACCATCTCAGGTATCACCACTGTGAAAATGAGAAGATTTTACTGTATAATTTTGGAGAAAATTAAGGCTGAATTATGCTTATTTGCCCATCTACTTGGCTTAACTGTAATTGGCTAAAACTCATATTTGGATGCTTGTTACAGGAAAACCATGAGAGGTGACAAAAAACTCTCACTGGATTATAGTTGTAGACCATCTCAGGTATTACCACTGTGAAAATGAGAAGATTTTACTGTATAATTTTGGAGAAAATTAAGGCTGAATTATGCTTATTTGGCCATCTACTTGGCTTAACTGTAATTGGCTTAAGACTCATATTTGGATGCTTGTTGCAGGAAAACCATGAGAGGTGACAAAAAACTCTCACTGGATTCCACTTCAAGACCATCTCAGCTATCACCACTGTGAAAATGAGAAGATTTTACTGTACACTTTTTGAGAAAATTAAAGCTGAATTATGCCTATTTGGCCATCTACTTGGCTTAACTGTAATGGGCTAAAACTCATATTTGGATGCTTGTTACAGGGAAAACCATGAGAGGTGACACAAAACTCTCTCTGGATTCCAGTTGTAGTCCATCTCAGGTATCACCACTGTGAAAATGAGAAGATTTTACTGTACAGTTTTGGAGAAAATTAAAGCTGAATTATGCTTATTTGGCCATCTACTTGGCTTAACTGTAATGGGCTAAAACTCATATTTGGATGCTTGTTACAGGGAAAACCATGAGAGGTGACACAAAACTCTCTCTGGATTCCAGTTGTAGTCCATCTCAGGTATCACCACTGTGAAAATGAGAAGATTTTACTGTACAGTTTTGGAGAAAATTAAGGCTGATTTGTGTGGAAATGAGTGCACATGTGATTGTAAAAATGATTTTATGGTTGGATCCAGATGTGACGTATGAAAGGTTTGTATCTATCCAATCTCATCGTATGAACAGCAGTCTACGTCTGAAATCCATTGTCAGCAATCCAATCCAACTTTATTTCTAATAATTTTTCATAATAAATATTTTACACAAAGTGCTGTACAACAAAATACAGATTATATTCAGAATGAAAATTTAAAAAATCGACTAACATAGCCTGTAATGCATTGCCTTTACACCTTGTTTTAGGTTTACAAAGACAGCCAGAGCCCTAATAGTCAAAGGCAACTTGATTGTAAAATATGCATGTTAAACATGTGTAGCACCCGAAAATGAGTTTTAGACCATTACAGTAAGTGGATGGGCACATAAGCATAATGCAGCCTAAATTTTTCCGAAACTGTACAGTAAGATCTTTTTATTTTCACAGTGGTGATACATGTGGTGGTCCAGAACTAGAATCCAGAGAGAGTTTTGTTTCACCTCTCATGGATTCCCTGTTATAAGCACCCAAAGATGAGATTCAAGCCATTACAGTAGTCACATAAGCTTAATTAAGCCTTGATTTTCTCCAAATCTGTACAGTAAAATCTTCTCATTTTCACAGTGGTGATTCCTGAGATGGTCTATAAGTGGAATCCAGAGAGAGTTTTGTGTCACCTCTCATGGTTTTCCTGTAACAAGCATCCAAATATGAGTTTTAGCCAATTACAGTAAAGCCAAGTAGATGGCCAAATAAGCATAATTCAGCCTTAATTTTCTCCAGAATTATACAGTAAAATCTTCTCATTTTCACAGTGGTGATACCTGAGGTGGTCTAGAACTTGAATCCAGAAAGAGTTTTGTGTCACCTCTCATGGTTTTCCTGTAACAAGCATCCAAATATGAGTCTTAAGCCAATTACAGTTAAGCCAAGTAGATGGCCAAATAAGCATAATTCAGCCTTAATTTTCTCCAAAATTATACAGTAAAATCTTCTCATTTTCACAGTGGTGATACCTGAGATAGTCCAGAACTAGAATCCAGAGAGAGTTTTGTGTCACCTCTCATGGTTTTCCTGTAACAAGCATCCAAATATGAGTTTTAGCCAATTACAGTAAAGCCAAGTAGATGGCCAAATAAGCATAATTCAGCTTTAATTTTCTCCAAAAATATACTGTAAAATCTTCTCATTTTCACAGTGTTGATACCTGAGATGGTCTTCAACTAGAATCCAGTGAGAGTTTTGTGTCACCTCTCATGGTTTTCCTGTAACAAGCATCCAAATATGAGTCTTAAGCCACTTACAGTAAAGCCAAGTAGATGGCCAAATAAGCATAGTTCAGCCTTAATTTTCTCCAAAATTATACAGTAAAATCTTCTCATTTTCACAGTGGTGATACCTGAGATAGTCCAGAACTAGAATCCAGAGAGAGTTTTGTGTCACCTCTCATGGTTTTCCTGTAACAAGCATCCAAATATGAGTTTTAGCCCATTACAGTTAAGCCAAGTAGATGGCCAAATAGGCATAGTTCAGCCTTAATTTTCTCCAAAATTATACAGTAAAATCTTCTCATTTTCACAGTGGTGATAGCTGAGATGGTCTTGAAGTGGAATCCAGTGAGAGTTTTTTGTCACCTCTCATGGTTTTCCTGCAACAAGCATCCAAATATGAGTCTTGAGCCACTTACAGTAAAGCCAAGTAGATGGCCATATAAGCATAATTCAGTTTTAATTTCTCAAAAAAGTATACAGTAAAATCTTCTCATTTTCACAGTGGTGATACCTGAGGTGGTCTAGAACTTGAATCCAGAAAGAGTTTTGTGTCACCTCTCATGGTTTTGCTGCAACAAGCATCCAAATATGAGTTTTAGCCAATTACAGTAAAGCCAAGTAGATGGCCAAATAAGCATAATTCAGCTTTAATTTTCTCCAAAAATATACTGTAAAATCTTCTCATTTTCACAGTGGTGATACCTGAGATGGTCTTCAACTAGAATCCAGTGAGAGTTTTGTGTCACCTCTCATGGTTTTCCTGTAACAAGCATCCAAATATGAGTCTTAAGCCAATTACAGTTAAGCCAAGTAGATGGCCAAATAAGCATAATTCAGCCTTAATTTTCTCCAAAACTATACAGTAAAATCTTCTCATTTTCACAGTGGTGATACCTGAGATGGTCTACAACTAGAATCCAGAAAGAGTTTTGTGTCACCTCTCATGGTTTTCCTGTAACAAGCATCCAAATATGAGTCTTAAGCCACTTACAGTAAAGCCAAGTAGATGGCCAAATAAGCATATTCAGCTTTAATTTTCTCCAAAAATATACTGTAAAATCTTCTCATTTTCACAGTGGTGATACCTAAGATAGTCCAGAACTAGAAACCAGAGAGAGTTTTGTGTCATCTCTCATGGTTTTCCTGTAACAAGCATCCAAATGTGAGTTTTAGCCAATTACAGTAAAGCCAAGTAGATGGCCAAATAAGCATAATTCAGCTTTAATTTTCTCCAAAAGTATACAGTAAAATCTTCTCATTTTCACAGTGGTGATACCTGAGATGGTCTTCAACTAGAATCCAGTGAGAGTTTTGTGTCACCTCTCATGGTTTTCCTGTAACAAGCATCCAAACATGAGTCTTAAGCCAATTACAGTTAAGCCAAGTAGATGGCCAAATAAGCATAATTCAGCTTTAATTTTCTCCAAAGGTATACAGTAAAATCTTCTCATTTTCACAGTGGTGATACCTGAGATGGTCTTCAACTAGAATCCAGTGAGAGTTTTTTGTCACCTCTCATGGTTTTCCTGTAACAAGCATCCAAATATGAGTCTTAAGCCACTTACAGTAAAGCCAAGTAGATGGCCAAATAAGCATAATTCAGCTTTAATTTTCTCCAAAAGTATACAGTAAAATCTTCTCATTTTCACAGTGGTGATACCTAAGATAGTCCAGAACTAGAAACCAGAGAGAGTTTTGTGTCACCTCTCATGGTTTTCCTGTAACAAGCATCCAAATGTGAGTTTTAGCCAATTACAGTAAAGCCAAGTAGATGGCCAAATAAGCATAATTCAGCCTTAATTTTCTCCAAAACTGTACAGTAGATTGACTTATTTTTCACAGTGGTGATTCCTGAGGTGGTCTAGAACTCGAATCCAGAGAGAGTTTTCCTTTAACAATTTTCCAAAAATCTGTTTTAGCAGGGAGGTTCTCTTCAAAGGGACCTATTGTTTGTCATATTTGTAAACAGTTCAGTAAAATGATTATTGTTGAACTACAGAGACATCCGAGGTAGATTTGAATAAAAAACGTATAAAAAATTTTGCTTGAGTATGAACACAGCTGCACTTGCGGAGGAGAAAGTCCTTTGAATCCATTCTGCTCCACTGCTCCCTCTCGGAGCTCGAGCAAGCAGTACCGTAATATCTGGTGTTTTGCGCAACTGAATTTTAACCGCGAGTGTCGGCTGATAAATGACGGCTCACTTTACCGTGCATTTGACAATGCCGGCTAGCTTTACCGCAGTCGACGCCTTGCTGAGTCCGGTTCCATCCCCCACTACCTCCAGAAAGCTCCCCACCGCGTAGAAACGCAACGCAGCCAGGCACTGCACCTCTGGGCTCAGAGCAAAGTTGCACCTTGTGGGCCTCCTGATGTGTGGAGCAACTATTTGAATGATCCGCTCGATTTCGTCGCGCGGTAGCCTGTAACGCATCTGAATAGCGCGATCTGACAGCACATCTAGAGGACTGAAATGCTGGCGCATGAAAGCATGTACACAGTGTCACTCCGTCTACGGCGACGCTGTTGGTTTGCTACCAAAATTTGCTGTAAAGCAGCCATGATGTCTGATACGGGTATGCGTAAATGGCCATGCTTTTATTGAGCGAAGCAGGTGCATCTCATCATGAACAGCTGACAAATGCATAAATATGACGTGAGTCCTCATAGATTGCGTACAATTCCTACCGCAATGTTTTTGTTTCTGTGGTTGATACCCACAGCTTTATCTAACGTAAGCTAAGTATAGGGAGGCCTATCTTGCCATAATGATTAAACTTAACCACAATATTTTCTGTCATTCACTCGGTAACTACAGTTTTCTTCCATCATAGATGATTGACATTATGACATGAGTGAGAAAACATGACTCAAAATACAACAACTGATCCGTGAATAGGTCCATTTTTAATAATTTCCATTTTCTACTTTTTTTTCACGGGAAATAGTGTCGTTTCCAAAAGTGACCAGTAGATGGGCCTGTTGTTCCCTTAGCAGGGGGGAACGTTAAAGAAGGGTCGAAAGAGTGGGTCTGGCCGCTCCTGAAAATAAAGAAGCTCCTGAGTTAAGAGCGCATCTGGGAAACGCAACGTCCAAACAAGGCACCTTTAAGAAGTGACTTAAGGAGGACCTCAGCGTTAAGAGTGTCTTAACTAATCTGGGAAACGCGGCCAAGCCTGGATGGACGACCAAGGATAGATCTTTGAAGAATTTTTTTTCTTTTTGTTGTTTGGTGGTTGTTAAAGACTAGCCTGGTACACCAGCCTGACTAACGCCATGTATGAGATACACGGCAAGTCAGTCTGGGTTCCCTCCATTGGGAAGTGATTTCCACTCCGGTAAAAAATTGACCGGACCAATCACAGCGCAGCAGTAGAATTATTAACAGATGAACGTTAAACTCCTCCGACGTCTCCACCGCTGTTTCTGCTCTGTTTTGGTGCTTAACTAACAGCTTCCGGGTCATAGTCGCATGACGTGCGACACAAACGGTTTCTCATATTAGTAGTTCAGCAATAAACAATGCTGATGTAGCCTGGGTATGGTGATCACTTATGACCTGGTTGTGGGTTACTACTCGCTCTTCCTCTTCGCTTCCCGTCTTTTGCCTGTGTGTCTTTACGTCGCCCGGATCATGTGACTCATGAACTGAAACTTCTGATACTAGCTGGGACAATCACCATACGTGTTACACTGACATGTAACAGAGTATTTATAATAATAAAACCAAACATTCTATGTTAATATACACAAGAAAATTACATTAAATAGAGAGGGAAAAACAACGTGTAAATGCTGACTTCCGGCGTCGCCATAGGAACAGAGTGTCGAACTACGCTTAAGGCCGCCAGCTACAGTCACTTCTGTGTTTCTCTGATTGGTTCTCTCCGGTTCACTTCCCCCTGTTAGTCCTGCCTCTCGTCTCGCATTGGAAATCAGTCTCCAGCGGAGGGAATCCAGACTGACTCGCCGTGTATCTCATACGTGGCGTTAGTCAGGCTGGTGTACCAGGCTAGCTGAAGACTTCAAAAGTATCAATAAAAACAATGCTCAAAAAGAGAGGAACAAAGTTACAGTGATATGACATGATGTATGATATGATATGGCCTCACTCAGTACATATCTGGTATGGGTGGTTTATTTCTATATTTCTTAGTTTGTTTTTTGCTGTAGTGCTGTAAAGCTAAGATTCTGGTTTACATGCATTTTACATCAGTGGCTGCTCATTATTAGACCAATTTTAAACTAATGTATTTCTAAAACTTTATTTCCTTAAGTAAGAAAATAATGCAAACTTGCCAGCCAGCTGAGATCACGATCTTCTGCAGCATCCAGCTGGTTTTGAGGGGATGAGGGGAGAAGTACTGTTTTCCTTGAAGAGAGCAGATTTTAAATTCTGCCGTCATGCTGTTGAGTATTTTATATCTCTGTGTGCAGAAGCGACTCCTCTTCTCCCACTGAAAGTCGATGAAGTTCAGATCCCTGATGTCACTGTGCAGCGTCACCCGCCTCCCTCTCAGTCTGCTGCTGCGTCGAACAGCAGGAGCAGAGTGTTGAGAACAGAGAAGGAGAACATCTGTCTGCCAGCAGGAGACCCGTATGAGCCGTTTGTAAGGACGGAGAGGAGCAGAAGAGACAAGAGGAGGCCGGAGTGGAACACTCAGAGGTGGAAACCCACAACTCACAATTTAGACGTGATGACGGCTTCAGCTTCATGTGAACACTATAGATGAAACCTGTTTCTAAAACATGTAACATTTCACTAAATAAAAAGTAGACCACCAGATTTAGTCAATACTTCTTCTCTTGAGTTTGATATCTGGCATTTCTACTTTTCTTGGTAAGCATCTCGGTAATTTCTCCACTGTTATCAGTTCACCAACATTTATGTTCACTGTGGTCTGTTTCAAAACCAGTGCTGAGGCCAAATGACAGTGATTGTGAAATCACAGAGAAAAAGTTCACAGCTGGAAGAGGAGTCTTGTTATTCATCTATCAAGTCCATTTAACAGAATGTTTTCCTTTCAGCCAGGAGGACTTCTACTGATTCACTATAAACGATATTCTAATAATTCATTGTTGAATCCACAAATATGGGTTCAAATTTTGCTTCTTATTCATCCTCTAAAGTTGAGAGTGCAAATATAAGAAATATAAAAATGATGCAGCTTTCTGTCATGTTGAAGAGGAGGTGATGAAAATATTTCCACATGTGCATTGTCAGCAGTCAAACAGTTTAGCTGAAATCAGCCACTGTCAGCTGGTTTAACAAAAAAAAACAAAACAAATTGATGAGTTAATGCCTAGCAGACAAATTATCTGCTGAAAACATAAATAAAGATGTAAACACGTGTTTTTAACTTAAAACATGTTATTTTTTCTGCTAAGCGTAGCATTTTTGGGTCAAGGTGAATGCTAGTACAATTAATCCAATTTCTGGTTACAGCTAAAGTTAAATGTCCTTATTAAACATTTTTCCTGCCACTTCTGTCATTTAAACATCATGTGAGATTCATCTGAATATTAAGAAATATAATCAACCTGCTATTCAGTTAAAAATTGATCATTAAATAGGCTTTATGCACAGCTCCACTACTTCCTGAACTTAATACTGCACCTTTGTTTCCTGTCTTTCATGATTGGATGAACTGATTAATCCAGGTGTGTCTAATCTCAGCAAATGGTCAGACACACCTGGATTAATCAGTTCATCCAATCATGAAAGACAGGAAACAAAGGTGCAGTATTAAGTTCAGGAAGTAGTGGAGCTGTGCATAAAGCTCATTCACTCTGCTGTAAAGTCAGTGCCATGCAGCATCCACGCAACGTCACCGATTCAGTATTTCCTTCAACCTCCTGATCCCACGTCCTGGTTCCCCAGGCCCAGCCGGCGGTTCGTTCCCGCTTCGGAGCGTTACCCGGTCACCATGCAGAAGAACAGACAGGAGAGTCGTCTGAAGAGGCAGGCTGAGCTCCTCGCTCTGCAGGAGAGAACCTGTCTGTCCAGAACCGAGCCCCCTGCTGCCCAGCATCAGGAGCCCCGTCTCTGTCCCAGTACCCAGCAGCCCAGAACCAGTCCCACCAAGAAGGTAACACCACTCCTTCATGTTCAAGTAAAAATCTGATTTTATCTTCACCTTTCCTTTTTTAAAATTTTTTAAAAATTTTTATCCAAATAATTTAGTCACAAATATATTTTTTCTCCTTCTGTGCTGGTTGGTGATTATTTACATCCTGACTGCTGTTTATGGATGTAAACTGGTGATTGGCCTTGTTTTCAGGTGGAAACTGGCTGCAGAGGCCACATCAACTCCACGACCATCAACACTGACAGGTGAGGAGATCAAATGGCTTTTCTCCTCCCCCCCCCCCCCAAGACCACAGTAGATCAAAAAAATAAGCAACAAACCAGTTTCATTCATCAAAAGACGACGGCAATTAACATTTACTTTAAAAGGCCTCACTCAAAACTGTTGGCATTAAGTTTTTTGTTTTTGTTATCTTTTTATTAACAACCTAAAGAACAAATATGAAAGGAAATTACTTTCTGGGTCACAAATTAATATTAACTTTACGATTTTCTCCATTATCTAACGCAAAGCGTGTCAACCATCTCATATATTTACACTGACTCCCCCTTTTTAGATATGCAAAAATAGGTCAGACTGATGGTTGTAATGTAGTGTCGAGGGACCAGATTCCTGTAGCTTCAAGACTAAAACAGTTCACAGAAAGGCAGAAATCTGCACACACTGTTCACTTTATTTAGAAAGAGATATGTATGAATGATTTTTACACATTCATGAGCCTCATCTCCATTCTCATCTTTACCCACAAATGAGTGTAGACACCCCCTAATTAATGATTTGCATATTTAAAAGAATATTTGCACCAAACTGAAAATGACATTAAGTGATCCTGATTTAACTGGGTGACTAAATGAGGCGCTTATCAGAAAAGTAGAGGAAAGGATATTTTTTTTTTTGTCTTATTTCTGGTTTCATAAATGGGGCAAAACTCTGTTGAAAGTACTCGGCACACAGTACAACAGTACCAAACCCAGTACAACACAAAATTAAAACTTCTCTTTTTAAAGGTTCATAATTCAGGTTCTCCATCAAGATCAGAACAGCCGTCGTTATCCATGACATTACCACGAGTCTGACTCTCACTCTCATTCTCTGATGTTCTCTTGCATTTCTTTGCTCAAACAGCAATGACTGTAGTGTGCATTAACGTGGTTAGTTGCTGGCATGCAACATGGTGCTGTAGAGCTAAATGCAGCTTTAGTAAGACGTGGTTTCTCAGCCTGGACACGTGCAGGGTAGTGATGGCTCCAGGAATGCTCACATTTAAATGTCAGTAGACCATCAAAACATATCGGAGCCTTAAGGTTGCAAACTTATGCAATGTTGCTTTAACACACTTTTAGTTGGACTGTAAACGTGTTTATTTACCTGTTGAAGAGAAGAAAATTTGACCTTGTATTGACCTTTTGTAGACTAACTGAAACCCAACTCAGGGTAGTTGAGCCTCACAGTCCACTAAAAAGCCCTCTGTGAAGACCATCCTGCCTTTATCAGTCATATTTTGAGAATTTAAAAGCTCATTTTTTTATATTGGTCATAATGTCCTCAACCATTTTGAGTTAGTAGCAGTTTTTATTGTTAGAGCAAAAAGAACTAGACTGCTTCACTGATATGCATTTTAATTTAGATTTTACCTTTATTCAACCAGGAAGTCCCACTGAAATAAGAAATCTCTATTAGAAATCTCTCTGGATAATAAGATGCACAAACCAGGAAAAAGTTGTTGAGAAATTACATTTTCCTTTCAGTTTGATTGTCCTCTGCCACTGCGCTACATGTTTTCCGTCTTGTCCTCCAGAGGGCGCTCTCCTGCTGTCCCTGCAGTCAGACACAGAGCTCAGAGTCACCAGGCCTCCACCACTCCTCATCCTCCAGTGCTGGAGTTCATTCCCTACGTACGGACTGATGAAGTCTTTAATCTGGACCCGCTGGAACCCGCTGACACGCCTCCACCCCCCAAACACTCAGGTCAGACGCAGAACATTAATAAATATACCAAACCTTACGCTTTATATTTATTAAGAGCACTAGTGGCCTCTCTTAAAAAAGTTGCTTAAGAGAAAAATGGACTGAGCGAGTGGGACAGCAAAGGGCCAGAGTGCAGACTTGACCTGGAATTTATTTATTTTTCCATCTTCCTTTCCTAACACAGCCTTTTAAAATGTTTCCCCAACACTGATCACGTGACTTACACAGAGAATGCCTGTGTGTCAGAGTCCTGCTCATTCTGTTTATTCTTGTGTGTTTGACATGTTTATTTACATACAGAGCTGAAATGTAATTTGATCACAAGTGGTCTTTTGAGGCGCATTTTAATGCCAAATGATACAAACTCGGTGATATAAACTTTGCAGAAAAGAAGAGAAAAGAATCGGGAAGAAAAATAGACACTTTGAAATGTAATGCTTCACTTAAATCCTGCAGAAAATGGATGTGCGTTTATAGATGTCATGTTTTCCTCAGAAAATTCTGAGCTCTGTTATTAAAAATATAAAGCAAAATACAAGTGAAAGGCATTCCTAGTCTTTACTGGTGACCTTTTAGCTACTAATCTAAAGCTGTAGAAAGATTCTTTGCCTTAATATATTGAGGTATTCCAACTCAAGGCATCCTCTTTTATAAACTAGCTCTCCCTCCTCTCAGCTGCCTTTTTGCCATTACGTAGGCCCAGATGCACATCTTGCACCCTTAGAAAATACTTAGATGAGGAGACCAGTGCTTCATGACCTAAGTTAAACTTATTCGTACATTAGCTTCAGATGTCTGTGTGTGCAGTTGCTTCCATTTTTAAACTTCAAAGACTCATGAAGTGCAGGTACACACTCCTGTCAGCGAGAGCTGCTGATCATCTTTTCATACATTTCAGCTTTAAGCGTCACATGTGGAAGAGGAAAAGGTCCAGTTAAACCCACACAACAGTTGCCGTTAGTTTTTGAGCAGTGCGCTTCATCAAAGCAACGTGTTAGGAGCAGCAGAGGAGGAGAACTTAAAAGATGGACAAGAAATAGATGTTTACGTGAAGTAAACAGAAAATTATCACTGCTGTTAAAACTTCCCTCAAGTTCAGATTAACTACTATTTTGGCCTGCAGTCTTTCTCTACTTAGGCTTCACTGGCTGCCAGCCATACTTTCCCTCCCTCCCAGATAGATGGCGTCTTTTCCAGGTGGGCGAGTGGCGCCATTCAGAGCTTTCACGTATCCGTTACTCTTAAACCTCATAAAATCACTTTGGAAGGAAGACTTGGACATTACGAACTCAGACGAGGTCTGATTGGAAATTTAAAAATGTATACACAGGATCAGGCTATGCCTGGCACAGCTGGAGGACCTGTGTAAAGTGGTGTATCATGCTTACTACACCAAAGCTGTGCTGGTCAGGATAGATGGTGGGGTTTCTGCATCCTGTAATAGGTGCTGACTCAGCAGATCACTGCAAGTCTCATTCATGTATTTTGGCTTTGACCATCCCTACAAAGGTACTGGTGAGAGGGGGAGAGAGAAATTTTACCACTTAAATAAAAAAAAACAACAAAAAAAAAAAAACCTTACCCTGAATCAGTGTACATGTTGTCCAATTTTTTTTTTTTTTTTTTTTTTGGGTCAGGAGCACCTCCTAAGAGTTCAGCATCTCCTCCTGCACATCAAGACCCGCTCCTCCACCCTGAGCTGCTACGCAACACACACACACATCGACAGCAGGAGATCCTGAGAGGCCTGGCTCAGCTGCGGCAGGTAAAACACACAGTCTTTATTTTGTTCAGATTCTCTCACTTTGGTACTTGAAACCCTCCGTTCATTTTAATCCGGGTTAAAGACTCACCTGTTCTCAGCTGCATTTAAATAGTTTTTTTTTATGCAGAAGCTCAGATCTGCACTGTTTCTTTTAAGCTTAAAGTTTTGATCTGTTTTTTTTCTTCATTTTAAAAATTTAAATCATACTAAAATTTATTTTACATGTATACTTTTTTTATTGCCTCCATTAGACACCACTGTAATGCTTTTGTGTTATGTAGAGCACTTTGAATCATCTTTTACATAATGTGCTATATAAATAAACTTGCTTTGCCCGACTTATGCTCATACGAGGTTTTATGAACATATAACAACAAAAGCTAATAAATCTTAAAGTAAACTGAGTTAAAATTACTTTCAAACTGACGGGAAGCTCGCAGCCACTGAAAATAAACGGGACCATTAAAGTCTGACAGTGTGCTGGTCTGGATTTGCTGAACGGGGTGTTGCTCATAACCAGGGCACTGATACAGGTTTGTGTTTTCAGGGTTTGTTACAGAAACAGAGGGAGCTGGAAACAGATCTGAATCCGCTACTGAATCGCCATGGCAACGAGCAGCGATCGACCTCAACAACACACCGCACGTGACCAACACATGATGGCACGTCACGTGTGTTTATGCACTAATAATGATGAGTGTATTCCTGAAAACCTGCATGATCAAGAAGCCTAGGAAAGGGACAGTCGGTGTGCCAAAACTGATTTCATTCACATCATGTCACATGGAAATATTGACAGGATGCAGCAATATGTTTACTACACCAGAATATTACTAATAATCTGCAGCTGCTGGTTTCCACCTTTCCTGGGTCTGAAATGCAGTTTGAGAAGTTTTTTAGTTTAAACACAAAGCTGTTTCCTTTTGGCTGCAAGTCTCTCTGTCAGATGGACGATGAGGCATCACCACTTCCTCCTGTGGTGCAGAAGCAGGAGGAAGTGGTGATGCCTCAGCCCGTCATACCACACACTCACCCATAGTCCCTACTGCAAATGACGTCACCAGCTCAGCGAGGGGACCCTCCACCAACATTTTCCAGCTCAATATTTAACAATGAAAGCAGGTGGTGACTGGAGCTGCATGGAAGGAGTAAAATCCATTTTTGTTCTTTCACTTTTTGGAAGTTGAGGCAACAGAACACACTGAGGAACCAGTAAACACGTCAGTGCTGCCACCCGCATGCAGCACTCGGACTGCTTAGCTTCTGCTTTTCACTCAATCTGAATATTCCTCGAATCAAAACAAATAATGCCCACCTGCTGCCACTGACGTCTTTCCACCTCTCCTGACTCCCAGCATTCACCAGCTCCATCAGTTACACATCCACTTTGTGTACAGGAGAAGAGGGAGGCACGGCGGAGCTCTACCTCACTCATACTAATGCTGCCGTCCTTTCTGCCACTGCTGCCCTCTGAATCTGGATGGGCACCTTTTATGTGAAGCTGTTATAAAGTTTGTTTTTATGTGCTTTCTATGAAAATGACTGGATGAGACTGGTTTATAAGTTTATAGTTTATTCTACAGAGAATCTCTGACTTGATTAAATCATGAGTTGAACCTGTTTTTTCTGTTGGGCGAGCACCACAGAGTTTGTGCTTTTTGTTGTTGTTGTGTAAAGCTTGTTTTTAAATGCATCTTTTTTTTATTTATAGTTAAAGTAATAAATTAAGTTTGATGTTTTATGACTACGTAATCCAATATGATTATTTGATTATGAAAATATATAAAATCAGGTATCAAATGAGCAGGAATTAAGTCATTTCATGACTCTGTGGCCAGTCAGTAGCAGTCACACCAAGCAGCTCTGATGGAGATCTGATGTGACCTCTGAGGAGTTTGCCTCTTGCCCAGAAGTAAAAATAACCTGTAAAAATAACACTTATGATAGCAGAATGACGTAAAACCAATTGCATTAACTGGATTGATTCAAAAGAAGAAAATAAGATAAAGCTCAGGTTGTGGCTTGAAGGTCCTAATTTGGAATAAATAAAACTGATGAATGTGGTTCAGCTTGGACAACATGGGTGCAAACAGAAAAAAAATATTAAATGGACAAAAACGACAATTTAACAAAGACAAAGGACTAAACTCGACTAAAGACAAAAACAGACTTCTCTCCAAACTCAAAGTGAAATAATTTCAGATCCACCGCCTTTAAACAATCAGCCAATCAGAGGCTTCTTCAGCTGCGAGAAGCCGGGTGAGGAGGTCACACATGGCTGCACAGAAAATGGATTGAGGCAGTTGACAGCAGAATGGCTAGTTAGAAGCTCCTCTAAAATGAATGACTGCTTTCAAACACACAAACAAATCTGCCTCCAAACCAATAGACTTCAATAAACCTTAACGGGGCTCAGAAACTAAAGATGAAAGTCTATCAACGACAGCTGCATCAATTTATTTCTTCATTATTTTACTAATCCAGGTGTGGCCAAGTTAAGCCTTCAAGAGCCTGCAACTTCTAACTTTTCAGGTGTAAATCACAAAAGGAGGGGTTGCGTTCCTTCTTCTTCATGGTCTCTTGGATGAGGGAGTAAGAGCCAAATGTCTGTTGGTATGTTGGAATTTGACATTTGACTGGTGAAAAACAATCTTGATGTTAAACAGTCTCTACTCCCTATTGGTTGCCAGTCAAAAGCTTACCCATCGCCACGATTACATTTTAACCCTTCGGCCTCTGTGCTGGCCATATGTTGCCACCTGACTTACTTTCTTTTAAACATTTTTGCTGTGTTAATGCAAATTGGATTAAATTCTCCAAGGCTCTAGATATTTTTATTACACTTTTTCCAACTTCACTTTCTACATACAGTTGTGTGAAAGTGTTTTCCCCCTTCCTGATTTTTTATTTTTTGCATGTTTCTCATGCTTACACGTTTCAGATCATCAAACAAGTTTAAATGTGAGACAAAGATAACACGTAAACACAAAATGCAGTTTTTAAATGATTTTTTTTTTTTTTTTTAGGGGGAAAAAACCCCAAACCCTTACTAATAAAAATCTTCATTTAAAAACTGCATTTCTGTTTACTTGTGTTTTCTTTGTCTCACATTTAAATTTGTTTGATGATCTGAAACATATAAGTGTGACAAACGTGCAAAAAAAAAAAAAAAAAAAAAGAAATCAGGAAGGGGGAAAACATTTTTTCACACAACTGTGAATTGTAACTCTCAGCTCTATCATGGCCACTTCTGGCCAATTGAAACCCATGGAAAATGCTTTTTTTTTACTCCTTGATATTTGTGGATTCAAATTTAAGTCAAACTGCTTTTATTCTAAACTCAACACTTGAAAATTGTAGTTTTGACTCTTACCAGATTGCGTTATTTTTCCATTTTTGATCAAGACAGCAAATTTATGTAATAATCTTAACCTCCAATAGGCACATAATGGTCACTACATTCCAGTGGAGTGAATGAATCACCCAATAGTGAATCACCCAATATTGACATCAATGTGATCTTAAGGATGCCAACTAATGGTTTGTGCATGAAAAAAATGTTCCTATGTATTGTTTGTATGGCCACTAAAATGTGTGTTCTTGTTTCCTATGTCACTGGTCAAAAGACACAATGACAAAAATGAAAGAAAAATCAGTTTGTTACTGTTACTGACGTGAAAAATATTAGTCTGCAATGAATATGGTAAAAGTAAAAACTTTTGCCATTGAAAAAGATTGAAGTAATGAGCAATCTAACTAGATATTAAAGAGATAAAATGTGGAATTCGGTTGAATTTTGGATTTCAGGATCAACACAGACAAATGAAAATATAAGGTGGAGAACTACCAAATGTTTGAGTGCCATTTTTAGCCTGAACAAGCTGAGTGAAAGTGTTACCCGTTTTTCCCATTACTACACAACAATGTAATGATGTATCAAATCGCTGACATTGTTATTGGCATATATTGAGCTGCAGTTGTGAATAAGATGGCACCTTTTATTTAGTGAAAAAGTAGCGGTTAAATACTTTTGTCCCTGTATAAATCATTAGCATTTCAAGGGTTAAATTTCTGAATTTGTACAAATTTTATTCTTCATTATTAAGACTGATGGTACTTTAAAAAGACAAATAGGTAAACGTGGGAAAAATCTTTGAGCACATATAAATATTATGGCATATGATATTTTTGGAGTACAAACAGTATAGTAAATATGGCCATTTTTGACCCAAACAAGCAGAGTGGAAGTTTCATGTGAAAACCTCTTCCAGCAAAAAAGTAAAAATGCATTATAATCAATGTTATTTCATTACATATCTCAGACACTACCTATAGTGATACAAGAAAATCCAGTGGTACTGAGGAAATAGTGAGTGGCCACTTTTGAGGTTCTTTATGAACAGGTGCACTGTGCAAACAAAGTGGCATTTGAAGGGTTCAACATTTCTAAAGGAATGGATTTTTTATACAAATGACAAGAACAGATGTTACGTAAACATTTATGCTATAAAAGGGGAAAAAAAAACAAAAACACACACATTAAGAGGTGGCCATTTTTGGCCACGAACAAACTGAAAGGTTATAAATTTGAACAAAGCCCAAGGGTTCATTTGCTTTGATGTCTTTTAACATGACCAATGAAACGCTGGAATAGTAATCTGTAGCTGAACATTTCATTTTGCACGGCATCATGGCTATTGCGTCCCCACAGTCTACAGATTAGTTCAGTTAATTTTTCTACAACTTTAACCCATTTTCGTACCGACAACTTACACATACAAGTACTACCCAAAAAATTGGAATATCCTAAAAAAGTTCATGTATTTCCGTAATCCACCTTAAAAGGTGTAACTTACATATCGTATAGACAAATAATATGTGAATCAATATATTTCAAGCTTTCATTTGTATGGATGTTGCCGATTAGAAGTTGCAGCTTAAAGGAGCTGTATCATGCTTTTCAAATGTTCCAAAATTCAAATATAGGCATTTATAAGCTAGACATGTTCCCATCGTTACTATAGAAACTAATTTTGGTGTTAAATATTAGTTTTTCGATGAATCTAATGACTTCCTTAACACGGAAGTAAGATGGCTGACTGTACTGAACCGCGGAGCTTCTCCCAAATTACAGCATGTTTTACGCCCATTTCATGACGTCGTCCCGGAAGAGACACTTATTCTGAAGGGTCACAGAATTGTCTGTAGCACCGGCACCGGCAGCTCTCATGTGGATGTAAGTAGTAAACATTGATGGATAATTTTACCCGATCGACGGGATAAAACAGACCAGCCTGTTATGGAGCTGTATGCGCTCGACCCAGAGTCTGATATGGAGTTTGAAGTACACGCAGTACCACAGAAGTACCACAGAGACCCCTGACAAGCAAGTAATTTAGCGAACAAATCATAGGCTAACAGTTAGCGCTGAGCTAAGCAGCACTCACATGGGTCTTGTAAACATTGATGGATAATCGGACTCCGATCTTCGGGATCAAACGGACCAGCCTGTTATGGAGCTGTATGCGCTCGACCCAGAGTCTGATATGGAGTTTGAAGTACACGCATTACCACAGAAGTACCACAGAGACCCCTGACAAGTAAGTAAATTAGCGAACAAATCATAGGCTAACAGTTAGCATTGAGCTGAGAGATGTGTTGACTCACCAGTGTTGTTGTCTGTCCATGCGCGTTTTTATAGTAGGAACTGCGTCATGTTTCTGAAGTAATCCCAGAGAAAAAAAACACTTTACTGCCCGAGATTCATGAAGTTGTCAGGAGTGAAGTTCACACACGAAGTTGAGTTTTTTTTTTTTCCCCCTGCTCCTGAAGTTAAAATCCAACCACTTCTGGCAAGTCGATTCATCCAGTACAACAAATACACTCCCACGCTGAACATAACTGCATTTTTCCCAACTTGCTGTCCTCTAGAGCTTAAAAAAAAAAGAAAAAAAAAGGAAGAAAATTCTCCTGAACTCTGGATCAAACGTCTGTTAGCTGATGGCTGCTTGTCTCTGAGGAAATCTTCCTGCAGGTGTTAGTTTCTTCCTCAGAGAGTGTGGATAGGATTCTCTGAGTTTCTGTTCAACAGAGGGCGTCTTGCTACAATACTGAGCGTGCGCATTTGGACTTTCGTGATTGGTGCCACGTTCATACGTAACGCGGTGGGTAGTCAGCCGTTTGCAGGGAGGTAGCGCTTGGTTTAAATATTCATGTAGATTACTCAAATATGCATGAATGAAGAAAAATAACAATTTAAATCATTTCTTGATAAGGAAATAACACACTGACATGCTGAAAAGCTCTTAAAAGTCCATTTTTCATGATAGGGCTCCTTTAAGAAAACCTCAAAAATTAGAATACTGCATAAAATCAATCAGAGAAGGATTTTAAATACAAAAATATCAGGCCTCCTAAAGTAAAATCTTGCATCTTTACTTTGTACTTGGTGGGGCCCCTTTAATGACTGCCTTAATCCGGCATGGCATGGATGCTACCAGCTTGTGGCATATCTCAGGTGTTATGGAAGACCAGCATGCTTCAGTCACAGCCCTGAGCTCTTCTCTATTGTTTGGTCTCTTCCTGTTCAGCTTTTTCTTGACAATAACCCACAGATTTTCAATGGGGTTCAGGGCAGGTGAGTTTGCAGACCAATCAAGCAAGGTAATCCCATGGTTGAAAGGGGAAAAAAGAAAAACAGAGAAAGGAGAAAAGAAAAGGGAGAAAGGGAGAAGAAGAAAAGAAGGGAGATCTTAAGGGGGGGAGGGGGGGAGGGGGGGGGAAAGGAAAGGAAAAAAAAAGGAAAACAGGGAATAAACAAGGAAAAAAGAAAGAAAACACGAACAGGGCGGGGCAAGAACAGCAAAAAAGGAGGAATGGCGAACAGGGAAGCAGGGAGAACAAACGGGGAACCGGTAGGAAGAAGGAAGGGAATAAAAAAAAAAAAAACGATAAACAAACAATGAACATTAAACCAGGATTTAGTAGTTTTGGCAGTGTGGGCAGGTGCAAAGTCCTGCTGGAAGATGAAGTCTGCATCCTCATACAGCTGGTCCACTGAAACAAGCATGAAGTGCTCCAAAATGTCCTGGTAGACGGCTGCATTTATGCTGGACTTGATGAAGCACAGAGGACCAACACCAGCAGCTGACATGGATCCCAGGTCATCACAGACTGGGAAACTTAACACTGGACTTCATGCATCTTCTATCTAGCGCCTCTTCGGTCTTCCTCCAGACTCTGGGACCTTTGTTTCCAAATGAGATGCAAAACTTGCTCTCATCAGAAAAGAGGACTTTCGACCACTGGGCAACAGACCAGTCCTTCTTTTCTCCAGTCCAACTAAGGCGCTTCTGGCGTTGCTTGCTGTTAAGTGGCTTGACAACAGGAATTCGACATTTGAAGCCCATGTCCAGCATCCACCTGCGTGTTGTTTCTCTTGAAGCAGTAACTCCAGCCTCAGTCCATTCCTTATGAAGTTCCTCCACTTTTGAAAGGCCCTTTCCTGACCATCTTCTCCAGGCTGCTGTCAGGCGGCTTGAACACAGTTTTCTTCCACACTTCTTCCTTCCACTTAACAGTCTATTAATGTGCTTTGAGACAGCTCTGAGAACAACCAGCTTCTTTTGCTATCACTTTTTGTGTCTTTCCCACCTTGTGCAGGGAGTCAATGATGGTTTTCTGCACAACGGTCAGATCAGCATCTTCCTCATGGTTGTAAATTCTTCTAAACAAAGACAGAGACTTTTAAAGGCTCAGGGCACTTTTGCAGATGTTTTGGATTACTTATCTGATTAGACTGTGACACTCTGAGCCTACAATACTGGAGCTTTTCACAGTATTCAAATTTTTTTGAGTTTTTGATTTAGAGGTTTTCTTCAGCTGCAACTTCTAATCAGCAACATCCAAACAAATAAAAGCTTGAAATATATTGATTCACATATTATTTGTATAAACAATATGTAAATTGCACCTTTTAAGTTGAAATACAGAAATATGTGAATTTTTTCAGGACATTCAAATTTTTGGGGGAGTACCTGTAAATCTTCAGTTAACATGGCAGGGTGATGCTATACAACCTGAACCAGTCTTCACTGGTTTTATGTGTTCAACATCTCAGTGAGAAAAGTCACAATAGGGTGGAATAAAGTGGATTTTGGGGTTGCTTTAGAGAAAGTGTGGTTAGAGAAAAAAAAAAAGGTTAAAATATGAATAAAAAGTTCAAATATCAAAGCAACCATTAAAATGTGTGAAAAAAATTACTTACCTCCACTTCCAAGCATTGAAGAAGAGCTTCAATTTTCAGACATGCAGTCTAACGACCACAAAAACGAACATCATGGTACCTTCAGGATAATTCTGGGGTCACCTTTCTTCACTCTTCCGTCTGAATACGTCAGAGAGCCTGAAAAAACCCTCAACGGGATTCCTTCATGCTTATAAAAACATGATTATGCTTCATGACCTAAACCTTCAGATGTCAGTGGATCTGTTTCTTCTTTTTAAAAAGTGGCATTTAAATCCGGATAAACTCTTTATAATAATGTTGTCCTTCAGGGCTCAGACACTCAAAGAAACCTCACAGATCCAATAAACCACAATGACCTTTGACATGTTTACTATCAGATTGAGCTACAAGAACATTCCTCAAATTGTACTTGTCGCTCAATCTGAGATCGAGTCACTCTCCAGAACAAGCTGTGGATTTCTTATAGTATTTTTAATACAAAAACCTGATGTAAAAAAAAAAATTAAGTTAAAACCAGTTTGTTACAAGTCTTTCTACATACAACAGCTCAACACAAACAGCTCCCAGTTTAACAAACCAAATACTCAGTACAAAGATTAAATTTTTTTTACAAGTGTCCCCTGGAAGACGTGCACGTCATCTTGTCCATCGGATTCTTCTTACAGATATTTTTCTTTATGCTTGTAAAGTTTCCTGTAAATGTCCTGAACAATCAATCAACTCCTGACCAGAAAAAGTTCCATGTGCTTGAAAATCAAACCATCTCGTTTCTTAGAGAGCAGAAACTGTGTCCATCAAACCGTAAAATCCTCAAAGTAGTGGTGTGTTCAGGAAACTGGGATTCAACCAGAGGGTCTTTCACATCTCAGTAAAAGCCCCACTTCATCACAGATTAACAGTAATAAAACACTAAGTTGAGGTCCAGTGGCTCCTGGTCAGATTAAACAGGAGACTCGTCATTCAGTCTCTCCAGAGTCAAAGAGGACTTCTTGAACTCAGCGTATGTATTTGTTGGAGCTGCTCTCATTTTGTTTTTAATCTAATTTACATCCAGAAGCAGCGACGAGGCCAGTGGTGTTTAAGATGAACAGGAAGAAAGGAAACTTGTTTCCACTTAAGCCAAACATGCTGCAGGTACATCATAAACTTTACATTCAGCTAAATACACCACCTTTTACTTTTGATCAAGTCAAAAACAGAGAAAAAAACACGACACCCACATATTCAGGGATTTCAGAGGTGCTTATTACAGTTTCATTGGAGAAACTTTTCCTCTTTTCTTTTATTCAGCCAAGGTGCTATCACTTCATTGTGGATGACAGACGTTTTCAAACTTTTCAGAACTGATTTAAGCTTACACTGGCAGTCAGCTTTTTTAATGACTTTCAAGGGTGGGAAATAAAAGAACAGCTGAGTTACAATCTGCTTCTTTCTCAATATAAGTGACTGTAAACGGAGGATTTTGGACTACCAAGACTTGGTGTTTTTCTTTTTTTAAATACAGATAAAAATAAATTTAAAAAAGAGACAGATAACAAAATAAGGTGTAATATGTGAATAAAACAGACTTAAAGTAATATGAGTGCAGGCAGTGACTGGTTATATGTATCTGCTTAGCAAAGCCTAAAGGTTCTCTGGTTTGTTTTAAGAAAGAAAACATCCTAATGTCTTACTGATGGAGATGCTGCTGCAGACAGACAGCATCTAATAAATATTCTGCTTGAGATTTAAACACAATCCAAGAAGCCACTAGAGGGGACATAAGCAGACTGTGAGCCACCTTGTCTTCCTGGTCTAAGCTGAATAAAAAAAGTGGTGTTTCTTGTTATTTTAAATCTTGCGGCATTTTTTAAAATGTGTTATGTCTCTCCTGAAGATATTTTGGTCACAATAAACTAAAAGAAAGAACAGGAAACAGAGTTTGTATTTTCTACACTTTCCCAGTAAATAAGTTTGTGAAGCCTAAATGACCAGAATGGTGGAGATGACAAACCAGGAACATTAGAAATTATGTTTAATATTGAACTTTGGTGTAAAAGTGCAAAACAAAGAGTCCTTTCATCTTTTAGTCTGGCACCTGTAAAACATTGAGAGTTTGACTAAAAAGGGATTCTGCTCTGGTAGGAGAAGTTAGTTCTGGTTTTGTACTGGAGCCACAACAGAGTGGTCAATGTGGTTGGATCAACTGGTGTACTGAAACAGACTCCCTACATCCCATGAAAGCCTCCTCCTCGTCCTCCTCTGTACATGTTGCTGCTCGGACCTGTGGGGTTGTAGTACCCTCTTAACAAGTCCCTACCAGTCTGTTGGAAACCCCAAACCAGGGGGGCACCTGTCGGGGATAAACTTCCTGGCCAAAGATGTGTTGGCCCAAGAAGGCCTCTCATCCCTCCAAGAGGAGTTAGTGGCCCCAGTAAAGGACCTGGAGGAAAAGGCTGACCATGGAATCGAGGCATGTGGGGGGTCTGCAGGAGGCTGATGCCACGCTGGTGCTGCTGGCTGTAAGATGGGATCTGCGACGGACTCGGACGCTCGTTTGGGTTTTGTTGCTGTCGAAGTTGCTGCTGGAAGTGTAGATGGCTCAAGGTAGGATTTGGGTAGTATTCCTGGTTTGTTACCACGGTGATCCTTGTTCCTGTGACCTCAGTGCTACTGGCCGTGCTGTTGCTTGGTGGTGGTACTTCATCTTTTACTGGCTGTTCCAGATCCGACGGTGTCTTACTACCGGAGAAAAACAACAGGTTCAGCAGCAGCACTATGCAAACATCATGACAAGAATCACTGATCCAACGGCTGTGAGGACTGCAGCTTCATTTTTTTTCAGCCTGTTGCACCAAATGCCAAGAGACAAAAGGTTTTACATCCCAGAAATCTAATAAAGAAAAATAAACATGTTTATTCTGTCAAGGGTCTTCTTACTAAAGACGGCCTTGGTGAACTGCTCTTGTTTGGTCCTGAGACTGTTAGCCTTGGGTGACCCTACCAAAAGCATGAAACCCCTGACAACTGAGCTCCTAGGATAGGGCTTTTCGACTCTGGTCCTCAAGGTCAGGTTTTAGATGTTTCCCTGCTTTGACTCAAGTTATTAGTCGTTGTGCAGAATTTGACAGCAAGCTGTTGGTTCTATTTAATCTTAATTGGGTGTGTTGGAGCAGAGAAACACCTGAAACATGCAGGGCAGTGGGCCTTCAGGACTGGAGTTGAAGAACCCTGTATTAGGATAATTGGGACACACACACACACACACCACTCCACCTCAAAACGGCAGCTTTAGGAGAGACATGCAATGAACTTCCAACACCTAATTCCTTTGTTCAGGTTTTAATGGTCTGGGGCCTCATTTATAAAACCTTGCATAAGATCCTTACTAAAAGTCTACTTATGCCCAAAACCTAAAGTTTGCCTACGCCAAAAAAATATTCAGATTTATAAAACTATGCGTACGCACAGATTCAAGCAACTTCCCCTTTATAAATCACTCTTCCTAGAAGTTTGCACAGGTGAATTTGGCTCATACGCCCCCCCCACATTCTACCATAAATGGTCAATGAAAAGTACCTTATGGATGTTTCTGCATATAAATGAGCCAGCTGATCTGAGGCATTTAAAGCTCAATCCTTGCGAACGAAAAGAGAATAAAACATGATTTCGCAGAGACTGAAGTGGAGGTTCTTGTTGGTGAGTTGGAGCCTCAAAAAAACATTTTATTTGGGCGTCACAGTGGAATCACAGATAAACTAAAGTCTGCTGCTGAGTGACAGCAGGTTGTTGTGGCGGTGATGATGCAACAGAGGTTTGCTCCAGAAGTTGCACTGTGGAAGAAACGCTGTGCCAGAGCGACTGTGTGCAGAACACAGAACATATTTTTGTGTTGTGTGGTGCAGCAAGCCCACCCCCACCCCCCCCCACCCCGTATCTAAACACCTCAGCCGGTCTTTGGTGAGGCCGATGGCTCCACGACGGAGCGCGCTGTGGTCAGCAGCCGCTGATGCGCGGGGTGGGCACGGTTTCAGCGGAGCGGTTTATCTGGATCCAGATTGTAGAGAAAAGCACTGCAAAAGTAAATCCGCTTATTAGCCAGTCGTCATCATTTGGCCAGGAAATCCTGATGATCCTTTCTGATTCTCCCATCTGTAGGTCCTCCAGCAGCATCGATGCATCCATGCGCAGCATTACGAAGGAGTGTCCCCGGTATTAATATGCTTAGTCGGTCTGACCGTAGCGCACCTTGTCACAATCTGTGTATTAATGCGGTGTATATATCACCCTGATAATCATCGGAAGAGGAAGATGGTGAGAAAACTTGAAATGGTGATTTAACATAAGTTTGCTTACTGACCTTTTTATTTATTTGAAAGGTTCTTATAGTTTCAGCTCAACTGCGCAGCATCAATAACGCTGTTAGCTTTATAAATGAGGCCCTGGTATCTTTTCCTCAAAACGGGTCAAGAAGCAACTTTTCCTCCAGAGCTTTAGCCTCCATTATCCTCCTCTTAAAATCCAACCATTTTTTTGTCCAATTAAAATCAAGAAATTGAAGTTGCTTTTTGTGATTGTTTCCACATGCAGGGCAGCCATAACAAACATTTGAAAAAACAACAGTCATACAAAACATTTCTGCCACCAGTGACATGAACTTAATCGAAGGTTACAAAATTGTAACCCTAGTTTTATCAATACAAGCAGAGCCCTCTACTGGACTCTATGGGTACAACTCTCCTCCAATTACGTACATGCGATGGCCCACTGAAATTTTCATGTACGTAGCCAGCCAGTAGGGCGTGTCTACCTTTTTTCCCGTCTCAACGGGTATTTTTCACTTTAGCGGGTATTAAGGATGAGAATGTGATGTTTCGCTGCTTAACTCCTCCCAAAGTCCTGCCCCAGCCGTCATGTTTGAGAGCTGAGCTGGAGAAGGCTCGGAGTTCAACGTTGTTTACCGATATAAGAGAAATGTCTAGAGTTTATTATCACTTCGTTTTATGATGCAAACATGTGCAGTGAAAGGCTGTTACAGTCAACCGGAGGCCAATAGGTCAGGATTTAACAGCATTGGGGTTTTTTTATATTTCAAAATTAAAACAGTATCATGTGTGATATATCGAAGAAATTCTCCATAGTAATAATTTGTCATCTCATGTAGTTCAGTGGCTTCTAGTATTATTTTAGGGCTCTCAAGACAGAATGTAATGATAGCTTTAATACAAACAATTAAGCTGATATTTTCATCTCAATTATTGTTACCATGATAAAAATCAGAAATTATCTTGATTTTTAGTCCATATTGCACATCCCTAATCAACAGAGGGCTCACTGGTTTCTGGTGTAACCAGGCCACGCCGCTTGGCTGACTGCACTAGGAAGAAAGGAGATTACTTTTCACTCCACCATGGGGAGACCATGCTATTGCTGGTCCTGCGGGCTCAAAGAGAACCACTGGGGGCAATGGGTGTTCGATTTGTTGGCAAACAGATCCACCGTTGCCTTCCCGAATCGTGTCCAGATCTGTCCAGAACCACTTCTAGTTCTCCACTCGTCTTCCAGGGGGCCGCCCCAGACGTGAGGTGGGCTCCCCTGTTCTCCATTCCTGGAACGTGGAGGGCGCTCAGAGAGAACAGGTGCTCTGAAGCCCATGACCACAGGTTCTCTGCCACCATTAACAGGGCCGCAGAATGTACACCGCTCAGTCTGTTGGTGTAAGCAACTGTGGTGCAGATGTCGGTCCTCACCAACACGTCTCCCCCTTAACAAGCAACCGAAGTGTTAGAGGTCACTGGTCCTAGTGGTGTCCCGATCAACAAATGTTGTAGGGATCCCCAGTACTGCAGGTTGCCCTGCACTGATGGAGGGACCGTCAACAGCCAAAACCTTTGCCTCTTGAGGTCTAAGAATAGGCTGGTGAACCATCTTTGTTGGCGACGCATGTGCAGCAGTCCTCATGGAACCACTGGGTGGGCTGCCACCATGTGCCCCAGTGCCTGCATAACAAGCCAAGGCTGTGACAAGTGGACCCTGTCTCAGCTTGAGAATCTCCTGCTGTGGGGCTGTCCGTCTGGAATCCGACAGAGTGGCTCTCAGACTGACAGAATGAGCACAATCCAAGTACTTGGCCTGCTGGCTTTCATGGGGGGTGCTCTTCTCCCAGTTGATAGCAAATCCCAACTTGGTCAGGTAAAGTATCAACTAAGCTGTGTGTAAAATGGCCCATTGTTTGGACCTGGCCATCACAATGAGGTCGTCCAAATAAAAGAAAACTGCCATTAACTTGCCATTAATGGAAGTTCGGCTCATTGGGGGGCCTCTGTGAAAGGGCTGAATCGTTCCTAAACGCACCTGGCCTGTTGTCCAAGCTCTAGTGACCGTTCCTGAACGCACCTCTGTTATCCGAGCCGGAGTGATGTCTCCTGAACAGACTGCTGCTGCACAGCATCTCACAGTCACTGCGACACAGCTGCTGTTTGATCCACCCGTGGAAATTACGTCTGGAAAACGTGTGGAGGACATTCTGATAGTCCTACTGCTGTTTACCAGAGATGCAGCTCGTGTAAACCCGGCTGCCTGCCTCTATGTGGTGTTGCGGGTTAAACGAGCGAGATATCTGCTGACGTAATACAACCCTCTCATTGTTCGCCCTGTCATGCTGACATGAGCAAGGATTGTTTTTGCCAGCTCAGCGGTGACAATCATCGTTCGTCAGGCGGTCAGCACGCTGAGCCGGATCGACCGTGGAAGAGACGTCAGCTAGCAATGTGCAGGGTTAATGGCGAAGCCGCTACAACTACAAGCGACATTTCCTTAAGCCAGGATCAAACTACACGACTTTTTTCATCGTTCACGATGGTCACTATGTCAGATTAACAGAAATTGTGTCATAAAACCGGACGGTGTCTTGTTACTTGTGAGTGGTCACACTACAAGACTGACACCAGACAGACAACAGTGATCATCACGTGGTGTCGCAAAAGACAACACGAGACAGGGAGCCGTGACAAGCGGCTGTCAATCAGTCACTTGGTTTGGAGGCCTCTGAATTGACTGTTTGGGTCACTCATGAAATGGAAATTGGACGGGGACATCAGTTCCCGTCCATTATTGAAGTTTTGGACCTGAGTCTATTAATAAAAATATTTAAAGCTGCATTTACCGAGGATGCTGTAAACCAGTTTAGAGGTACAAGCTGTTGTATTATTATAATAATAAAGTAAGGAAAGGTAAGGAAACAAGTGTGTTTTGTGACCAACCTGCATCTGTCGTCCTCTTTAGTACAAGTTGTAGATGCACCAGGTTCAGCTGCTTGAAAAATTTCAGGTTCTTGCTGCTGATCCATCACCTCTGCTCCTTCATTGTTGGTTGCATCTGTTATTTTGCTCAGTCCTGCTGCTGCAGCTGTGCTCTGATTAGAGGAAGGGGTTGATGCATCACCATTACTTGGAGCACAGTTGTCTTTGTGTAACCCCATCTCATCTCCAGGTTCTCCTTGTTGCCTCCTTCCCTCAATGGGAGGCTGTTGCCTGATGTTACTCTTGTTTTCTTCCCACAGCTTGGAATGGATCGACTCTAGAGTGGCTGAGACAGCTTTCCTGGCAGGGGTGCGCTGGGCTGACTCAGTGGGATCTCCCTGGGCCAAAGGAGGGGTTTCATGACCGCTGCCTGAACCAACAGGATTGAGAAGTAAATTATTGAGAGGGCTGATTCTCGACTCTGCCTGTAGCTCCAACTGCTGCTGCTGCTGCTGTAGCTGCTGAAGCTGCTCCTGGCGCTCTGCTTTTAACTGCTTGATGGCACGTTGGAGAAACTCCATGTCTCCAACACGGAAGCCGTCCAGGACAAGCGGGTCAGACGAATGGGGGAGAGAGGAGACGCTTGCGCTTGACTGTGAAGGGGCGTATTGGGGTTGGTAGCTAGAAGAGATGGACTGGATGTGATCTTGGAAAGCTGAGGAAGGGAATTCAGAGGCTGAGATAGAGTCCTCACGATCCAGCTGCTTAATGAGACCTGAGGACAGATAGGAGGACTGAGGTGAAGACACCAATGGACAGCAGAGTACAGGAAAGCACAGCAGAGTAGAAGAACAGTTTAAGGAGCTTGGGAGATACTTTTTTTGGTTAGACCTTTAAAAGGCATATGCCACCCCTGGGTGAAATTGAGCCTCCTCCCACAGTCTCCTGAATTGGACAAGTGGGCAGAAGCGTTTTCTTGCCAACCCAATTATTCTCTGAATCTGACAGCACTGACTTTAGCTTAGCTTTGCAAAGTTGCTGTAATCTGGGTTTCCAACTAGCACCACTTGGCAAAAGTTAACTAATCAACTCAAGATTTTTTCCAATCACGTTTCGTGACCCGCACATTCTGATCGAGTACAAACGAGAAGCTGATTTCACATCAAAGACTGAGTGAGCGGCATTCAATCGGTCTCTGCCAGACACGTGACATTTGTTGCTAAGACGCCATTTCAGGCGTATAAAAGTCAGCGGTCCCGTTTATCAAACAAGCGTGGAAATGAGCGCACATCTGATCATATAAATGATCTTATTATTGTATCCATGTGTGATTCATAAATGTTCCTGTCTGACCAAACAATAGAATCTACGTCAGAAATCCCTCCTCATCCAGCTGCTTCTACCCTGAAGCAGTGCAGACAGGCGGAGGCTGGTCCAAGCCTGACCCGGACTGTCGGATCTGAGCCTGACCCGCACAGGAACAAAAGAAAAAATAACTTTCATTAAGCTAAGCTAAGAAACAGTCTGCTGACTGAGCACTTATAGACTATAACTTTAGGGTACAGATTACTTAATAGAAACGACGGATCGCCTCCTGTCTTCTGTCTCCAGGAGCTGCAGGTATCATACCAGCCAGATGATCTTAACAGCAGAGTGTTTTAACTTCTGATGAAGGCGACAACTGATCGCCAAAAATGTTGAAATAAATCAGACTTTATTATCTCACTGTTGATGTCTGAATAAAGAAAAGAAAGCTCGGCTGCTTGTAAGAAGACGGACAGTCGGGCTGCAGAAACATTTTATAACTTCATTTTATAAATCACACATGGATTCAGTCATAAGATCATTGTTATGATCAGATGTGCGCTCATTTCCACGCCAGTTTGACCACTGACAGTTTTACGCCTGAAATGGCATCAGGTGCTGGTTACTGTTGGTTAAGCAACAAATGTTACGTCACTCAGCGGAGACCGATAGGGGAACTGTATGCCGTGGAAGTACAGGCGAATCACAGGCGAAGCACTGCGGATAGTAGCAATGGCAGCACGCATGCGCAGTGCTTTGCCTGTGCAGCACGCATGTGTGAATGAATGAATGACCCTGATCTGAGGCAAATCGGCAGTTTGTTCAACATATAAGCTCTGATTACAACATAAACAGGCAAACCATTTAATTTCCACTCAAGGTTTGTGGGTTCAATCATATTGTGACAAATACTTTAGATCATTATGTAACAGAACATGACAAAATATCTGCGTGTTCAAGACTGTTATCATATTAATAGGGATGGGCATCAGTTAGGATTTATGGATACTACTACTCCTTAACGGGAGGGAGGAGGAGGAGGGTTGTGGCCGGGGAGAAATTACGTTTGGGGGGGAGGAAGAAGAAGGGGGTTGTGGAAAAGAAAAAGGGAGGGGTAGATGGTGATTAAAAAAAGTTTTTTTTTCAAGTTTAGATTTATTTATAAGAAAAGAACCCGCAAAGGGGACGTTATCTGTACTCCTTATTGGTCTGGTACTTTTTCGGTGCTCTTATCGATACCTTTTTTTTTTTTAAACGATAAGAATACACACTTTGATTTTTACTTGAATAAAAAGGATGCTGTGGTTAAAAATGGGAGGGTCATATCAGTGCATTCTGCCTAGAAGATAGCCTACAGCTTTTCCAGAACTGGGCTTCCAAGATCATTTCAGATGGTTGTCAGATCATTATAAACCAAATAAAATAAATTATAATAGGCATGTCAGTATTAATATGCTAATATAGAGAGATTAATCTGTGAATTTCTCCCGTTTATTTTTTTAACAATTAAGTTATTACTCATGTCATAACAAAAATCCACATTTATTAAGTTAGCCTGAATTTGGGATTGTAGTTTGATTCAAAGGTGAACCGAAATCGATTAAAAACACTTTCTCCATCTTATTTAAAGTCCCATATTATAAAATGACTTTTTAAGTTTTTAAAATAATTATAATTGTGGAGTCTATGGAGACCCCCTGAAGGGGGGGAAAATGGTACTCTTTTTATTTTTCCTCCCTATTTTTGTGAGAAAATCCCCAGAAGCTTTTTAAAAAAGTCTTTTTGGGAAAAAAAAACCGGCCCCTCTTAGGCCCCTCCCTTTTTCTGGGGTACCCCCCTCCCTCCCTCTCCTCCCCCCCCCCCGCGCGCCCCCC
The DNA here is from genome assembly GCA_023101725.1 of Atherinomorus stipes. Classification (NCBI taxonomy): domain Eukaryota; kingdom Metazoa; phylum Chordata; class Actinopteri; order Atheriniformes; family Atherinidae; genus Atherinomorus; species Atherinomorus stipes. Next base: position 479,781 of record JALJCO010009077.1, read on the forward strand.
CCCCCCTATCAATCTTCTAGAGAAAAAGAGGGGGGGGGGGGGAGGGAAAGTTGCTTTTTTAATAAAAAGAAAAAATATTTATTTAAAAAAGAATGTAATGATTTATTTTTTTTTTTTTTTTAAAAAGAAAAGAAAAAGTTAGAGTGATTAATTGGGGGTTTCTCTGTCCGCCTTGTCTATAATAAATGGAAAATAACCCCCCCCTACCAAGGAAGGGAGAGGTATATTTGTTTTATTTTATTATTATAATAAAAAAAAAGTTTATAATATATGAAGTAAAAAATTATTTTCTATAAGAGGGAGGGGAGGGAAGACACCTTTCTTTTTTTTTTTTAATAATAATATATGGGTTGAAAAAAATAAAAAAAATTTATTAGAAAAGGAGGGGGGGAGGGGGGGGGGGGGGGGTGAGTAAAAAGAAAATTTGGTCTCGTTTGCAAGGTTGTGGGTTTGAATGAAAGAAAGGGAGATAGAACAAAACGGAAATCACATAAGGGAAGAGAGAGGCTGGAGTGCACACATGACCTGAAGTTCTGGCCCCCCAGAGAGAAGGGGACGAAGAAAACTAAAAAAATAATATATTAACTTAAATAATATAAAAAAAAAAAAATAATGATTTTTTATTTTTTTTTTTTTTTTTTTTTAATTTTTTTATTATAAAAAATATATAAAATATATAATAAAAAGTTATTTATTTTTTTTTTTTTTATAATAATAATAATAAAAAAGAAATTATTTTTAATTTTTTTTATTTTCCGAGGGACACCGGGAGAAAAAAAGAGCCTCCACGGCGAAAACAAGAAGAGGTTTTTGTTGGAAATATTTTTTTTATTTGTAATAAAAAATTTTCTTTATTTTCTGTAAACCTATGTTTTAGGGTTTTATATATCTGAATAAAAAAGAAAATAATAACACTCTCCAGCTCTTGTCCTCAAAAATGACAACACTTCTCGAAACACTAAAAAATAAAAAAAAAAAAAGAAAAAAAAAAAGGAGAGGAAGAGGGGGAGAGAGAAAAGGGAGAAGAGAGGGGAGAGGGGAGGGGGTTATAAAAAAAAAAAAACAAATTTTTTAAATTAAATATTTATTTTAATAAAAAAAAAAAAAAAAAAAAAAATATATAAATAAAAAAAAAAAAAAAAAAGAAAAAAGAAAACAAAGAAAAAAATCAAAAATATCAAAAGTGTTTCAATGAACAAAAAAAAACATCCCCCCCCCTTCTAGACTAAGAAAAGGTGCAGGAGGAGAATGAACTGACTCGAGAGGGGGAGAGAGGGGGTAGGGGAGCGGTGGTGTGGGTTTTGCAACGGGGGAAAGGCACCTGTCTTCCAGGGGACCCCAACACGAAAAACCAACACCACCTCAATGCCGCAGCACAACAAGGAAAAAAACAAACATAACACAGAGGAAAAAAAGAAAAAAAAAATACAAAAAATATTTTATTATTTACATTTTAATTAAGATAAAATATTAAAAATATTTATTTAAAATTCATATATAATATATAATATAATTATATTTTTTTAATTTTTTATTTACTTTATATTTAATATATTATTATTTACTTTTTATTTATTTTTAATATTTTTAAAAAAAAAAAAAAAAATTATTAATTAAAAAAAATAAATAAATAAATAAATTATTTAAAAGTTTAATAAAAAAAAAAAAAACAACAAATGAAAAAAGTAAAAATAAAATAATTTGAGAAAAGAAAAAAAAATAAAAAAAATCAAGAGAAAGAATAAAAAACCCTCCTCATCCTAACTACTACTCCCAATATCACTTCTGTTTTTTCGTGAAAAAAACTAATAACCGACAGACAGCAAAGTAGGAAGGGATACAATCAAAAAAAGGAAAAGGGAAAATAGGAAAAGAAGAAACAGACGATCTGAAACAGACGAAAACACCCGAAGAAGGAGGGTAAAAAGAAAAAGGGGCATAAAAGGGAAGGCTGGAATCCCGAACTGGGTAAATTAAAAGGAAGGTAAGGGAGAAAAAAAAATAAAAGTGAAAAATTAAACGGGATTCTGAAACACTCACATCAAAGGAAATCCCCAAAAAACAAACAAAAAAAAAAAAAAAAAAAAAAAAGAAAAAGTAAAAAAATAAAATAAAAAAAAAAAAACAAAAAAAAAGAAAAAAAAAAGAAAAAAGGGAAAAAAAAAAATTAATAAAAAAAAAAAAAAAAGAAGAAAAAGTATAACACAAAAAAAAAAAAAAAAAAAGGAAAAAAAAAAAAAAAAAAGAGAAGAGTAATAACGGAGGGGGGGGAAAAGAGTAAAAGTTTTTTCTCAATATTAAAACAAGTTTTTTTTTAGGGAAAAAGAAAAAAAAAAATTTTTTTTTTTTCTATTAAAAAAAAACAGGGGTACACACTCCAAAAAAAAAAAACACCCGGAAAACCACCCCCCCCAAGCCATTCCCTCTCTCCTCCCCTCCCCCCCTCCGAAAAGGAAAAGGGGGGGGGCTGGGGGAGAAGAGGGGGGGGGGGGGGGGGGGGGGGGGGGGGGGGAGAGAATAAAAAAAGAAAAGGGGGAGGAGAAGGGGGGTAGGAATTCAAAAGAAATATGAAAATTTAAGAAGGTCATGATATCTTTACAAGCCTTGCACTGCTTTGACATGAAAAGATTTTTTATGCATAAAGTTTGATTTGATTAATGCAGATTCACATCAGGTCCCTGGTTTTGTCCCAACCTCCATGTGCGTCATGGCGCACCTTGCACGTGTCAGAGGCCTAACTTTCTGTATACTGAGTTCACATCCCAGTAGATCTCTGACAGAGCACTGCTAATAACAGTGCTAATAATATAACTTTGGTGAGTCTCCACGGCTGAGTCAATGTAGAGAAACACTGGTTTTAGTGCATTTATGGCAGCCTGCCTTGACAGCATCTATTTATATAAAGTAAAGCCAAACTCTAGACCTTTTTCATTCGCTTTGCCATCATAGTTGTTACTAGCCTGGTACACCAGCCGGACTAACGCCATGTATGAGATACACAGCAAGTCAGTCTGGATTCCCTCCGCTGGAGACTGATTTCCAATGCGAGACGAGAGGCGGGACTAACAGGAGGAAAGTGAACCGGAGAGAACCAATCAGAAGTGACTGTAGCTGGCGTAGCTCGGCACTCTGTTGCTATGTTGCTATGGCGACGCCGGAAGTCAGCGTTTACACATTGTTTTTCCCTCTCTATTTAATGTAGTTTTCTTGTGTATATTAACATAGAATGTTTGGTTTAATTATTATAAATACTCTGTTACATGTCAGCATTGTTTATTGCTGAACTACTAATATGAGAAAGCGTTTGTGTCGCATGTCATGTGACTATGACCCGGAAGCTGTTAGTTACGCACCAAAACAGAGCAGAAACAGCGGTGGAGACGTCGGAGGAGTTTTACGTTCATCTGTTAACAATTCTACTGCTGCGCTGTGATTGGTCCGGTCAATTTTTTACCGGAGTGGAAATCACTTCCCAATGGTGGGAACCCAGACTGACTTGCCGTGTATCTCATACATGGCATTAGTTAGGCTGGTGTACCAGGCTAAGTTGTTACTAGTAGTGAGCGGATCTCCTCAAGAGAGGGTGAGGCAACACATGAGAGCACAACAGTTGTCCCTCCCATCAGTTTTACAGCGTGTGTGCTTGTTAAGGAGGAGGTGGTTGGCAATACAATGTTTGGCTTGAGGTTAATTAGTCTCCCGCAAAAACTGAGTACAACCTTAACTGCAGGTAATGTTAAACAGACCAGTAAGGCTGAAGCTTATCGGTCCAAGTGGATCATGAGACCTGGCCCCAGGACCATTTTGATAATGGGTTTCGGTATCCCTCCATAAATATTAAACACAGTTTCATTCTTTTTTTTTTTTTTTTTTGCAACATTTGAATTTAACTTCACATTTTACCAACTACACAACCAAGATTTTTTTTAACAGGATCTTTATCTTCTAAATAAAAGATTAAACATTTCTAATTGACACAACTGACCTTTGGGGGCCAGAAGATTCTCAACAAATAACTGCTTGTCCTTGATGTCATGACATCCAACCAATCTGGTGAAGTTGCGCAGAATTTCTTCGATTCCCGCGACAATGATGCCCCCATTGGAGTAAACTGGGAACTTATCATGTTGATGTTCTATGAGGGGAAATTTAGAAACAAGAGCACATGGGTTTTGTTCATTTTACTGGTTGTACATGTAACCATTTTCTTCACAGTTACTCCTGTAAGTACGTACCGGTGAGGAAGACTGTGTGTCGGAACTGTGTGTATCGGGCTTGGAGATCAATAAGACAGTCGAGGTCGACAGACTGAGAGCTCATGTCGCAGTGATGATAGGGCAGAAACTCTACAATCTGCCGCTTTTGATAGGATGACAGCACATCCAGCAGGTTTGCTGCGTTCCTCCGGAACCTAATAACCAAACACAAGAACATAGAAATATTAAGGCTGTCAGGCGATTTAAAAAATTAATCTAATTACAGGATTTGTAATTAATTAATCTAATTTATCACATTTTAATCTCATATTTGCTAAAGCAGTCGTGGGGAACAATGGTCCTCAAGAGCTGCAGTCCTTTAAGTTTTCCATGCAACCCTGCTCGAACACAGCCTATGAAGTTCTGTACATTGACTGTAGGTCTGTCCCAATTTGAAGTCTGCATCCTTCGAAGGATGCAGACTTCAAATTGGGACAGACCCATTGACACGTCTTCTTCTTCTGGTGTTTATTGGCAGTTGGCAAACAGTGCGTTACTGCCACCTGCTATCTGGGCCATTCAGTGGGCCAGCCAAATTAAAATGCTCGTGCATTGAATTGGCACCCTGAATTAATCACATTTTTTTTTAATGCATCAATTTGCAGTGTTACTAATTAATCTAATGCATTAAACTGACAGCCCTAAAAGATATTAGTCTGAGCTTTTGTATGTAGGTTTAAACAAAAAACGATGTTAAAAGGTTTGCACGAGAAAGACATTGATCTGGGTTTTATTGAGCAACATTTCTTTGACTATAATCTATTGTGGTTTTATGTTATAGTCTTTCTAGTTCAGCTTTATGCAGAGATTTTACTTCTGTAGAAAGGAAAGACAAACATACAACAGACGAAAAAGAGGGGGGTTTAAGAGTTATGCAATTTAAATATGTGACAGAAGAGGTTTAACCATCTACAGTGAGCTGGGCCCAAATACTCTACGATTACGATATTCGCTTTTTAGAGAGCAACAAGTTCAAAGACATTGTAACTTTTGGTCTTTGCAAGCATTTTGCAAATGCATGAAATGGAAATAAAGCTGCAGTTAAAAAGGCAAAGAAAAACCACATAAAACAGATGTGGTAAATTAAGTTCAAAACTCCAACAGTTAAACCACAGATCACTTGAAAAGCAAGTTGTATCCTTCATTTGATGAGTTATTATGGAGACACTTGTACAGAGATGCAGATTCCCTACCTGGCCTGTTCTTTTAATCTTTTGTGGGTTTTGCAGTGAATTTTCCACCTCCAAACACTCTCAGGGGAGCTGTGCTGTTCCAGGAGCCTCAGCAAAGCACTCAGTTGATCTGCAAAGCAACACATCATTAATCAACACATCTGTTAAGCTGCAAATAAAACAAATGGCAATAATGGTTATGTGTCATAAAAAAACAAGCAAGCAAGCAAAACAAACAAAACAAAAAAATGAGTTTCCTAAATAAAATTTTAGCAACAAGTGGAACTGGGTGGACTGTCATCCTTGGCCCACCTTGAGTAATTATATCAGGACTGAGGACCAAATCATCTGAGATGATGCAGCCTCCAGAAACAAAAAGCTCAATGCAGCTGTTGTTTTTGACATCGTCCACTGAATCGATCCCCGCAAACACCACAGAAGAATGTCGCTTCAGAGACATGAGGCCTGGGATCTAACATGGACACAAACACACACTTTTTGAGTTGTTCATCATCCACTAAATAGGTTGGGGGCATCTGTTCAGTGTGAAATCTTCAGAAGTGCTGAACTGAAACATGAATCTGAAAAGCAGTTAATCTAAAAGAGCGTAAACTGACACAAACTCTTCAAATAAAATGTTTCGTGGTCATCACATTTACTGCCAGTGTGGCAGTAAGGAAAGAAACAAGCAGTAAACACTGAATACCTTGTGGATGTGTCCAGCTATGTCTTTGTTCTTAATAATGACCATCAGTCCATGATCCGCATTTTCTTGGTTTAGAAAGTCCAAGGGACTCTGCTGCACGTTACCCAGCTTCAACAGGTGCTCCTACAAAAGAAATATATATTCACAAGCGTCTTGGATTTATACAGTTTCAATACTTGAATGATTTCATTACTTGTGTAAATCCCAGCCATTATTGTCCATCTTAAGTTAAAGTTTGAATGCATTTAAGAATTCATGCTCATCCACTCTTTATCAGAGTGTTATATGCTGCCCATGACATTACCTTGACCTCTTCATAGACATGGTCCCTTGGCTCGGTGCAGTGAATGTAGAACTGCAGAGACTTCCTTCTGATGTCATTCATGATCTCCACTAGGTTCTTATACAAATCTGGCTCCAGCTGGTTGATCACAGAGTTCAAGTCTTTGGCTGCTGGAGCAGGCTCAGGGACAGAAGCAGACAGATCCAGGCTGGAGACTGGCTCAAAGAACTGGGAACATTCTGCAACTGGCCCAGAAGCAGCACATAAGCCCGGCACAGTTACGGTGCAGCTTGCAGCTGTAAGATCACCTTCATCTTTTAAATCAGCAGTGCAGACTACTGTCCTCACGGGGATGTTCTCTTGTGTTGGCTTGATGTTTTGAGTGACTGTCCTGCTGATCTCTGAACTGTTGCCAGAGTTGTAGACAGGTCCAGATGCAGAGGTAGGATTAGTTAACGTGACATGAGATGTTGGAGAACTCCAGTTAGTAGTGTCATGTCTCCACACTTCATTTCCTCTGGAGTGTGAAGGGCCTTGACAAACTGATGGTCCAATGTCACCAACTGTCTGCTCAACACAGACAGCTGAAACGTCATCCTCCCTTCCCGGTATGGAATTAGCTGCTCGGACGCTAGCAACAAAATCGCTAACTGTGCTTGCCAGTGTAGTGTCAGTATTCAACCAGCTGCCTTCAGCCTTTTGTCTTTTCAAGTTATCAATATACTCTTTTAGCATCGTGTTAATGTTGTCCTGTAGTGAACTTACATAGTCCTGAACTGGGGGGCAGGGGTTGAAAAAAGATACATATTCTGAAAATTGAGGCACTGATGTGTAAGGAAGCATGTGCTGAGATGTGGTTGATTCTGTGTTGACAGTGGATTTGGGAGGCTGTGGGATGCTGTAGTGAACGCTCTCCTCCTGCAGGAGGAGCTGTATCTCAGAGGAAAAGTCTCCCATATGTTTGTCCACAATGCTGTCAATATTTCTGGGAGGACAAGCAGCAGCTGAGAATACAGGAGGGGTAAACACCAGGCTACCTTCCACTTCTGTCTTTTTCTCATTTTCACCAGCTACCTCTAGTATCATATCCTCCACCTCATCTTGCTTGCATTTATGAGCATGTTCTTCACATTGGCTCCATCCTCTCTCAGGGGGCTGATATTCTTTTCTCTCTTCTAAACTTCTCTCTTTTACCTTTTCCACCCTTCCTACTTCTCCTTCTGTCTCCTTTACTTCCTCGGTGGGTCTTGGAGAGAGTTTAATCAACTGCCCTGGATCTGGAGCATTTAACGTATGGATGAGCATGGACAGAGAGGGCTTTTTGTTCTTCACTTCATTTTCACTGGACAGTCCTGCAGAAGACATACCACATTAGGCTCATTGTAATCACCTTGACATCAGAAACACGATCAAAAACTACTAACTGCTGTGACATTAATTTGACTGAAGGGTAAAGTGTAGCCATGCTATCAGGCAAAACTTTAATGATGATCTTTCTATTAGAAGTGAAAGGTCTGAACAAGAAAGTGCAGAAGCAAATATTCTGCCTTCTGTCAGCTGATAATTTTGGTTAAGGGAATACTGTGTAACATCTGGCCACTATGAGCACAAATACCAAAATATTTGGCTAATATTTAGATCAAAAGTTAAACAGTATACCTTTAAAAAGACATCAGGAAATCAAAACAAAAAAGTTTCTATATTTGGAGCTAAATGACAAAGAGACAGTCAAAACATTGAGGAAAACCTGAGTCGATCTCAGGTTACATGAGGTTACCTGGAAACTCCCTGAAGGCTGCGCGGGCCAACGGCAGCTCGTTAGCTCCACTCTGGTTCTTACTTAGTGGGTTGAGCTTATTAAGCTCCAGGGACTGGAAGTGGGAGAATGACAGAAGAGGGTAGGTCTCAAGTGGCAAGGACTGGGCAGGAGAAGTGGGGGGACTGGGTTGTGGAGATGGGCACTGAGAGGGGGATAGGGGAGGGCTGGGCTCTGGGGAAGTGCACCGAGATGGGGAAGCAGGGGGACTGGGCTCAGGAGATGGACACTGGGAGGGTGAAAGGGGTGGGCTGGGGTCGGGTGATGGGCACTGAGAGGGCGAGGGGGGGGACTGGCCTCAGGGGATGGAAACTGGAAGGGGGGAGGAAGAGAGCTAGACTCAGGAGACAAGGTGGGGCTTTTCCTGGAAGGTTTGAGTATTGTGGAGATGCTTGTTTCTATGGCGAGGTGCTGAAACCGAGGATCCTGAGGGATGTTCTTGTCTCTCTGAGAGTACCTGTCTGAACACAGACCTGCCCAAAAAAAGATTATTTCAAATGTCAGTCTGCTTAAAGTCTTCCCCTAAAACACCTGACTGCAACTGCGCTAGTTTTAGATTTCATAGCTTTTGGCAGAATATCTTTATAACTGATGAAAGACAAATCTTAAGTTAGACATTTTTGACACAATTACAGTACAATAAAAACTCCTTATGTGACACAGTTTAATAGGTGCTGTGTGATCAATATAGGAAAATTTTCAGTAAAAATTCATTTCAGTCTTTTCTTTGTAACACAAATATTATTGCCAGTTTTATCATTTAAAAATGTTCCATAAGGATCCATGTATTTATGGGACACATATTGGTTGTACAAATAAATAAACCAAATAAATAGCCTACAAGAATTTGAAAAAGAAAGACAACCTCTGACTTAGCTTCTTAGGTCAAGTCTTTGTTTTGATGTGTAGATGGTTGACTGAAGAGACAAACAGACCTGTAATGGGGATGAGGACCCATGGGATCTCCCATTCTTCCTCCTCCTGTTCATTAGTTTCTGCTTTCCTCCCCAGCTCCACTCGTCCTCCTCCTCTACCTGTTGCTCCGTGGTGATTTGTGTCCCCACTGTGTGAACTGGGACTGAATCCCTCCAAACTACTGATGCTGTCTGCTGTCTGTTCCTACACACACAAAAAACAAATGTTTGTACTATATATGTATATATATATATATATAAAATACAAGTACGAAAGTACCGGGTTTCGACAGAAAACTAGAACGTGGCGCACAAGGACCTGATGTGAATCGTTCAGAAGGCTTTAAGATATCATAAACTTCATAAACAATGAGGATAGCGGGTTTTTTTGTGGATTCAGTTCACTATTTCATCAAAACACCTACAATTGCAGAATCAACTTCTCTGCAGAATATCTACATTTGGAGACACACTGAAGTTTCAAAGCTTCAGGATCAAATCCATCTTCTTACACACTAAGGTAACAAAGAGTGAGTGTCATGTTTTTCTTGAAAATATTTGCAAGATCTCAAGACTTTTCTGTTTTCCATGCACATATGACAGTTTTTTGACATTACAAAATATTTCAAGTTACCTCCAGCTCTTCCTGCGTCCTCAGGTCAATGTCACAGTTAGAAGGCAGGCCCAGTTTTGTAGCCAGTCGATCTAATGAATTAGACTCATTTGGTTCTTCTTTTGCTTCACTATGGCTTGGATTGGCAGCATGGATGAGGTCTAAGGTTGACAGGGAAAAAGCATAACGGCATTAAAAATACTGACACCATTATCATTTCCAAGAATATAGATTTAGTATACAACCTATTATAACTTGGCTATTATAATTATAATCAAGTGAAATAGGTTTGTGTGTGTGACATGGTATCCTGTCTTAGAGAAGTATCCAATTACCTGTCAGGTGCTTGACAAGTATGGTAGCTGGCTCAGACCCTTCTTCTCTCAGATCCACATTCTTCAAACCCAAAAGTCCCATCACAGATGCATAACAAACAGGAGCTGAGGGGTCACTTCTTCCTTCAACTGGGCACCAGAACCAGAAAGAAAACAGAAAGGGGAAAAAACATGAACCGCTGATGCAATAATACACTGCCCATCCAAAAAAGTCCCACACTAATATTTCTTTGACTGTCTTTAGCTTTGATTACAACATGCCTTTACTATGGTATTGTTTTGATAAGCTTCTGTAATATATTTATCACTGCCCAGAGTTGTTTAGCTTTTTAGCCAGATTTTGTAGTGATGATGGGGGAATCGGACTACTGTGTGAAGTCTTCTTCAGCACATCCCAAAGATTCTTAATAGGGTTCAGGTCCGAACCCTATGGTGGCCAATCCATAGCAGTTTTCCTACTGAAATTAGCGGGTTTACACGGGTTTTTCAAATGCGTGTCAACCCGCTCATAATCGGCATTAGGCTCCTTTCCCATTGACAAAAAAGCCGGGTTTGATCACCTGCTGGCTAGCTGTGTGTCCTCTGATCCTACTGCTGCGTGTCTGGTGACGCCATCACGGTAAGTTAGCGTTGATAACATCATCAGTGCAACAGAAATCAAGATTGTAACATGGAAGGTAGTCAGGGCATAGTCAGTGTGCTTTATTGCTTTGCTCTTTTTTCGGTCCTCAGAATAGTCAGAAATCAGCGAAGCATAGTTGTTTTGGCTTGTCATAATCACACGCGACTGGCGCAACGTGACGTACGCACGTTGCACTCAACGTCATCGCGTAAATTCGCGGGGCAACCCGGGGCTGGTGTTCCTACTGCATGCTGATTGGAACCGAGCCGCTTGAAGGCGATTTAAAACCGCGTCGCTTGCAGACTTGTTTGACGTGGGTCAACGCGGGTTGATGAGTCATTCCCACTGCCACTAAAAGCCGATTGTTCACGGGTTAAAACGGGTTTTTTGGCCAGTGGGAAAAGGGTAATAGTGTGTAAATTATGTTTCATGCTTCCTGAAGCACTCTTTTACAATTTGAGTTCGATGACTCCTGGCATTGTAATCTTGGAATATTTGTGCCATAGGGAAGATGGAATAATCTGGTCATTCAGCCCCATCATTCTTTTGACACATAATGTTACTGAACATAGACCTTACCAGCTACAGCAAGACCAGACCACAGCTCTATGCCAATAATTGGACCCTTCTGAAATAGATCCACATCCTTTCCACAACCATAGAAAGAGTCGTCCCACATGGTTGTTTAGGAAATGAGAAGCTACTAGCTGCATCATTAAGTGATAACCAACATGTTGCAGCAGAAACACCATCTATGCAGTAATTATCCAGTAAGAGACTTTTATCTATTTGCTTTAGTCCAGGTGGAGAATTTTTTTGGACAGGTGACGTACAAGACAAACATACAGTATAATTCTGTGAAGTGTGGGTCAATGTAGGGGACCCTGACATCAAAAAGCTACAGGCAAATCCTTTATGTTTGGTTCTGACCTGGGATCTTGCTGTGCCGTCCAAGTCCCTGTGAATCTTTGAAGTATTTAAGTGCCCGATCTGCTGTCTCCTGTTTCATCTTCCTCTTCCTCTCCTTCCCCGGTGCCTTCAGCCCCACTCCTTCCCTCTTCACTTCATTTTCTGCATTTCTTTCACAGGTCAAAATAAGGTCTAACAGTTGCTGTGCCTGAGGAAAAGAGTAAATGACAAGAGAATCTGCATTTACTAAGAGTCTACGTTACATATCTTACATGTTTTCATGATAGCTATCAACTTTCAACCACACGTCAGTCATTCATTCATGTCACCTTAGGCTTGTGATCACCCGTTTCTCCAGCTTTCTTGTTACTTGTTGCCCATTTCCCCATGACCTCTCTCTGGGTACCAAAACGGTTTCTGTGCCCCGTCTCTTGTGGCTCCACAGGGCCACAGTGCGCCTCCACCACCTCCTTGGCCCGAGTCACTGACAGCAGGTAGACTGTAGGGCTGTACAGGTAAGAGTGCAGATAGCTGTCCATGTTAACCTGATGGTGTTTGGGAGGAGGAAACGACTGTCCCTCTTCATCTGCTTGAGAGTCATAAGCAGTCATGGGATACTGTCGAACCTGGAGAAAAGAGACAAAAGATGTTCTGTAGGTCACGTAGCAAACTCACAAGGAAAACTAAGGATAACATCTTAAAGAAATGTTGGACATACATTGCCATCGGTCAAGCCAGTGAGGTATTCCCGTATCTGAAGCTCCACACCAAGAGAAAGCTTAGGAGGAGGGTTGGCCCTGGCTTTGACCAGAGCGTGGTGCAAAGCTGGGATAAACTCACTTAGCCGTGGCATTATTGAGACATCAGGCACCAATGACTCATGGGAAGAGGAGGTGCATCGTGATTCTACATTAAGTAAAAACAAATATTTACATAATGGTGATCATTTTTTAATCAAAGCTTTTTCAATCAAATATTATTTTCTGCTTGCTGTCTACTGTGACCTCTTTCTACAACAGTGCATCACCCACTCATCACAGACAGCCACAACTGCACCTGTAGCCCTTTTCACATAGACCATCTAATTCAGAAATTATACCCCTGCTGCATCAAGACAATTTGTAATTTGTAACAATTTGTAATCACTAAAAACTAAACCATCACCGTGCTACTTACTAGATTTGGCTACATCTCTGGTCTCTGGGAAAACAAACAAGGCCTGAAGACACCTCTTCCAGTTCTCTCCTCTCTCTGAAATCACAAATATCGCCATTTTCATGCTTAATTGCATTATGTAGCACATCTTTTTCATTAATTACAATGAAATTCAACAAGCGGCCACAATTTTGACATGATGGGGTTTTTTTGTCCGTTTTTTTAAATAATTTTTTAAAAATTACATTTTTCTTCATTTTCTCCACTAGAGTTGGTTCAGTGTAACATGTTTATTACATCATTGTGGCAAAAAGAATTAATACTATTGAATATAAACAAATGCGGCAATGTCTAGAGAAACAATTTCATATAAACAAGGAAAACCATTTTTATTCATCTTTATTCTGTAATTCATGAACTTTTTAGTAGATGTCATATTTAAGACACAAGTGCAAGGGTGATGGTAGTCTGCAATCATAACTGTTCAGTAGGGTATAAAAAAATACATAAATTAAAGTTCAAGAATAGAAAAAAAACAAGGTTCCACAAAGTCAAACATCAACCATATATCCACAAAATCAAACATCTGCAACAGCATGTCACTCGAGGGAAAATTGACATCATGTCAAGTGGACACTATATTTTTGTTTTGATTGACAGAGTAGGGCTGGGTAATGCTTACAATGGAATATTGTGGGAGATTAACTAGCCTCAGAGTCATTGTGGATTATTTTCAAAGGAGCATATCCCCTTTAATTATTTACGAGTAAATCCCCTAACAAGTCTTATTCCATACCAGTAGGTGTTGCCATCTGAACACTGGAGAGCAAGAAAAGGAAACCTCTATCTGTGAGTGGGGTCACCAGAACCTGAAAGAAAAAAAAAATCTCTTGAGGAAAAATAATCCCTTTGTAGTAGTCACAATTCTTACATTCTAACTGTCATTATAAAGGGCCCTTCTCAGATAGAAAAAAAAAAAAAAAAAAAACGCACAAAAACAGGTAATACAGTGTTTATGATGAAGAAATGCACAGCACAATAAGCTACTACAAGACTAATTTACTCTTTTTGTCAGAAATACAATTTTAAATGTTAATTTCCTTTATTCAAGGATACTCTGATGGAAATGACAACCAATATAAATTTTCTAGCACCAGGGTGCCAGCTGAAGGAAAGAAGCTAGCTGCTACGGCAAAAAAGTAACAGTGGTGAGGGTCAATTAGGAGCCCCTCTGCATGAGGTTTGCATGTTCTCCCTGTGTATGCGTGGGTTCTCTCTGATTTGTTCTAAGCCTGCAGGTGGCAAGCAAGAGTGTTTTTTTTGTCCACTATGGGGGCGTTCCCTACAGACCGTGACATCACAAAATAAGTGTGTCCAAACTGTTTTTATCTTCTTTTTTTTTTAAATTATAACTTTTAACCAATATGCCTGGTGTCACAAATCTACATCGTACCCAAATTTCCATCCATTTTATGTGCTATGGTCAATTAAACAATCCCAAGTTAATTTAGCATCTGCTTGAAAGCAAAAACTGTTTATATTTTAATATAATTGCATATCAATTCAGGCATTAGGGGGGTTAAATGGCCTCTGCTCTGGCCCTACGATCTTGTTAATCCTCCCTGTAATATATCTTGTATACTGAATTCTTGTATATCTCTAATAGCATAGAATTATTAGCTGAGCGATTAATGATCTTAACCCACCACTCTATTTATTTCCAGTTCCTGCAGAAGCTTTGTCACACTGGTTGTAGACCGATTTCTGTCGATCACCTCCAGAAGACTGCAGTAATGGTCATTAGTCACAACTGCACACAGAAAAGGACACAAAGTCATCCACTTTCAAGGGTGTTTTCGTGTCATGTAAAACTGCAAATGAATCATTGGGAATGCTCATTTCTAAAAAATCTAGCAGAATTTCCAATTTAATCACCAACTAATGACAATCTCTAAAGTTATTGGCCCTCACCTTCTTGGCTGCTGTTGTAGAGGTTGTAGGACAACAGGTCTGGGTGGAGGAGCTTGGTCACTTGATCAAGCCTCATTGAATATCCAATTTCCAACTTTTCTGGTCTGAGGGAAACATGTCATGACATACACAGCAAATTATTTCAGATGGGGTGAACTAAATTGACTTTGGTTCCTTTTACAACTAGTTGTTCAATACAGTCATTTTATCCAAACTGTAGCCATCTAAGCTGGAATGTCTCCCTTGCCACCAGCAACACCAAGTTCAGTGGATTTCATTTGAGTGGCAAGAAAGGAAATAAGGCCCAAGGTGGATTAAAAAACATTAAAAAGATCACTGGACATTTTTTTCATGCTGGAGGAACTGATGAGCTGGTCTTATTTTTAAAAAAGTATACTAACCATTGTAATAAAAGAAATGCAAGTGACATCATCATTAAACACGTGACATTTAGGTTATCTCCTGGATACGCTCTACTAGTGGCATAAACACAGCAGTCTGAATGACTGGATTGTTTGGCTCGAAAACACAAGAAGC
The DNA here is from genome assembly GCA_023101725.1 of Atherinomorus stipes. Classification (NCBI taxonomy): domain Eukaryota; kingdom Metazoa; phylum Chordata; class Actinopteri; order Atheriniformes; family Atherinidae; genus Atherinomorus; species Atherinomorus stipes. Next base: position 495,070 of record JALJCO010009077.1, read on the forward strand.
TTATCCAAAATAAGGAGGCGTCAATGTGTAATGTTATTCTGAAACTGTCATTTCTTTGAGGTCTAACCCTCATGCCCAAGTGAAAGGGAGCACTCCTCCCATCACATTAAAAACCATTGTAGTTACGCAGATAATAAATTGGGGGGGGGGGGGAGCCCATCTAGGTTTGTCAAATTATTATAAAATCATGGTTCTAACAAACTTGGTGTTTACAACAAATCCACATTTCCAAGGTTGGATTCCAGTTGCCTAAAATTACCGCAATACGTTTGCCATGTATTGCCATGTATTTGCCATGTACTGTGAAACCCCACAGTTGGTGCAGTTGTTTATACAGCGATGGCTGCACGTTTAAGATGTGTGTTCTGTGTTTTGAGCCAGTCAAACAGCCCACAGTCAAACTCATGCTTTGCAACTAGTGAAGCATAACCAGTGCTATTATGTGTCATGTCTGATGACATCACTTTCATTCCTCTAAAACACAACTAAGGACACTTTCAGTAAGGTCAACTCAGCTCAAAAATAAACTCATCTCAACAAAAATGTTCTTTTTTTTTATTATTAAACTCTTAAATATTTAAAATTTTCCAACCTTGTTTCATTATCTCAACTCAATTCAGTTCAGTCATAGTAGCTCTATTTGTACAGTGCCAATTTACAACAAGGTCTTATTATGGCACTTTACTGACAAAAATCAATTCAAGCCAACTTATGGTGAAATAGTTGGTGTTCATACAAGCAATGGCCCAGGTCAACAACATCACTGCTCACATTACTGAATGTTACCATTCATCCATGCAAATTACTGCTGTGACAACACACTGGACATACACTGACCAATAAAAACTTTTGTTTTCTCCCTGTTCTACTGTAAAAGCCATATGACAGTCCACCGGTTATTTAAGCAGTTTATTTGTGAGTCTATATGCTGCACATAATTAGAAAAAACACTTGTTCTGTTGTAAACATCTGAAATAGGCCAGAAATAGACAATTGACAACCACACAACTATGGTTGGATTTTACATATAATAGGTTGCTTGCACCGTACATCACGTTCATAAGACGCTAGCGCGCAAAATGCAGACGGAGGGCCAGGAGGAAAGTCGCCTGTAATATCTGTGTGGAAAACACCTCTGTGTCTGCAGTTTATGGCTGCTCCAATAAAGCTATCAGAGAAAAGGATACTTTTTTTTTTTTTTGGAGTACTGTCGTTCACAAAGTTGAAAAATGTCGAAAACTGACAAAACGCTGCAAAACGTGGATTTTAAACCTCCGCCTTTGGTTGGGAGGAGCAGAGTCTAACAATGCCAGAGTTTACAGCGACCACTTTCTAAAACTCATACTCATACATACCATCTTATGTATAAATATGGTGTCTGGACCAGCCCATTCAAAGCCTCAGCGTACTTGCTGTCATTCATTTCGCTGTGTTTTAAACCGAAGGAAAACACTTCTTGCCCTCCGTCTGCATTTCGTGCGGCGTCCAGGTCACGTGACTGAAAGCCACCTATGGGAACGATTTCTATAATGATGTCTTTTTCTTTTACAAACCAATTAAATTTGTTGTCAACTAAACCAATAATAAAAAACCCAACAAAGAACACTGATAATGCTAATATGACACTTGATATGCCCAACTGTGGCAACACAGATGATACAAGACAGATTTTTGTAAATTGACCCCATCATCCAAATATTTTACACAGCAAACAGGGACATAGATTTTTGCATTCTGTAAACACTGTTTATTACTCACAGTCTATGAGGCAGAAAAGGAGATGAGCTGGAACAAAGGGAGATTTGAAAGAGAACCCGATTATTTTTCACCAACTCTCCGGTCCATACTGTGAACTGGGCACATGCTGTAATAGAAAAGACAAGAGACATAAAGGTTCCCCAAACTTTAGAGCAAAGCAGACAAAAAAAAGAGACAAAAATCACATCTCATATTCACGGCATGATTGAAACTTTTACTGAAGGTCTAGAATCTCCTGTAGATGTAGAAAGGTACCCACGCTCACCTTTACTGCTCTCCGAAGACTGACTGTTTAACCTGTCCACCAAACAGAGCACACAAACAAGATGTCACATTAAAAACTGAGACCAAATTTGCACTCACACAAATTTTCAAAGTCAAAGTTAATTCAAAGTCAACTTTATTGTCAAATGTGCCACATGTTAGCCATACAACACAGATTAAATTACAGTCCTCTCAAACCCATGGTGCAAATAATAAAATATAGCAAACTATAAGATAAAAACATAAAATATAAAAATATAGGAATCCGCTGAGATAGCCTAGAATCTAAACACGAAACCCAAGTTTAAATTCTAGAGAAGATCACAAATTTACAAATGGGTTGACAGTAGACAATGTGAACGGTATTGCAATCCTAATGTAGGAGGTAGTGCAATATTACAGTGCAATGACAATGTAACTGTAGCATGTAACAGTAAAGTTTGACAATGTAACAGTGCAGTGGTCCTGATAGAGCCAATGCCATTTCAATCAGCTGCAAATCTGAGAGGATTTTGATCATTTTTTCAAAATTACAACAAAATCTGAATAATGAGAAAACATCAGCAACCTAGGATTATGAGTTTGTTTTTACTTTAATTCTGAGTAACTAACCAGCATCTTCAGAGCTTCAAAACAAATGAAACACAGCATCTTATTTATTCTCTGTCTCTAAAAACTACAGCCCGACCGATGTGGGATTTTTGAGGCCGATTCCGATACCAATATTGGGGGCTTTAAAGTTGTACTTCCACGGTCATTTCATTAATATTTCTGTGTTCTCCATTATTATTGAATGCATTCTGCATCGTTTCTGTTTAAAAAAAAACTTCTGGTATCTTTGTATCCAGCTGTATTTGTATACTAGAAGAGAGGCTTGTGGTCCAACGGCAGGCTTTTCCAGGTCCTTCTCATGAATTTCCGTCTGATTGGCTGCCTGCCATCAGTGTATGAAGGAAGCTCCGCCCTCCGCTCTTATTTCGCTACAGACAGGAAATAGAGCGGACAAACAAGTTTGTTCCGCCATGCTAACAAACAGTTAGCTAATTAGCTTCTAAACTCCAAAGCTGTCTTTACTTCTAGTGTGTAGTGGAGGGTTACTTGCCTTCCAATGGACAGATAAGCCCCGTTTCCACCCACGGGTCTGGGTCAGGTCGGGCCGGGCCAGGCCGGATCGGGTGGGTTTGGGTACGGATGTGTTGATTTCACGCTGTGTCCCCACAGCAACCTGTACCCTTATTCTGGAGGTGGAGAATTAGCTGGACAGCGCTGCTACGTGTGACATCATCGCCGTGTAACGCCGTTTAACCAAAACACCGGCGCCACACGTGACAGAAACAGAAAGGAGTCACCCCGGCTTTGTTTTTACGCTGGGTCACGCGGGAAGTGGCGGATTTTTCAATGAATCAGCTGATTGCTGTGTATTAGCTCCACCTCTTTGGTCCGGATCGGTTAGATCATTACCCCTACCGAAGGGTGCCAAAAAAGTAGTCCGGGTCGGGTCGGATATAAGGGTACCCGTCCCAGGTTTTATCTGTGGAGACGCAAAAAAACGTGGACCGATCCGGCCCGACCCGACCCAGACCCGCTGGTGGAAACGGGGCTATAGAAACCCCACGTGGGATACGCTACTTGCAATGTTACGTAGAAGTGCAAGGCTGTTCCCGATTCGCTCTTTTCTTCGTATCGTTTCTCTGATGACGAAGCACAGCCGACTGGGAGTAACGCAACGCTAGCAAGTCAGCATGTGTAAGTAAACAAGGGAAACCCTCCGTATTTCAGAAGGAGCAAGTTAAACGGGTTTTCAGTGGAAGGAGGCCTTTAAAAAACCCGATACCCGATATATTGGCCTATATCCGATATCGGCCAATATATATCAGCCAGGATATTTAAAAAATGAACATGGACATACATACTGTCTAGTCCAATTTAAATTCTTATAGTGACCAAAATGTGATTCAACACTAAGAATCAGAACACTCCAGTATCTGTGATGATCTTTTAGGTGTTGACACAAATTTGTTGCGTTTTCTGCCTTACTGTTGCTGCAGCCCAGGTTAATGTTCACATCACAGATGTTGCATCTAACACCTGTTAAATCTTTGTGAAGTGGCTCCACCTTACTCTTTTCCTCTTCCTGGGAATGAATATATATACATTTAGTGTATTTTAGTAATTAGATTTCAATACTATAGATGACCATTTCTAAATGAAAACAACTGGCTGCTAACAGCTTACAGTGATAACACACAGACTAATGGAAGGTGTTTTATAAATTATATATTTTTAAAGACTCATTCACTAAAACACCTTAGAAATATAAATTTGTCATCTTTAAGCTTCAAAAAGTTCCATCTTCCACTTAACACAAGGGACTAAACTATATTTAAGAGCAATGTTGCAGCTTTTAAAACATCTAAACAGAATTACAAATAAATACATTAGTTGGAGCTTTTTAATTAGTTTAATGAAAACTTAAATTTCTGAATTTACGAGTCCCATTAAAACCTGCATGGCATGAAGCATAGAGGGACAATATAATAATTTTACATTAGATAACAGTGGAGATGGAAGTTAACAGTTGCATTTATCTCGTTTGTGTCACAAATAGGCAACTTACACAGCGTTTACTGCTGTATAACAGTCTGACATTAGCTAATAGTAGAGATGGAGTTAGCAGCTGCATCTTTGTTTATTTCACAAAGAGGCAACTTGCACTGTTAAAATGCTAATATTGTCGCTAAAACTAGCGCATTTAAAACTCGCATGCTCTCCTTAATGCGCTCTAACAGCGCGTTTCCTCGAGGACGTTTGTTGTCACGGAGCACTAAAGTGTAGTTTTATATAGTTTTAGAAAGTCACAGCTGACCAGGGGTTAACTAAACGTCTGCATCAGTCTGCTCTCCTCTCTGCCTGCGTAGCGCGTGTGTGTGCTACAGGGAGGGGGAGAAGTGAGGGGGTGCAGAGAAAGCACTGCTTTCTGTATGGGAGGGGGAGGAGACAAGGAGCAGCTCTCAGGAAGGGAGGGGGGAGAGCAGAAGCGCGCAGCAGAAGTTTCTTTTTGCCGTTTGAAGCAAAACTAGAATTTTCATATCGGCCACATTTTGGCCGATGCCGATTAATGAGCCAGACGCCAAAATCGGCCCATATCGGTCGGGCTCTACTAAAAACATTAACTGAAACAATTCTGTGTGTTCTGGTTTGGCCATACTGGAACAATATAATCTTATTTATCTTATTTCACTTAAGTCAGATCTCTGTACCTGATGGGTGGGAGAGGTTTGCTGGGAAGTGGAGCATCTTTTCCTTTCACTTGGAAGGAGACAACAGCATATGGACACACCTGACGAGGCCTCTGTCGCAGCTCGTCAAATAAATATTCGTAAAAGTATTGCTGGGGAAGATGTGTACACATGCATTATTTATCAGATGTCATTTTGTCAACATCCAGTCACACTGTAAAAAACATAAGCCTCACAAGCACAAAAAATACAGTCTTTACATGACAAAAAAAAAAAAGAGTAAGGGGGAAAAAAAGAAAAAAAATGAAAGTTTCTTGCATAACCAGGTCATAACATGAGAACAAACTTAATTTCTTGTTTGGATGCTACAATTATGCAATCCTACTCCTTCATATTTGAAAGGAGGCAAACTCTCCATAGCTCATATTAGCAAATCAAGACTTACAATAGCAAAACTAAACAGTTTAAGCTAATCTAAACAGCTCCTCTAACACTGTAGGCTGCAGACTGCAAAGTGAGTGGTCACAAGATACATACCAGAACATCATAAACTTCTAACATTTTTAAGTAGGAAAGAAAAGCTACTAGCAACAGCTTTTCTGTTCCAAGGACACTTCTTTCGACACTTATGAAACTTCACAAATGGACACTGATCAGTTATACTGGAATTAACATTTCTCAGTTTGGCTGCAAAGACAAAAGACAGTTGCCATGACACCCCGTGATGTACAATATCACAACAAGAAAAAGGTATTTCTTCATGTAGACAAGAACAAATAAAACCATCAAAAACAGTGCATCTTCAAAGGACTGCAACGGTATGTGTATTTGTGTCTAACCAATCGGTACACTGCTCTTGGTTCGGCACGACCCTGCACCGAACTGTTGGCCGCAGGAATTACATTTTTTTTTTTTTTTTAACTCATTTTAAGAATGGGCAAGATTTTTTTGCTTGTAATAAGGAAAATAAATTTGCCAATGGGACACGCAAAATTTCCTTGATAAGATTTCTTGAAATGAGATGCACTGCCTTAAAACAACATCTTATATCTCACTGAAATGTTTCTCTAAGTCATTTTGTCGTATTTTGAGTGTGATGAGATGTTTTGTACAGAAATGAGAAAAATATACTTGCTAAGATTTGAGTTTTTGCAGTGCATTACTCCAATACTGATTTCTGTATGGAGTTAGGCCCATTTTTATTGTTTTTTTCATGTGTGCAAAAATGTGCTCACCTGCGTGAGTTCAAAGGCGCGATAGCATGTGAGTGATGTTACTTTGCTGGCATTCTTAGCAATATGGCTGTCGAAGCGAGGCGTCGGGTCAACAACATTCTTCATGTTTTCATAGATGCTCTTCACTTTTCCCTGAAACCAAAAACAGAAACTATTGTTCAGTCAAAGAAAATTGAAAAGTATTTTTATTTCTAAGTACACACACCAAGTATGAAAACAGATAAAGAATAAAGAAGAGAGTCTTTACAAAGACAGACACAGAGGCTGCGTTCACACCGCAGGTCTTAATGCTCAGTTCTGATTTTTTGTCAGATCCAATCTTTTTGTGTGGGTGTTCACAGTAGATTTCTAAAAAGTGACCTGCCCACCGACTGCAATACGAACAGCTCACGCTTCTGAAGTGACACTCATGCTCAGTTGAACACGAATGACATCATGTATGCAACGGTGTTCATGGAATCCAATGCAAACAAACATGGAGGCTACTGGCTTTTGCGGGCTCACGTTGAAAACAATTTGTGGTGGCAGTCAGCAAATGTATATGCGGGTGGTTTTGTGAAGACGGAGGAAGAAGAGAAACATACATGTGATGACATCTCTGAGTGGAACAATTGCTGCAACATCTGTAGCTACAGAGGAGTGTGTGGATGCAGCGTCGGAGCAGGAGTGGTGGGATGAAGATGTTTCAGATCAGATGTTCTAAGGGAATCAGATCTCTCCACAGTTGTGATGTCACCAAGCACTTCAGCCGTGGGAGAAATAAACTGACAGATCGCAGTGATCAGCTGATTACTGGGCGCACGCAGAGGGAAGTGGGGTATCTGAAAATCTTGGGAAACAAGTGTTTCTGTCTTCTCCACGGCCGAAGTGGCTTTTGTTTGGTTCTGATTTCCAGACATAACTGCACCTGTCGCAGCAGTTATGCTGAAGAAAAGCGGCTTTATTTTAATGCTGCACATTTTTCACTCGCTATTCTTCTCTACTGCTATGGTCAACTTCTTTCTTCACACACCTTTTCTCTTCCGACCTCGTCCACGGCGGCGTGCCTCTTCCACATTTGCGCACCCTCTCACTCACGTTCACACACTGAGCTGCCTCAAGCACACATAAACGTTATCCCACAACACTTTCATTAGTTTCCAGGTTGATGTGCAATCAGAGCCAGAAAAAATATGATTTAACTGTTCAGTCCATTGTTTACATTCAGTGTCTGTCTGGTATGGATCACCGCGAGCCTACGTCACAACCCGGAACTCATGTGACCGCGAGCTGGTCCCGGTGAAAATATGCTTCGTATTTGAACGGCGTCTGATGGACTATGAGCCTCAAAAACTGCTTTTGCACTCTTTTTATTTTTTTTCTCCGCCGGTCTGTCTTTGAAATATTATAGAAATGACGTCCAGTTATACTGAAAGTCTCACTGCCGACGCTAGAAGAAGATACGAAGCTAAACTAGTATCTGTTGGACTAAGTGATGCCCATCTTCTGCTGCTAGAACCTGGTTAGACGAACCTACCTGTACATAACATCAGTTTCCCGATCTCATGATGTATTTGGTTTCATCAGGTAAGCCCCGTGTTCAAGCCATTTATTTCTTATAGAATATAAATTTTCCCGGATTTTTAAGAAATGGTGGTTTTCTTTGATGTACTTTCAGAGTTTACTTCATTGATAAAGCTATAAATTACCGGCAGTCTTATCTGTATGTAACTGGTTATGACTGTGCATGTTTATAATGCTGCAAATGCCTTTCTGCCGCTTTTTATGCTTTTATTCTCATGTGGGAACATTGATGGCAGTAATCTGGATGATCGTGATCGTTAACAGTCCTGAGGAGACGGGAACAGCGGGCGGCGCTGTGATTCTGTACATCCACTGATTTAATGCTGTTTTCTATCATCTGTACAAAAACAACTACAGGGTTTAAAAAGTGAGACCACAATATGTTTTTTTATCAGTCACAAAGTGATCGGAACATATTGTTAGATGTTTCATGGTTTCCAGCGTGAACTGTCAGCATTTATGGGCTTGATAGCAGCTAGCCACTTAGCATGTTGTTCGGGATTTTTTGTTGTTTTGGGAACTGGAACAAACATATTCTCTTATCCGTGGATAGATATGTTTATGGCAGCCATACACAGCGGGACTTCTCGGTATTTCCAAAGTAGAATAAACGAAGATTGACGAGTAATGAAGCAGGTAATTCAGTGGCTCCCCTATGCAACGAAGCAATGTTTTCACCTGTTACCTAACCGGATGTGACGAATTTGGCGAAAATTCCCGGATGTTCGCGGTGATCCATAGAAATAATTATGTCTGTCTCAGTCTCACTGAGGAGGTCGGAAGTGATGCGGCATGCCCGTACAAACTGCGGTCACTATGACACAGATTGGATATGTATCTGATTCAATACCACATTTGAAAGTAGCCTGAATCCGATCCCAAAATGTCAGATTCAATGTGACTTGCGCTGTTCACACAGTCAGAAGCAAAGCGGATATGGGTCACATTTGAGCGAAAAGATCGGATTCAGGTCGCATTTACCTGCGGTGTGAACATAGTTTGAGAGAAAGAGACCTCTCTCTGTCACCGTCACAGCCCCCCTCCCCCACGCGCCTGGTCGCAGCAAAAACTTCTTGTAGAGTACAGTATGTATTAACTGGACAAATACTAACTTTTTTCTTTGTTCTTCCAGCCTGGAAAGCAAGGAAAAAGTTTGCGTGTCTCGTGGAGTAATGGATAGATATCCATTTTATGGTGAAACCAGGTAGAGCTCTGGCAAAAAAAAAGTAATGTGTATACACACACACACACACATATATATACTGTATATATACATACATATATACATACACACACACATGCATACATACAATCATCCTCAAAATTATTCATACCCTCCAATTACAGAAAAGGCTTAAGTCATAATAGTAATTCAAAAAACAAGAAACTACAGAAACTGATAAAAAAAAAAAAAAAAAATTACAATTTTTTTTTTATTTTAATAAATCAAATTTATTATTCAATTAAATAAAATATTACTTTTGAATTGTAGTTGAAAATTAAAAAATTTAAAAACCAAACAAACAAAATCATCCCAAATATATTAGAGCACCTTTCCCATGAACAGTAGACCAACACACCTGTCAACAGGTGTAAAAATATTTAAGCTTTACAGAAAACACCTGATTGCAGTGATTGCCTTAACACCTCAAAATTTTAGCTTAGGTGCCCATCATGCTTGTTTTATTTTTTTATGCGCTTTCAATGTTTCTGTTGAACCAACAGAATCAGTGGCTGCGTTTACATGGACCCAAATATACAGATTGCTTTCAAGACGTTAGCGTGCAACGAGTGACGAGTTTCTTCACTTTGACAGATGGCTGTGAACAACGTAACTCCCTGGACAGCAACAGAAAGTTTGTTTTTTTTTTACTCAGACTCTGTCTTTACAACTTTTTTTCTTGGTTGTCTGCAGCAGGAGCGCATGAGTTTCCACTGCTGCTGGATTAAAGTCCTGCAGAAATCACAACAACGGTGACAATCAGTTTTTATACCTCCGTCTTTATTAAATAATGTGATGTAACATCATTCTGCGCATGTCAGACAGAATTACTCTGAATAAATATTGGCGCATGTACACACCAGATCGGAATGAATTAGGGGGGGGGGGGGACGCCACGTATGGAAGGGGAAAGAAAAAAAAGCAAAGGGGAAGGAGAAAGGGGAGGAAAAAAGAGGAAGAGGAAAAAAAAAAGGGAAAGGGAAAAAAAAAAAGAAAAAAAAAAAAAAAAAAGGAAAAAAAAAAAAAGGGGGAAAAAAAAAAAAAGGAAGGAAGGGGAAGAAAAAAAAAGAGGGAAAACAGAAAAGAAGAGGGAAGGAGAAAAAGAAAAAAAAAAAAAAAAAAAAAAAAAAAAAAAAAAAAAAAAAAAAAAAAAAAAGTTCCCATGTAAACAGCTGCCCTGAAATCCTGAATCAGAATGATTTCATTCCAAAAGGGAAAAAAAGTCTATGTAAACGTACCAAGTGTCGTGATTTTCATAGAATTTTTATTTATTACTACTTTTGTCAATTCAATTTGTTTCACTGACAGCTACTTTCATTGGAGGGTATGAATAATTGAGGACATATTGTTATGTCCTCTACATAAGACAATATTGTGTAGTTTTTGGGGACCAAAAATCACAAAGTTTAGGGCCAAGTGAAAAAATACCGTGGCATTCAGTCCACTTTTTACGGGGTGGAGAAGACCAATTTCAACCAAGTGTCTTTCTGCTTGGTGTTTTTTTTTTCAGAATGTAATAATGTAATAAACACACAGAAACACCGGAAAAAAAAGAAACCTGTGTTTTTGCAAAACTGATGAGAACTTACAGCTCCTGCTTTCCATCATGCACTGAGCTTCCCAGGCCTCGCCACCAAGATGAAAACGGGATTTATTTTAATTTACATATATGTTTCTGCACTCTTCTTCCTCCAAACCATCTTCTAAGCCATCAGTCAGAACATGAACCTCGTCTGACATTTTGGCAAAACTGGAGAAAATGGACGTAATATCTCCAGGAAAGTCTTAACAGCTTCACAACCTCTATGGGAAAACCTTCTGATCCAAGAGTTTGTCACAAATTCTAAATTTCGCACCAACACGGGTTAGAGTTCGTTCCCGTTGTCTCATGTCCTGTGCAGCCGCTAACAGGTGACGTGATTACCAGGTAGAACTCCAGCTCCCTGCGCTGCGGCTCCTTAAAGATTTTGAAAAACACAGCGCATTTTCTATCTCTCAAAAGGACGACATGTCCAGGTAAAAAAGGGCGTTTTGTTATCTTTATGAAGCATGCAAAAATATATGAATAATGCGTACGGGGGCACGGGGCAAGAGCCCCACCTGGTGCTTGTGCACAAACGTTGTGAACGCTGACACGCATGCTTGCATCCACAGCAAGTATAGACCGGCCCTTGCAGGCAGGAAATCTGGCAGCAAGGTTTAGTTTGCCAGCAAGAGATACACTGTGACAGCAGAAGGAACTCTGAGCTTGTAGAGGTGGGGAGAGCGCACAATATCTGTAGGGGAAGTCTTCTACGTTTTAGTTTCGTGGCTCTGATGCAAGCACTTACTGCACATTATCAAACATCGCTGTAATTGTATCAGTAGCCTTGCACACCAGCCTGACTAACGCCATGTGTGAGATACATGGCAAGCCAGTCTGGCTTCCCTCCATTGGAGACAGATTTCTGCCTCAGTAAAAAAATTGACCAGACCAATGACAGCACGGGAAGCGGGACTTTGTGCTACGTTTTCTTTGGCAACTCAGTTTACCAACTACAACAGTCAAGATGGTGGCTGCAAAAGGAGCAACAATTTTTCTGATGCCCTGTCCGATGTCTAAAAATTAGCTGCAACAATTGGCTGTTCTAAGGGCTTTCCTCTAACAAAAAGATGCTTGTGTCACTTGTGATTGGTTCTCTCTGGTTCACTTTGCTCCTGTTAATCCTGCCTCTGTCTCAAATTGGAAATCAGTTTCGAACCGATGGTGCCCAGACTGACTTGCATTTCAGACATGGCGTTAGTCAGGGTGGCATGCCAGGTTATTGTATCAAAGCCAAGTTTGTGGGAATCAGTGATATTAAGCATGATACCTGCAATCCCCAAGTGAATTTCAGGTTTTGATCATGTTATGCCCTTTTGAAAAGAGAGCAGACAGAGGTAGTGATGATGGCATTGAGCACCTGGCACCGAATTTACCTTAATCACTTTACAGATGATGATCTCCCCTGTGATTCCAGGAGTGAAGGGGTTTATCTGTAGCAGATCGGAATATCTGGACAGATACACACCTGGAAAAACAGGCACACACAAACTCAACATATAAGACATTGTTGGCAGTTTTCACTTTACCTACTACTACTTTCAGTCTGTACATTTACTTTGTGACCTCCTACAGCAGGGATTCTCAATAATGGTCCTCAAGGGCCGGTGTCCTGCATGCTTTCATGGTTTCCCTGATGCAATACACTTGACTCAAATCAATAGCTAATTAGGAGATAGGTCCGAGTCTGATTTAGGTTGCTGCAGGAACACCATGAAAATATGGAGGACACCGGCCTTAGAGGACCAGAACCCCTGTCTAACAGTTTGAAGACTTAGTATGTACACCCTTGAGAGTACACTGTTACCTTTATTGGGGTCGCCCAGCACAGTGATCCTGCTCTGACCCGAAGTCAGCCCCTTCTCACAGAGAGAAGTCAGCTATAATCAATAGAAAACAAAAATTTAAATCAGTTTAAAAGATTAGCAAAGACTCCTTGGTGGAGGTAATTGCCTCCACCAAGGTAACGTAATTGCCATGGTGGAGGGGAAGGTGGCCACACCTTGGTAGAAGTAATTAGATCCACCAAAACCTACTTTATCCTCATCATTAAGTTCTGACCATTTTCAAGCCTTAGATTGAAGTTTTTATCATCCAGTGCCCAGAAACAAAGTTATTACTGGTGTCATTCAAAAATCCTAGTTGGGGTTCTTCTCGACAAGAGGAGATTTTTGGGCGTGGAGGTGTTTTGTCTAAGTGGTGGACCAGATCCACCAAAAATCACTTTCACTGTCTTATTTATGGAGATTCAGACAGTTTTCAAGGCTTACATTTACAATGTTTATCATCAGGTACAGAAATAAAGTTACACTATTTCTGGTGCTATTTGAAATATCCGAGAACTTGTTTAACCATATAAGATCGCACAGCCAGGCCAGGGCTGCACTATGATTTAAAACATTTTATACCAATCAATAATTATCAATATTGTTCAATGTAATTTTCGATGCACTTTTCCCCCTAAATCGCCTACCCCTAAAGGCAATCATTAAAATGTATTATTTTGTGGTTCTGATAAGAAAATTAAGTGCACCACTGCAACCACTGCAAAAGGTAGTGTGGAGCCCTGATAAAACAATCCTACTGAGTAAAAGCCAAAACAAAGTACTGAAAAAGGTACTGTATGTCTTCTTTGTATCAATCCAATATTACTTCCCATACCAACTGCAAACAACACAGCAAGACATTTAATCTTACCTCGAGAAAATTAGTTGACAAAAAACAATAACTCTCCTCCAGCTCCTTATCAGTCCTCCCATCTGCCTTCATCTCCTTTCTCTTTTCTACAAACTAAAACACAAAAAAAAAAAAAAAAAAAAAAAAAAAAACAAATCAACCACTGAATCAATCCATGATGATACCAGAGATGGTTTCCAAATACAACATTCTCACCCTTAGGTTTTTAGAACCTGCATACCAAAAAAGGCTTAACACATACTCTGTGGCTAAATTCAAATGACACGTAACAAAACCAGGTCCAAACATTACTTGCATGCAGAGCATAAAAAAAGGCAAACAAAAACAACAAAAAAATGGATCATGCTTCAATGGCATTAACTCTCCAGCCATTCATCCCTTACCTCCTTCTCCAGCAGCTCACTATGGACAAGCCGAGGATTGCAGTAGGTAAAGCAGCCAGTCGAGTTGGTGTCAATGTAGCTGGATGTCAGGATGGTCTTCATGTCTTCATATTCCCTGGACTCAGTTGAGACATACTGGAACAGAGCTAAACAAAGAAGGAAAAAAAAAAAAGAAAAGAATCACTACCAATCCTCTGTACTTTCACTAGTTGCGTTTACATAGAGCAGTTCTGATTCCAATCGACCGCCAATTAGAATAAAAATGCGTCATGTAAACATGTCAGCTAACCTTAACCGCATCGATATTGAGGTTTAAACTACTGCGATAACCTAACCTCATTTGCCTGAGTTTTTTTCTTTTTTTTCCTCTGACATTTGAGTGACAAACCTATTCGTCAATCAAAATGGTCGTGCCCTGCGTTTCTGGCTTCTGGCCAATCAGAAATGGTGTTACACCAAGTGTTGCAAACTTTTTGAGAAGAGAAGTCGATATTGGGTGACAAAAAAGTGAAAAGAAGGCAAAAAAAGGACACCAAAAATTAACAAAAAGGTTTGCAAGTAGGAAGAGAAATTAATTACTATTATTTATTAATAATATAAAAATAATAAATAAAAAGAGGAGAGGAAGGGAGATAAAAGATATGGAGAAGGGAGAAAAGAAGACCAAGTGGGGCCGACAAGAAGGAAGGGAAAAAAAGTAAGGGGGGGGGGGGGGTGGGGAAAAAAAATGGGAGGGGGGGGGTGTGGTAAGAAAAGGAAGAGGGGAAGAGGGAGGAGAGGGGGAAAGAGGGAGGGGGGGGGGGGAGGGGAGGGAGGCGAGAAGAAGGGGGGGGAGAGAAAAATATTTTTTTCCTTAAATAACAAGGAAAAAAGGAGATAATTGAGTGTTTTAAAAAAAAGTGGTGAGGGGGGTGAAAAAGTGAAAATAAAGGAAAAGGGAAGAGTTACACCGGCTGCAGTCAGCGTTAACAACAAACAGTGCACGTGTACCTCGCGTTGCGCTGTGAGCGAAATGTTTTCATGGTGACTGATTAACTACATAAAAACAGCTGAAGGAACTTCTTTGGTAACAGGAGAGGAGCAGTTGGTAACAGTGATGGAATAATGGTTTTAAAAGAAACGGCACTAGAGGAGGCGGAGTGATACAGTTACACCTGGACATTCGTCATCCGCTCCTGAGTTGGTCTGCTTGTGATAACTTCAGACCAGCTGTACGGCAAGTTGGAAGATGTTCGTGTGGAGCCTCTGCAGGGCAACGGCGGCGTCACAAACCTGACAGAAGCGCACGACTATAAATCCAATTTATAAAGCAGCGACAAACAAGTGATGATGGGGACTGATGAACTGTCAGCAAACGCGAGTCGTCGCACGCACTGCGCATGTGAACACAGGTGCACACAACTACACACACACACACACACACACACACACACACGAGGCACAGCAACAGTGAATCCAGACAAAATGGGAAGAATTATAAACTGGAATTACAAACATGGGTTTTCTCTCAGAGATAAAAGACACGAACAACGTGAAATGTTCATTAAAACTACGTGTTTCTTCATGTTGGCTGGAAGCGGTTAGAGCTGAAGCTCCTCTCAGATATCCGTCAGTCCGACTGTCCAAGGTTCTGTTCGTAATTTATTCTGTTAAGTTTCTGTTTCATTCATTAGTGAGATCTGATATTCACTTTTATCAGGAATAATTCAACGGAGAGATTAAAGTTAAGCCAATGGGAATATTAAAAAGTAACAGAATTATTACTTTTCCAAGTGATTATTTATTTTTACAAAACTGAAACTCCGTTATAAAAACTGTTACATTTGGGAGATGGACTTAGTGCAGTAACTACAATTAACTCACTGGCTGCCATTCACGTGTTTCCACGCTAATTCAAATCCGAACGTTAACTGCCAATCACATGTTTCCACGTTAATTAAGGGTTTTAATCGGCGGAGCTATTTTAATCTCTGGCGGTGCTTGTCAGAGAGTACCAAGGGCTCATGATCATTTTTTCTGTAGTTTTCATCTAATCCAGCAGCAGATGGCAGTGTCAGACAAGCTTAAAAAAAAAAAAAAACCTACCAGGAAGTGATGCGATTCTATGATGCTTCCTGTGTTGTTAGAGCTAACGGCTGTTATCCCAAAAAGTATGCTGGATTCTGTTGCAAGGGTGAGAGAACATGGCGACCGGTCGCAATCGAAGCAGTTTAGGAGGTGGATGAAGGAGGAAAGTTTGTGGAAAAAGTGATCGGTGACAGACAGACACGATCGATCGAAGACACGATTGAAATACAGCAGGGAAGTGCGGCAGCTGAAAGTGAAAGTCTACAGCACGCGGTTGTTTCCCGCGGGGGGAAGGGGGAAGGGGAGTGCGTGCGCACCTAAACTGCGGTAGCGGGAGGAGGGAGAGAGGAGTAGAGAGACGTTTCTGCTTTATGTTTCTGCCAAATGTTATGCTGTGAAACAAACTTATTGTGGCTTATTCAGCTAGTAGATAATTATTTTGCTGCCAAAACTCTTTTCTCAGTGTTGTTTTTGTTGTTTCATAGAAGTAAACAGCTGTTCAGATGATGAAGGTGTCACTAAAGTAAAAAAATATTGGCATCAAAGACACTTATCCACTTGAAGCGGACCTCAGCATTCAAAGCTAGTTTTCTCAGCTTTTTGGTCAGAAACAGGCATTTTCGCTGCAACAAACCCACGTTCTACTGCAGATTACTAAAGAATGGAAAAAGCTAGAAACAAATGTTTTTTTTTCTGATAAAAGAAGAGAGTCTAAGCTTTCCTTTGGTACATTCAGTGTTTGTATTGGCATAGTACATAATATTCTGTGGATCTCCCAAAATCAGTGAAAATGCTTAAAAATCCTGGCAATATGGAGCACTCTGCTCGGAAAAGGTCTGGCAGTCAATGAGTTAATCACTTTTGTAGTATTCACAAAACATTGAACAAACTCACTGTGTAGTTTTTATTAGAGATTTCTCAGGTTCAACATCCAGGGGAGGATGCTGGACACATAAAAAGTTTTGAAAGTCTGTCGTAAAAGTAAAAACTTCTTTAATTCATAATTCTAGTTTTATGCATTTTAAACTTTCAAATGTAAAAATCGCAAATCGAATCGCAATATTTGTCAGAAAAATCGCAATTAGGTTTTTTGTCAAAATCAGGCAGGCCTACCTAGTCACAATCAGAAGCAGAAAAAAATTAGTGTAAACACTCATTCTGATAGTTTCTGTGGTATGTTGTCTCTGCGCATACTTGAACCACATGGGGGTTGTGTGACGTAGCAAGATTCAGGGAGGATGGCGGAAGCTAAACAGGACTATGATGGATGCAACTTTTGTGTTAAAAACTGAAAGATTTAAGGATTGAGCATTTCTTAAGTCAAAAGATTCTGAATTAAAAAAAAAAAAAAAAAAAAAAAAAGACTTCCAAACTAGTAGGCATTGTGCATCTCAAAAGTATTACAATTGGATCCATAGGTTACATTATTCTTTCACCAAACTGCACTCGTTTTATCCCTCTGTCTCCCCAACGTGCCCAAGATGTAACTTAGCTGATGACTTAGTTATCTTTTCTGGCTCTGCCCAAAACTAAGCCAGTTCTGGTCTGATATTTTTAAATGCTTTTCTAAGGTTTACAATCACAACATACCCCATGACCCTTATACTTCAATTTTGGGCAGTTCTCTCCACCTTTCTACTCTTACTCCACCCCATCGCAGAACAATACATTATGGCATGATTATTGCTAAAAGGATCATTCTAACCCACTGGAGGAGTGACGTTGTCTCATCTTTCAAAACCTGGCTTTCAGAAATCACCTGCCTGCTGCATATGGAAAAGATTCGACATAATGTATCTCAGTGCAGCAGCATTTGATAAGATGTGGCAGCCATTTTTCCTGTATTTATGAAGAATTACCTAGCTTTTGTATGTATTTGTTCCCTTTTTTTTCACCAACATAATATTCTGACTAACAATTACTGGTGCTATGTATGCATGTTAAGCAATCTTTTTTTTTTCTTTTTTTTTTAACCCCCCTCCTAAGCAAAAAAGACAAAAGGCAACGCTTATGTTAACTTGTGTATGTTCAATCAAAATCCATAAATAAAGAAAAAGAAAAAAAGTAAAAAAAAAAAAAAAAAAAAGTATTACAATCGTACTGAATCTGTCCAAGTAACAATTGATCAGATCACTTTTTCCAGCAACCATGTAAGCATGTCAGCTAGAATCTCTGATCGGAGAGTTTTCAGATATATGAATTATTCGTTCATGTAAACGCAGCTACTGATCACCTTCATGGACACCAACTTTCAGGTCTGTGCAGGATCTGTGCAGAATAGAGTTGTGACAAGATCTCGTGCCATGAAATCTTTCAAAATTAAATTTTGTGCAAGATTTCCTGTTTAAAGGCTCTGTACCTGATTTGATTCTAATCTCTCTAGGAAAAATTTTTTCAACATGGTATATTATGTGGTAAAAGAGGTAACTGAATAAAAACAAACTACTCATTGATTGCGCATATGCATGAATCCCGGCCTTTTTAGTTTAGGCTTCTAAATTTTTTTGATTTTTTTTCTGCCAATGGGGTTCATTCTATAGAACTTAGGAGGGGGGGGGGGGGGACCTTGCTTCACCAAGGTGGGATTTATACAGTTAGGGGGGATATTCACAGGGAGCTTCACCACAGGTCTTATGGATGGTGTCCTACCATTAACTCAGATTAATATGGGACATTAACTTGTCTCTCCCTTTTCTTAGTTGTCATGTTAGACAGTTCTCTTGTCCTGTCTGTATGCTCTTTATCTGCTCACATATCACCAGTCTGTGCTAAAATGGTACAAAAATGAAGTGCAGTAATGTGTCGAGTCTTTGAGCTGCATCAGTGTAATAAGTGGTTTGGGTGGATCTTTCCTCCAGCTCTGTTCTTGC
This sequence comes from Atherinomorus stipes, assembly GCA_023101725.1. NCBI lineage: Eukaryota > Metazoa > Chordata > Actinopteri > Atheriniformes > Atherinidae > Atherinomorus > Atherinomorus stipes. Next base: position 513,950 of record JALJCO010009077.1, read on the forward strand.
TCCTCTACGTAATCTCTTGCATTTGATAAACGTTCTGTTAAAATAAAACTAGTTCTGATGGAGTTTTGAAATGAGCATCAGACTGAGATTTGTGTTTTTCAGTGAATTTCTAAATTGTGTTTTAATCCTCATGTATGCGCTTAATTCACATTCACAGAGTTCCTTGTTTTGATCTTAAGTCAGTGGTTCTCTAACATTTTGAGCCACGGCTCCAAAGAGAACATACATGTTCACAACCCAAGATACTGAATGGATCAATGTGATATTAAATGGATCATCCTGTGGTCATTTTCTACATGTAAGGCTGGAAAACTGTCAGAAACTTAATAAAAAAGTTAAAGCAGTTTTTGGTGGATTCAAATAATTGCTGTAAAAAGAATCTAAGTGCCCAAAATCAGCCTCTCTCCAAGATAATATCAAATTCAGATTTTAATATGGCATATTAAATGTTTATGCCTCAAAAATATAAAATGTATTAATAATGTCTAAGTATTATTTATAAAATATTATTAAATTATTCATTTATGAATTGGCCTCACGTTTTCTCTTCACATGTACTGCATCTGAATGATGACACAGCGCTGACGTTGGTCTCATCTAGGCATGTGCCGGTATGAAATTCCGTCCACAATATGTAACTATTTTACACTAAATCAGTTTGACAGTGAGATGATTTTGCTGCCTAAAAAAGCTGAACAGAATCAGAATATACTGGAAGTTGTTTGGGGAATCATTTTAATGCACGGTTATCTACTGAGCTTTAATAATGGCCACACATCAACATTATTTATCAAATTGTAACAACACGCCGTCTGATCTGAGCGGACGACGGTGAAACTGCCCACCCGACTCGCTACTCACTTCCCCGGGCAGAAAATGAAACGGACCTGGTCATAGTGCAGCTGGTGTCTTGCGACACCTCCAAAGCGCCACTTATCATTGAACTTTCTGGTTGGTGTGTAAATCCTGCTGGTTTATTCTCCAGTTCACTGTGCTTTCTTCTGGAAGGCTGCCTCCTGCTAAAAATCTCCACGTGTTCGCGCTACTTAATCAGCCTGAGCTAAACGCTAGTTGAAGGTAAACGGGATAAACGTAGAGGGTGGTCTTTTCGTGTCACAAGTGCGTGTTTGTGTCTGTGTTTGTGTACATGCTTGTCGTTCATACCGGCAAACAGCAGAGCAACACGAAGAAGAAATCCACCACTGAAATTAAGATAAATTTAACTAATTCAATAGAAAAAGTTGCTCGCCATGTGGTGGGTAGCCCTCTGAGATTTACTCACCAAATGGAAAATTGGCGCCTGGAGTGTTAATTGTGGACCCTGACTGGGAGTGTGCGTCAGGACAGGCGGCATACACCTGACTTGCACTCTCTCCGTGTTTTATAAGACAGAAAGAAGTTCATACCGTGGTCAAGGTACGAAGGTATGACGGAAAATGTAATTGTCTTCATACCGCTACGTTTTGCTACTGTGGACAGGTGGAAATGGAAACTTTATTTAACATACTATAATCTACCATTTCTAGCACATTATTTCATAATGATTTTTTGTGCGTTTTTATCCATGCTGTTGTACAGTTCCAATGATTTTAAGTAGACTAATGAAAATTCTGATAACCTATCTCCAGCATTTCCCTCAAGAATCCTTTTCGCTGTGGGGTTCTGCCTGCTCAGTCTGGGGGTCGCAAGGGATGATCGGACTTCTGTCTGGGCGGTTGGGGGTCTCACACTGCAGCCTCGAGGTGATACTGTAGACCCGAGCCTGCCCCGATCTTCGTGTTTCTAGTGTAGCTGCTGCTTCTGTGGACATGGGTGGACTTGTCGATCTTTCGCCATTCTTACAAAGTGATGGCCGCTGAGAAATAGGCAAACTGTTCTGTCCCAACGGCTTTTGCCATTTTAAAACGGCAGTGGCCGCTGCGGACTGGCAAGCTGTTCTGCCCTAGCGGCCACAGCCATTCTAAACTGGCGATGGCCACAGTGAAATAGGCAAGCCGTCCTGTCCCAATGGCTTTAGCCATTCTAAACTGGCAGTGGCCGAAGTGAAATAGGCAAGTCGTTCTGTCCCAACGGTTTTCACCATTTTAAAACAGCAGTGGCCACTTGCTGAAACGTCTGTCACAGCAACTTATGCTTTTATGAGTGAGTTAGGCATTGTTTTTGTAGAACAATCCAATTGCGCCCCACCTTGTTTTCAGTCAATTCAATAACTAGCCTACACTATAGACTGCAGATGAAACTTTAGTGTCATTGTAAGGTGCTTTCGGACTGTAGGAACCTTTTGAAGTTCCTATAGCCTTTTCAGGAACCAGGCCGTTTTTGTCATTCGGACATATAGGAACTAGGGACCTTGGACCACAGTTCCTATAACCTTTTTAGCTCCTACTCTGAGCCAGGGTCTTTTCAGGGTTCCATAGGAACTGAAATACGTAGGTGTTTGGTGATTGGTAGAACTGGCAAGCCACGCCCCTTACGTGAGCTCCGCTTCTTCCAGCTCCGCCATATTTAAAAAGTCTCACAGCTGTTTACCAAGATCTTTATAACAACAAGAACTAATACTATAGGAGTGTACCAATTCATTATTAAAATCGATCACAATGGTGCACGTCCTGAATCGATAACTATTTTGAAATGTCCAAAAGCAATTATTTTCATATTAAATTTAATGACCAAACACAGCTGCAAAGTATAGCAGTAAATCTGCGGCTACCCGGTCGGACACTTTAGTGGACGGACCGCCCACTAAAGTTCCGGGCACACTTCAACAAAAGGTAAACCAGGGAAAGGGATGGAAAGCTGGTAAGCTAGCTTTTATAATAGCTTTGAATAAAAGAGATGAGAAACGTCAGTTTTGTATTCTATCTGCTGGGGCATAAATTTGTCACTGTTGCAACGATTGCGTCACACATGGTCCATAACAACGTCCTCCCTCATGTGCGAACGCACACTGAAGGTGAAGGATAGTTCTTATAACTAAACTCGGGAGGCGTAGTTATAGGAACTGCATTCTTAGAACCTCTGTCCAAATGCGCCTATGGATCACCGCGAGCATCCGGGAATTTTCGCCAAATTCGTCACATCCGGTTAGGTAACAGGTGAAAACATCGCTTCGTCGCATAGGGGAGCCACTGAATTACCTGCTTCATTACTCGTCAATCTTCGTTTATTCTACTTTGAAAATATGGAGAAGTCCCGCTGTGTATGGCTGCCATAAACATATCTATCACACGGACAAGAGAATATGTTTGTTCCAGTTCCCAAAACAACAGAAAAAGTCCCGAACAACATGCTAAGTGGCTAGCTGCTATCAAGCCCATAAATGCTGACAGTTCACGCTGGAAACCATTGAAACATCTAACAATATGTTCGGATCACTTTGTGACTGATAAAAAAGCATATTCTGGTCTCACTATTTAAACCCTGTAGTTGTTTTTGTACAGATGATAGAAAACACCATTAAATCAGTGGATGTACAGAATCACAGCGCCGCCCGCTGTTCCATCTCCTCAGGACTGTTAACGATCACGTTCATCCAGATTACTGCCATCAATGTTCCCACATACGAATAAAAGCATAAAAAGTGGCAGAAAAGCATTTGCAGCGTTATATACATGCACAGTCATAACCAGTTACATACAGATGAGACTGCCGGTAATTTATAGCTTTATCAATGAGAGTAAACTCCTGAGAAGTACATCAAAGAAATACCACCATTTCTTAAAATTAATATTCTATAAAAAATAAATGGCTTGAACACGGGGCTTACCTGATGAAACCAAATACATCATGAGATCGGGAAACTGATCATCAGGCTGTTATGTACAGGTAGGTTCGTCTAACCAGGCTGTAGCAGCAGAAGATGGGCATCACTTAGTCCAACAGATACTAGTTTAGCTTCGTATCTTCTTCTAGCGTCGGCAGTGAGACTTTCAGTATAACTGGACGTCATTTCAATAATATTTCAAAGACAGACCGGCGGAGAAAAAAATTAAAAAGGGTGCAAAAGCAGTTTTTGAGGCTCAGTCCATCAGACGCCGTTCAAATACGAAGCATGTTTTCACCGGGACCAGCTTCGTGGTCACGTGAATTCCGGGTTGTGACGTAGGCTCGCGCTGATCCATAGACACTCCTGCTACCTTCTTATGCCAGAAGTAGGGATGGGTACCTTTCACATTTGAATCGATACGGTACCGACTTTCGGTACCGGTACCAAACTGTACCAGTTTTCTGTACTTTTATGTGTGTTTATATGGCAATAACAGATTTATTTCTCATTCTCAACATAGAATTTTTTAATATATTAAAGCAAAATCCAGCTGTGTCTCTATGATGTCAGAGCGTCTGGTAACAGAGGGAAACTTAAAGGTGCCATGATATCAAATTTCACTTTTCTGGGGTTTTGGGTGTATAATATGATCTGTTGTGCACTGATGAGGCCATGTGAATGTCCAGAGTGAGAATCAAAGTTCCTGTTTATGGTCTGTCAGCTTTGTCTCTCTGCTCAGAAACAGTTGAATCAGACAGCAGGCTATCATTCTACGTAGTTCTATCATTCTACGTAATTTAATTGCTCCAATAAGAGCACACTATCAAGTAAACAGCGCCCCCCCCCCCCCCCCCCCCCCTCCTCTCTCTCTCCTAACGGTTTATGCACCGTCCGCTCCCCCCCTCCCCTCCCTGTCTGATTCAGCTTCGTGTATGGAGCTAGTAGTAACTTCTGTGCAGTCAGGTCTGGATTTTCAAACAAATGGATTTAAAAGCAAACTTCTGCAGCAACACTGAGGGAGGGGGCCACAACCTTGTCATTACCTGTAAGTTTATTTATTTTCTAAATGCTGTCTTGTCTGATAAACGTAGCTCACACTGTCTGAAATGCCCATGTTGCTAGCAGTTAGCCTTTAGCAAACTCCGACCACAGCTTGACCTAGATTCTCCAAATAAGGTCATAGCCAAATAAGGTGTAGCCAATCAAAATGAAGTCAACGTGGTCTCCGGGTAAAGCTCCATATCATCACCGGACCCAACTGTATTACTGAGGAAGTGAGGTCTGGCGTTTCAAAACAATACTCCGCTGTAAAAAATGCCGTTTTTTTCTTTGGAGTATTTACATATAAAGTAATTCCAACAACATAAACTAGTTTTTAACTGCTATGTCATCACTCCTTTAATGGCAAGGCAAGTTTTTTTATACAGCACATTTCATGCAGCCTACAGGAAAATTTAAAGTGCTTTAGATAAACCAAGCATTGCAGCGGGGTGTAAAAGGGAAAATGATTAAGAACAAAAAAGTAGAAGTATGATTTTAAAATGATAAACATTAAAATGTTTAAGATTAAAAAGAGCATAGAGCCGTGCAGATTTGAACTTTAGAGTAAAATCTATGTGAATGCAGCTGAGAACAAGTGTTTCAGCTGATCTGAGACTTTCTGGGAGTTTGTTCCAGACGAAATAATAATAATGACAGAATAATTTAATGAGAAAAAAGACGGAATATTCTTCGACACTAAACTGATTTTGTGGCGGCGTTTTGCGCAGGTCTGGAGGCTGTAATCCTGCTGCAGGGATCAATTTACTAACTTGATGCTGACAGTTTCTGCCGTGCTGGTTAAACCATACAAGCGGTTTCAGAGAGACACAGACTCTTACTTATCAGATGCAAGTATGGTTGCTGGTGCACTTGCGTGCTGAAACTCTGCTGTAATGAAGAGTTTAATAAAGATGTGGGATGCAACGGAGGGAGGAAGGGAAAGACGTGACATGCGCGTCGCCCCAGAACTGGTTTACTGTTTTGGTTGATGCTAAACTCAGTAAATATTCACATCATATTAAGTTCTTGAACGGCAGTTTGTGAACCCTGCTGGTTATTATCTGCCCCCGATTACATCTGTACAGCCGCCGAGGCGCTGACGGACTTCTCCCTCTTTTTTTCTGCGGGCTGTGGATGGCGCGTCGGGAACAGAACTTTGAAAAGAATATTGTGTTTAATCAGCTGCTTCCTCAGATCATACGTGTTCCTGCCGCTAGCATCACAAATAATGCAGCGACCTTGATGTTTTAGAGAAGTGAAGCCAGGAAAGCTTCTGACTGAACACGCGGCCGCTGCTGCTGATGTCATGCTGCGATGCAACGTTCACGTGCGGCACAGAAATAACAAACTCTTCCACTACCCCACATTAAAAAGGATGCATTTAAGTACCGAAACATGGTACCGTTTAATTTTACGTGAATTGGTACCCGGTAGTGCCGACGGAGTTCGGTAGGTACCAATAAAAGTACCGATTTCGGTACCCATCCCTAGCCAAAAGGGAGCGCATCTTTTCAGAAGTTGCGCTTACAGTAAAATCATGTCTGTTATTTGTCAATAAGAAAATGTCAAAGTATTTGGATTTTAGCACAGATTAGACTGGAGAAGCAGTATCAGTTAAATTAGCAGGAGGGCTAATGTTACATAGCAGCATATTTGCTTCAATGCAGATAGGCTACAAGTTAAGTTTTTCCTAAGCAGAATTTGGCTAAAAATTAGTGAATTTAGGATAAAAAAATCAAAGATTTGATGAGAATAAAGTTTTTGGCCTCATCAGTGCACAACAGATTATATCATACCCTCAAAACCCCAGAAAAGCGACAAAAGCGGCAAAGACGCCCGAGGCTGGGCAACAAACAGGACAGCTTCCAAAGCGGCAAGATATTATGCCACTTTGGTCGCTCATCACGTGACTGACGTCAAAGTAAAATCGCACTGCTCATTTAAAGGAGCCGCACAGCGACTTCTGGACAGCATTGTTGCTGTTGCTCACGTCCCCCTCAGTTAAAGCAGAGCAGAGCTGCAGGACGTTTTGTGTGGTCATTAAATACAGGGGGGAAAAAAAAATCAGAGCATTAACATAAATTAAAATGTTTTTCTATTTAGTCACAAGCGGAATGAGTTGTTTTCTGAGGAAAACAAACAATTGGCGTTATGATTTATCCACCACAGCATCATCAAACTTTTATAACTTTGAAATACATTCAAATATGGCTGAAACAAAAAAGCAGTAATGACAATAAACTCAGAATACGGCTTCAAACTTTGCAATAGAGAAAAGACGGAGTCAACACTGCGCACGCTGCTGTTTCTGTGATCTTTGTTTGGAGAAAAAAAAGGAAGAATCTCTGCACATCATCCAGCCCGTTCAGCCCGGTAGAATTTATCCAGCCACAGTTCGTCTGCTAGTTTGGTGAAGTGGCTTCATTCAGTGTGGAACAACTTCACATTATTTTCTCCACGCTGCCAAACACTGACATTTAAACTCGCTGCACACAAGCTCAACACAAATTCACAAGCTGTGCGCAATATGAGGAGAGCGTGCGCATGCATCCTGGTCACTTTCTCATAATTATGCAGAGCCGGTGCGTTTTAACACATGCTGATAAAGATTTCAGAAATTTTTAGTTCATATGTTTATCACAGAAATGCATAAAACACTGCACAGGAATGAAGTCCTGTATGACACGAAACAAAAGACAAGCAGAGACACCGCATATGCTGCAGCTGAGACAAAGTCAGGAGAGCGCACGTGCATGCGTGTTCTAAAGTAAAATAGCCGGGAGCAGGAGGCGAAAAACGTTTTGGAAGAACGGGGAAAGGGGTGAGGCGGTCAGTAAATGACATTATTCCCGTTGATAATTGTTATTTTATCATTAACATGGTCTGCCAGGACCATAAATACACATGTTTAACCCTTAAAATTATCTGGACTCATCATGGATGTGGATGACATCACTGTGATTAGGGATGTAACGATATGAAAATTTCATATCACGGTTATTGTGACCAAAATGATCACGGTTATCATTTTTATCAAGGTTTTATTAAAATACCCCCCGGCATCTTTAAATATTCCCAAAATGGGTCTAAATGTCTATGTCCTTTTTGAAGTGGGAAAAATCTCAAGATTACTGTACACGTGGGTGCCTTCGTTGCCTTCCGCCAAGTTTTCATAAATTAAACACTGCAAACTGCGACTGCTGCTGCTTTCCCAGCCAATGAGCAGCATCACTGGGAGTTTTTCAAAGTGCAGTAATCAGTCACAGTTTTCACGATAATTGAATTTTGAAACGGTATTACTAATCGTTGGGAATTTTATCACGATTAACCCTTTTACCAGTAATCGTTACATCCCTAACTGTGATGCTGCTGTACACCTGAAGAAGACGGCGTCGCCTGGTTCCTCTCTCCAGGTTTGAGTGCTGGAGGTTTCCTCGGCGCCGGTGGGTGCTGGAGCTGCGGCCGCGGCCGGACAGAGACTGTTCCAGCTGGACTTCAGGTTGAACGTCCAGGAGGTTTTTTCTTTCCTTTTTATGTCCCGGCAGCCGGTGGGTGCTGGAGCTGCGGCCGTGGCCGGACAGAGACTGTTCCAGCTGGACTTCAGGTTGAACGTCCAGGAGGTTTTTTCTTTCCTTTTTATGTCCCGGCAGCCAAAAAAGAAGTACATTACCAGGGATGGACCTGAAACAGGTAATCAGCCTCTCGGCATCGGCAGAACAAGTGTGTTGTTGTCGGAACCAAAGTCACATGCGTTGTTCTTTGGGGCTGCTCGATAGTAGGACACCTCTACTCTGATTTGCTGCCACCTGCTGCCGCTGAACCGCGTCATAGCTAATTAGCATAAAATTAACCGAAGTTCAACTTCTTATCTGGTGCTGCTTTGGACGCTTTAGCCGCTTTTGTCGCCGAGGACGCGCGGCAGAGGGCGGCAGACGCTCTTGTCGCCCAGGACGCCCGACTCTCATTGAAATTGTATTAACTTCCGGCATCTTTGCCGCTTTTGTCGCCTTTGGTCTGAACGTACAGTAACCGTGTACACGACAGTTAGTAGTCCCAATTACACATGTAGAAAAAAAATTGTAAACGTTGACACCCTTAGTGCATCTTCATAAAACAGTGTAGCTGTGTCAGTTAAAAGAAAATTAGGCTCTAGTCTGGCCCATTTCTGGGAATTTTTTTTAACATAAATGCAATATCAAAATGGTTTCATCAAACTAAGATCACATGAAAATAATTGTGATTTTATTAACCAAGATCTGTGAGATCTCCATTTCGCCATGATGTTTCCACAGTACATCAGTTTGGACAAAATAACCAATGGTTATATTATATTATATATATTATATTATAAGGGGGGAATATTATGCCCATGAACTACTGAACCAATGTTATTGTAAGATCTTTCTAGCCAGAGCACTGGTGTTGCCTAAGATTTGTTAAAAGGATTTACCACTGAACTAAAATGGATTTTTACAGAAGCCTTTCACAAAAAGCTAAAATAAATAAATAAATCAGAAGAAGTTTAATTTACATCTCGGTTTAATGTCATTGTTACCACAGTACTCGAAGACCCAGGAGGAGCACCCATGTGAGGTTCCACATGCTTTCCCAAGCCCAAACGTAAACACGGAGGCAGCTCCCTCATCTTAGCCATCATTTGCTAACGGAAGTAAGCGACAACATACCGCTGAAACCCTGCAGTTACCAGATTTTAATCCTGTAGGATTAAATTTTCACTATAAAAACAAACAGCCATCTAGTCCAATTAAACATAGTGGAATTCTTCACAAGGCCATTAACGTTGACTAGTCAACAGCCAGCTATTAGCATTTCAGATTTGCGTTAGCCTCTACTTCAGAAACACTGCAGCTTAAACACGGTGCCACACAGCTGAAATAGATCACAATGTAAATGTACAGAAGCAGAATTACACATATGACATGTACATTTATTAACATTTCGATGCTGCCCCTTGCAACTAGACTGTAAAAACTGGTAAATTGATCAAATTGTTTAGCAATAGAGCTATCCGAAAATGGATTATAAGTCTTCCCATTACTGAACTCTACGGCTGCTCATGAGGCTAACGCTCAGGGTAACGTATTAGACAAAATAACCCGGTTATTACAGTATTACAAATAAACAGCGATATATTTTTTGTATACTGCAGAGAGAGAGAATGCAGAAAACAAACCTCTCTTTTCCTTCGTTTTCCTCGGAATATGAAACTTCTTGGGCTCCATAGGCATGTGTCTCTGGTGGACTACTTGAGGAGCAGAGTTCCTCCTCTCCATCCTTCCACCAGCAGAACTTATTCTGCCCAAACCAGGGTGAGTTTCTCGGGCAGTGGTAACATTGACCACCTCGCCATCTTGCAAGCTAATGTTAGCTCCAAGGTTCGCGGCAACAGACAACCTTCGTGGACGACAAGCCTCCCTGCGGGCAAGGATGTCGTCCATCGTGAGATTCTTGACCGGACCGATGAGTCTTCTCCAAGCTTAGCCACCGTTTCTCGGTTTGAGCCCAGCGATGACACGGCCGTTACCTCCAGGTCCCGGGGCGCAGGAAAACGGACCAACACACAACCCGCGCCATGCTTCCTACGAACACTGATCTTCTTCACTGAGACGTAGCTGCAGCTTGTACGATAAATATTGTTTTACTGCCATCTTCTGGAAACATACCTCTCCTTCAGTTTTACTCAAAGACGACAGGTAAATACTAAGTTTTACCCTTGGTTTTACCTCGTTTTCTTACAATAGCTAGGGGAGTCGAAAGTCTGTCCTTGAGGGCTGCTGTCCTACAAGTTTTGGATGTTTGAGTCAACGGACTTTACAACACTTTCCAACAGACCGTTGAGGAGAGAGAGAGTCGTTAATTTAAATCAGGTGTGCTAAATCAGGCATAAGAGCACCAACCTGCGCGCGCGCACACACACACACACACACACATTGTATTTATATATTATGACAATAATTGTCTTTTTGAATTTAACAAATTAAATTTTTGTGTGAAGCAACTATTGTGTCACAGTTATTGAGTCATAATGATTTTTAAAATCTCAGTTATGACTCTTGATCTTATATTAATGACTTTATTCTCATAACTTTTCCCAATAAGACTAAGCTCATAACAGTGACTTTTTTACAATTATGACTTTATCTAATAATAATGACTATGTCTCACAATTATGACTTAGAATGCAACAATTTTGAGAAACTTTGTACATGTGGCAGGAATGGGCTTCCGTAACTAAAAGTAAATCATGACTTTTAGAAAATTTCTAATTATTTTTAAGCAACAGAGTACTTTATCATCTTGAAACACTACCTCATTACCCTCTAGTACTAATATTTGGGGATGCAAAGATATTATTTTGAGAAAGTTTGTTGCTATGATAACTTTGTGGGTATACTTTTCCAATATGGCCTTATCATGAGGTGTAAAAAAACAAAAAAAAAAACCAGGGCTTTCATTCAATTAGCACTCAACAACCTTTGACTTTGTTTAACAAAACACTTTTCTGTGCTTTTATAATTAAACACTTAAGATGATGCTGATTACCTTTCATTCACTTCAAAATACCAAACTCTCATTATAAACTTCGAAGAGATCTGGGCCTGTATTCCTAAATGTCCCGAGAATCTTCTCAGAGAGTTTGTTAGCTTAGGAGTGATTCCAGAACATTCTCAGAGAACTCTGAGCAAGGAGTGGAAAGAAACTCTTATCTTGAGAGGTGTGGTTGACCCTGTTGCTAGGTATGATGAGTCATCATTTCAAAAGCTGTGATTGTTGGTCCTAAAATCTAGATGAAGAATGTACTAATGGTCAGAGGATGGACCCTCAAATCAATAAACTTAATCATAGGATCTAATCTTATGAAGACTGTATAACTAATATTTCACATAAAAGAAAATATGTTCATTGAATAGTAAGCTATTCTTGAAATAAAAATGTTTGAAAACTTAGGCCAACTTGCACAGTAGGTATTCACATAGTTATAGTCATATTTATTTGCTTATATTAATTGACATGCTGGTAATTTTTGCGCCATCAAATTTAAACTTTTCAACTCAATTTGGTATTGATGAGGGTAAAATGGCTCAGCTTTCATCAATGTCTGCAATTGCTGACCGGCCTTTAAGAAAGTTGCCTTTCAAATCTACCACAAACCAGTGAACAGCAATGGAGAAGAAAAGAACAAAGAAACCTAACTGGACAGAGTCTGCTTCTTTCTCAATTGGTCAATGAGCATAAGTGTTTTGATGACTTTCATTTTGGGTGGTATTGCATTGTGAAGTTGGGTTGGAAAAGTGCATTTCTGAGATCAACCACAAACATGATTCCTGCACAATCCAGTCAAGTGTTTCATGGATTCACTGTCAACCAGAGTTGATAATTTCTCTCCTGCCTCTTCCGTCTGCCATTTTGTCCTCTGCAGGGAACTCCTAAGCCGCTTAAAAGTCCTCTTCCCTGCTCCTAACAGGACAACAAGTTGTATAACTAGTTGCTGCCCAGGCCCCCCAAGGGTCCCGTTTTCCTGAGGGTATTTTGTTTTAGCAAGTTTTACAGGAATTATATTCAAGAGGGCACTAAATCAACCAATGGAGATCCTGTAATGTTAATGAAGTGTAAAGGCCCCAGGTGTGGCATCACATTTTGAGAGGATGTTTGTCGTCAAGTTACCTAAAACTAACTGATGCAAAGAAAATTAGAGGTTAGCTTGTGGTATCACACCTTTTGGTTGTCTTGCTCCCTGGGCAACTAATTAAGTCACGGTGAGTGGAGATGATATCATCTGGGTATAAAACTGTTTTTAGATGTCATTTGAGTGGACAAAGTTACCTTAGATGAGTTCATGTTAAGACCAGTTAACACATGTGTAGCAGGCTGAATAAGGCGTATACGTACCATAAGCCTCTCATTATTTGTGCTTTGTCAAATTTTTATTGCTGGTAATTAGTAGTGGATTTTCTTTAGTTTTTCACAAATTGATATAAAATGGATAAAAGTATCTTATTGTGCAAAACAAAACTAGAGCTTCTTTTGTGTTTCACACAGCTTTCATCTTTGGATGGCATAGTACAACATATCCAACATGCAAAGGGTCTGGATTTACAATGCAAAAGAAAAGATTTCTATCTTGACCTTATTAGGCTTACTTCATGCTTCCCCCTGAGCAGTGCAACATTATGGATTGGCTGACAATTATACTGATTGGTCTAATTTTGAAATATTGCTGATGCAATGGTGCCCAAGTCCAGTCCTCGAGAGCTACTATCCTGCACATTTTAGTTGTGTTCCTTCTCCAACATACCTGAATCAGATGAGTGGCTCGTTACCAGGCCTCTGCAGAGCTGAATGACATGTGCATGAGGGAATTAGCCATTTGAGTCAGGTGTTTGAGAAAGTTTGCTTTAAAAATGGCAGGACAGTAGCTCTTGAGGGCCGGACGTAAGCACCCTTCCATTTATACATCTCCAGAAACAACACTTGATAAACACCCAAATATCTGTGATTTCCTTCATAAAGCTTTCCACCAGCAGTAAGGTGCCCGTCTCTGGTCTTCCGTCTCCAACCTTGAAAGAGATCACAGTATGATCTTCTGCATCTTTTCATAACATTATACAGGGTGTAACAGTACATTGATCTATATGATTGTATTGATAGACAATAAATGACACATTTTCATAACAAAATACTTGTTTGTCATATATACTCTGTGGATATATATGACACAGGGAGACTGTACTGCATGTACTTTCAAGTACAGTTATGTTAAATTGACCTTTGTTTCATATCGATCAGTGGATACCAAATCTATATCAATTATATCAAAGTATTGATTATATAGTAGGGATGTTATGCTCGAGCCCGTCTGCTCGACTCCGCCTCGATCTTATGAACCGGAAGTCTCGCTACCGCTGTTTTGGTGGAAGTGTCAGCATGCCGAAAGCCACGTGACCACACAAACCGAGGCCTCGTTACGTCATCCGCGACTGTCGAGCCGAAATCTTGAAGTAACTGGGTTTTTTATTCTGTCAGTGCTTAATACAGGTTCCAATCACTTGGGAATTTATTGAAAAATAGTTAATTTATCACAGAGGATAATTCCAAGATATTAACCACAAAGGAAACACTAACTGAAGGTTGGCAACGTATCTTTTATTATACACCGTGTCAGAGACAAAACAGCTCCAGACAGCGCTTCCCTCAGCTGCAGTGCACATCCACGGCCAGCAGATGGAGCTCATGCACACGGTCTCAAATGTCTCAAGACTTCGTGTCGATCTCTTGGCAGCTGTGTCAAAATGTCTCAGTGTCTCATGAAGCTTCGTTTTCACCATCCCTATTCCCTAATTTTTGTATCTGATAAGGATAACCTGAAGATGTACATAATGAAGGCATGCCACCTGTCGCCTCTTCAGAAAATGTTTGTAACCCTTTAATGCCATTTCTGATATACGTTCTTAACCCCCTACAACCGCTGTAATTGACAGCCCACTGCTCTCAGGTTAAACTTGAGCTCGGTTAGATGCAGAGAACGAATTTCCTAAGTGGGATCAATAAAGTATAAGTTTTAAATGATAAAAATGAAAAAAAAAAATATACTAAAATGTTTTGTGGAGCTTATGCCTTTGGATGTGTCAAGGCGGCCCCCCCCCAGAGTGATAGTGATATATATATATATAAATATTCACCTAGTACAAAAAAAAAAAAAAAAAAAAAAAAAAGCTCAGGTCCCAAAAGTGCTGTGAAAATCTTTAAAACTCATTTCTATTCCAACACCAGCCTTCACCATAACTTACATTTTACATGCACCTCAAGAATTGTAAACCCTATAATACCATTTTGGATAGAACCCACATTTCAATATTTATGGGAAGGTGTTAAAGTGGAGAAATGTGAGCCACGCCTGCTCGGGTCATTATGACATATGAAGCCATGTTTAAAACATCGTTGTTTGGACCAGTTCAACAGATTCCATTGTTAGATTCAAGATCTCTGAAGATGCTCAGAAACCACGAATAAATGATGGGAAATCTGCTTCACATTGCCATGTTAAAACAACTTATCAGGTCAGGCTGACCAGAAGCTTTATCTGAACTCATGCAGTCTTTCATGTTCAGTAGTGATGAAGCCCATGAGGAATGACTCAGAGGGCTGCAGAAATATTTGAGTGAATGAATAAATAAAAGATGCATGATCTTACTTGGAGCTGTTGGAATTTCTCTTTACCAATAACCAGGGAGAAAAAGAAAAAACAAAGCTAAAATTAGTCAAACGTGTTTTTTAATCTTGCAAGAAAGCAAAATACACTCACATCAGCAGTTCACACATCTGAGATGGAGTTCTCTGGTAGCTGCAGAGTGAGGCCAAAACTTAAACTGTTACCATACATTCACTTGCTGGAGGATGAAACTGTTGGAAACACAGGATTATGGTCCCTTCTTTGCTGTCCGACCTTGAATGCTGGCTTTTCATTTTATCTCTGCGAAGGAGGACTCAAAGGCTGATCTCAGGAAAAAAAAAAACAAAAAAGAAAACAAAAAAAAAAAAAAAAAACACTTCAATTTAATTGTGTAAAAAAAAAAACACACTTGAATGAACGTAAATCCAAACAAAGAAGTCCTCAGAAAGGCACAAAGCCAGTTCAGACAACTGGATCAAATGAGGAGTTGTTGCTGGAGGAACTGGGCTTTAAGCTGGAGAGTTAGATGGTGTGATTGACAGCAGCTGTGCAGCATCTCGTTGAGCCATCAGCTGTGGATGGAGAGGGAGAACAGGGCGAGCAAGACATCAACGAAGCCAAAAACTGCAGAAAAAACTAAAGGGAAAAAAGGACAGCAGAGGACACCAAAGAGGCAAGGAAACACTGTCCTGTGACTGTCCCAGTCTGAACAGTCTGGCATAGCACACCTTCTGCTAATGAGCTTTACTCCTCTGGTCTCTGGTGCTCACATTTATCAAACTATTGCAAGAATATTGACAATGAGTAAATGAGATATACTTGTAAAATGTAATATACTTGTATAAAAAGGATTACCTTATAAGCATACACCAGTAAAAACCGATCCAACAGTCTTCTTTACAACACATTTTATTAATTCTTTGGTTCAGTGACAGTGCAAAGAGTTTAATTTTTAAACCCAATATCACTTTTTATTTTTTACACAAAGAAAAGAATGATGTCCACAAGCATGTTTTTAATAATTCATTTTGAATTGTGCAAAGGCTTTTTTTTTTTTTAATTAAATTTTTCTAACTGGTGGGTTCAATAGATTTTAATCTTGAATTGTTGATGATAATATCAACCTCAGCTCTTATTGTCTTGTAGTTATATTCTATGAATAATAAGGTGGCACATAAACATAATTGGCTTTGTTTCAACATTCATATAAACATATACTTCATATACAGTCTTTACACATAGAAAATACACAACAAGCTCTTTCATCAAGACTTTGTAGTTGCACCTACAGCAGCTGCAAGCTGCCTCAGCGTTACAGAATAACAAGGCAAAAACTGTCAGGATAGATGACCAAAATTGAAAATGCACAGAAAAGATTCTGTTGCATTTAAAGTGCTTTAACAGATGGAAATACCGCTGTTTCCTCCAGTGTTTACCTGCACAATTAAAATGTTAAAAGTCAACAAGATAGTCACTGAGGAAGAGTAAATTTCTTTAACTGACTCAAAAGCCAAAAGAAGAATTAAAACTGGACACTAGTTTGAGAAAATAACGTCAGAGGATGTAGCAGGTCTACATACCCTCTGCTGGATTTAACAAGTCTCTGAAACAGAAGTGGTTTGTAAAATGTCAAATACTCACATTGTCTATAATGTTCAGTTTCTGTTTTCAGTATATCATTCGCAAGTGAAAGATGCAACAAGTTTTATTGTATTTAACTGACGTAGGCTAATGTAGACATGAAGGAAACTTACAAAGGGTGAGAACAAAGCAAATAAGGGATTATGGCATATTGGCTGATGTTAGGACCCTTTCAGTTCCAGATCGTTAGCAAACAGATATTTTCTAAGCCTTGAAGAACTGTATCGTTACATGATTTGGATTTGTTCACAGGGGTTTGGGACTCAGAGAGACCTTGATAGTTAATACAAAATGCCAGAGTTACAACATGTAGAGGGGAATGTTTCTGTGATATACAGTCCTGTTTGTGTGGTTTCCAGATGTGTGGATACAGCAGTTATGGTGTAGATGTGTCGTTGCAGTCCTCAGTCACATGACCGACCCAGGCGCACATTATGAATATCGAGGCGAACCATCTGTGTCAAGACAGAGGACAGTATACACAGGACCTCTGATATTATCACTTACATGGATGCAACACGAAAAATGCAACAACAAAACCAGTTATTTTCTTTTCTTTCTTTTTTTTCTACAAAAATCAATATTATCCTTAAAAAGTAGGCTACATTTTATTCTTCTCTCATTTTCCACACATTGTCTTAACTTTCAGATTATATTCTGAGATATACTGTGAAGCAGCACAGCATATCTCAGAGAAAAATCAGAAATTAGTGGGTAAACAGCCTCTTTTGTCAAAAGTAGTTTGAGAGTAGAAATGCTGCTGGATTTTTAGATCTGACAGTATATTTAGAACAGGTGTTTTCTAACGAGCTCACCTACCTGGCAGAGGAGCTAATTAAACCCAGCTGGTTTAGTGGCTGGTTGGAACAACCACTGGACAGGATTTCTACTTTCTAGCTTATTTTTAACATCGTTGCTCTCAACATAGGAACTCGCCCTTGTCTACATTTGATCATATGTAAATGTTGACTGGCAGAAAATGTTTTTGTAGCAGTCGAGCTAAATCATAACTTAGAAAAGAAAGCATTTTCAATAAGTGAGAGAAAAGTGATATTCAACAGAGGTCTGTTTTTTAAAGAAATACCATTTTAAATGCTTTTATTTCCCCAAGCCTTAACCATTGCAGCCGCCTTTTTTACATGTTCCAACCAAATATCTATTAATTGGCTACAGATTGTACAGAAACTCAGCTGTCAGATGTTTAACTAAAACCAAGAATAGAAACAACATAGCTACTGTTTTAACCTCTTTGCACTGGCTCCCAGTATGTTTTTAGAATTGGTTTTAAAATCTCATTATTTACTTTTAAAGCCTCTCATGGCCTCTCACTATCTTCTCCATGTGACCTTTTAGAGCCATGCAGTTGTTTGAAGCCTAAGAGCCTCTCAGAGGACTTTTACTTGTTCCAGACACTAAATGTAAGAGCAGAGGAGACAGCATTAGTGATCAGAGCACCTAAACTTTTGAAGAAGCTGCGAGAGGAAACCAAGTTGGTAAAGTTGCTGTCTTCTTTTAAATCTCACCTCATACTGTAACATCCTTTTATCAGAGCCTGACACTTCTGATTTTGATTGGAATTGCTGTCCTACTATTATATTTCTAGTGTTGTACTTTTTTTATTTTAAGTTGTTTTAATTCATTTGACTTTTTTTCTGCTGCTGTATGAAGCACTTTGTAACACTTGTTTATGAAAGTGCTATGTTAGGGCTGGGCGATATGGACCAAAAGTCATATCTCGATATATTTAGGCTGAATATCGATACACGATATATATCTCGATATTTTTATCGCAAGGTGAGAGCGAATATTTTGTTACAGTCAGAGCCAAATATGACATTACAAGTAGTTTAATTTAAACAGACTGGATGAAATAATGCTCAATTGTTCAAAGAATGATAAAATGTAAACAGAAATACTGTAAAATACTGTATGTAATAATACTCGCAGATGCAAGCAAGGAACATTACACAGAATTGAATGTAACAAACCCTAGTAAAGTTAGCATTTCTATACAAAGACAAAACAAACACACATTGAACTCCATATCTCGATATGGGCGATATGGTCCAATTCCATATCTCATTTGAAAATATATCGATATATTTTTCATATCGATATATCGCCCAGCCCTATGCTATGTAAACAAGGTTTATCATTAGTTTTGTTCTTTCCTGAATCAGTAATTTGTGTCATTCTGACGTGGGGAGCAGAGGAGGAGCGTGTGGGTGAAGACAGCAGCACACTGTTGGATATTTGCAGGATTGTTCAATGTGAAGGCAAATCCAGACCCTGGACAACATGTTTGAATAATGCAAATGTCACTTGAGGAAATCACGGTTGA
The DNA here is from genome assembly GCA_023101725.1 of Atherinomorus stipes. Taxonomy (NCBI): domain Eukaryota; kingdom Metazoa; phylum Chordata; class Actinopteri; order Atheriniformes; family Atherinidae; genus Atherinomorus; species Atherinomorus stipes. The sequence continues at coordinate 532,931 of JALJCO010009077.1, forward strand.
GTCTTGTATCTGCTTCATACACGAGCACACAGCCCACACAGTCATGATGTCACGGCTGGTTGATCATGTGACTGTTTACGAGGACTGTAATTCAACACACATCCACAAATAGCCTCTAGCAGAGTATGTTGATCAACGTGTCCAGACATGGCTAACTTGGGTTTGATCGGTCCTTCTTTCAGTCCCGTGTTTATTTGCTCCTGGTATCAGCACCTGTGGCTCAGCTCTTCACACTGCAGGGAGTCAGTCTCACCAGTCTCCATGTCCACCTCGTCTTCCACCTTAGAACCACTCTGCTCCTGATCCATCACCTCCTCCTCCTCCTCTTGTGTGGGAAAGTTTGAGGAGAGAAGGGAAGCTGCAGCATCATCACTGTCAGCTGTGATGAGAGTCTCTCCTTCTCCATCCATCCTCCATTGTGCATTGGCTCCTGGTTGTGCCCCCGTCTGCACACAAACCCCCTGACTTGTCTCTGTCTCCGCATCTGTCTTTGTCTCCCCGTCCACTGCTAATCCTCCTCCTACTTCCAAACAGATTTCACCATCCACAACCAAACCTGCGTCCACCTCTCCACCTGTTACTGGCTCTTTGGTCATGCTATCCTTCTTACCTAAACCAAGATCTTCCCCTCTACTTAGACCTGCCTCTTCTTCCAAACCCAGACCTGTCTCCATCTCCCCCCACATTCCCTTCTCGTCTCCAAGCACCAAATCGCTTCGCGAACTCGAACCTGTCTCATCAAGTGGCCCTATCTGTCTCCTGAGTCCCGGCTCCAGACACTGTCCTGTCGGAGGTGGGTGGTCTTCAGTCAGAGCTGCTGCTTCTTTGGCTTGTCTGATGCAGTTGATCCACTGCTGTTTGTTGAAGGCGTCGCTGGCCTGAAAGTAGTGGGTCTGCAGCTGTCCTCCCGAGCGGTAGGAAACCCGGAAAAAGTTCTTTGCTGTGAGAATGACAAAGCAAGACAGAGACAATAAATGACAGGTTATCGCTGTCAAAGTAATTCATCTGCATCTTCCATTTTAAGTTCTAGGGCTAACCTCTACTGAAAAGATCCTATTCTCATTCTCATGCTGATTTTAA